>QTSX02007146.1:0-468666 GCA_014839935.2 Entomophthora muscae | reverse complement strand
GGAAGTAGTCCAATTGAGACCAATAATTGTTTTTATTCAAAAAACCTATCTCATTATTAGGGGTTGCATTAGTTTTTAAAGAAAACAATAAAATCAAATATGAATATCATGATTTTTTGTCTCAAATATTATCACATGATTCTTTATTTTCAGGTGAATATCTAATTAGTCTTCTTAAATTAGATAGATTTAAAAAGTAAATAATATAAAAGTGTGGACTGATAATGGAAATCATTTTAGATCATATGAATTTTTATATTACTTATTTAAAGAGACACCTAAATATATTAAGGGTTCTATAAAATATAATTGTTTTGTTGAATGTCATGGAAAAAGCATTGTTGATGGTCACTTTGGTGTAATATCAAAAATATTAAAGGAAAAAGAAAATGAGCTTTATATTAAAAATATTAATGATCTTAAAAATATTTTTGAGTAAGAAGAAAAAAGAAAAGAATTAGATAAATCAGTACTATCAGGCTCAAACATTTCTCAAAAGTCATTCTTTTATATTTATGAAAGAAAAGTTAGGCCTATAAAAAGAGAGCTTGAAGTTAAAAATCTGCGCATCAATCTTTCATATTTGATGAAAGATGAGAAGTTATACACTTCACCTCTAACATTTGAAAGTTTATCAGAATATTCTGAGATAAATTATCATTTGAAATCATGTGATGATACCAGAGAAACAAAAATATCAGAAGATGCTAGTGATGTATTGGGGCAAGTTCAGGAAGTAGGGCAACTTACTAGAGGTTGTATTTAAATAGAGTTATCAGACTTTCAAAAATAACAACCTTTTTTCTGAAACAAACTAAGAATATTTATGATGAGCCAAAGATAGGGTAATAGCACTTATAGCTTTGGGGCTGCTATTACTCTCCCATGCAACGCATCATAAATATTTTTGGTTTGTAGTTTGTAGTAGCACTTAAGATATTTTCAATAATACTATAAGTTGCACTTTTTGATTCTAAAATTGATGACTTATTTTTTAAAAAAATCATCTAAGCCCAAGATCAATTAAAGTTTTGGGATTGATTGTATTTTAAGCTTTCTGAATAATTAGAATATGAATAATGTGATTAAGTTATAAAATAATCAATCTGGTGCCTAGGCATAACAAGAAAAACAATGACCCATATTTACACCAAAAGTCAATTCACACCATTTTGTTTGTGGATTCATGTATTTTGGATCATATTTTGAATGATTTTGCTTTGCGCGTGAGCACTTCTTTGCTGTGTTGACCCATTTTGCCCATTAACACCAAAAATCCCTGTTAACAGAGTGTATATTTTAACCTGATGGTTGTATTTTGTTTAAATCTGAAACCATTTTTTAAATCTGAGGTATTTTTGGTTGTTGCCATAGCTTCTAAAACTACTGTATCTCATATTTTGGTATAAATAAAGAAACACAAAAAGATAGCCCTTGCTCTTTCATTGAGCCTAAAATCCATACCCTTTAAAGTTTTCAATAATCAAATAACACCCATCCAGAAGATTAGTAAGCTCATGCTTCTGGCCTTCTTGTCCTCCCTTATGAGAGACACTGCATTGCTTACTGTCATGAATGACATTTCAACACTTGTATTGAAAACCCAGGAATCAAACCCCGGGCCTCAGGAAAAGCCTTGTGTTGACCAGGGTAGAAAGGAGCCGCCAGATTACCAGTTGGGCCAAACCCTGGTCTGCCAGAGATGCCTTGCCCCAATCAGGAGGAACAGAAACCTGACAGCCTGTCAAGTGTTGAGACTGAAAGTTTGATATATACATTGAAACCCCCGTAATTGAACACTGACCCTTCAAAGCCAAATTTTATGTTATCCAGGAGGGACAGGGACCCACCAACTCACTGAGTTGCAAACTTTAGTTGTTGAATTACTCCAAGACCTGACAGATTCTTAAGGACAATTCCTCAAATGGTCACCAGATTGCTGTTAACCTTGTGCCACCAAAGACCCAGACCTATGCAGAAGTTGTAGCTTGCCTAAAGGAGGTTACAACAAGGCCTCCTGCTAGTCCTACTAATGATCACCAGCTACCACTAGTCTCCAGTCCAGATTGGGTAATACAATTTGACTGCTCAGGTGATATGGTGAACAGCAGCGGCAGAACAAAGCATTGCCACTTCTGTTCATCAGAGCAAGCACAACTAGGATCTGCCACCCGCAAAACTAGAAGCCAAGGACCAAGCCCTGCCAGTGAATTGTCCCCAGACCTGAAGTCTGCAAAAATCAAATAAGCAAAACCACCTGGTATAAAAACCCTGGCAGTGTGGTGATGCTCACATTGTCATTTTTGATAATAAAGTTTTATGAACCTTTGGTTCAAACAAATCTTACCTTATCTAGTCTTAGTGATCTTTCATATCAACCCTGGTCAAGTAGACAATCAGGAAACCACCCCTTCCAGAGACCAACCTGCCAAACTGCCTCAGGCACTATACTGTCCCCCAGGAGCCCTTTTTGGATCTGTGCATTTTACCAAATACCCGCCCAACCCTGCCTACGCGGAGTACAACTTGGAGATCATCCTCATTGCTGATCCCTTGGCAAGGGCTAGAGAAACTGAATATATAGGACGTGAAGGAAAGTGGTACAAGAGGCCGCCAAGATTGTTCAAATACAAGTACAATTATCTGCCTGCCTACTTTGTTCCCATAACTCTGCCCATAACCCCGCAAACTGACTGCCCAATGAAACTATCACCTGCCGCCAAGACCATGTCCACCCAAATGTTTGGAGTACTCTAAATTACTTTGACAGGATTGGTAGACTTTATGGTGCCCAACTCAGGGCCCTGGTCCCTTCTTGGGCAATCTGTATCATATATTATCAAGTTAGCACCCATCTTATGGCGGGCATTGCCCACTAGCCTGGCAGTACCCCTCTTAAGTCACCTAATGCCTCCACATATGTCTGGTTTCCTGACGGTTTGGTATATTTGTTGTTGAATCATTATACTTTCAAGGGGCTGGATGTACTGATATTCTGACCGTTGCCAACACAAGTAATACCCTGACATTGCCTGGGTTGGTTCCAATCCAATTCTTGGTTCAACATACCAGAAATGGCAAAAAACCAATATTTAATGATTTGTCCAGGTATCCAGTAACTTGAATCCATTCTGCACATGACCTCCAATACATTTGATCCAACTTAGGTCCCTGCCACAGCGCACACAATATATAAGACTGAAATATTATCCAAAAAATTACTCTTCTTCTCTAAACCTATCTTCTAAGCTTCTCCAGAAGTCACTTCTCATCAATGATAGCAGCTACAGTTTTCCTTGAACACGCCTATTAAAGAGAAAATGACTGAACAGAACCCACCCACCTTTGCTCATGTACTAAACTAGGCTACAACCCAAGACACCTATAAGACATACTTCTGCATCCACAATTCCAACAAAGATATACCAAGTGGATGCACTTCCTTTCAAGGACTGGTCATGCCCAAAGCATACACCAAGATAATTTATTACAGTATCTCTCTACAGCCACAAACAAACACACAACTGTCTATAAAAGGTGAAATCACCAACTCCAAGTACATTAGTAATGAAAAATTCTTTGGAAAAAAAAGAAAACATTATGAACTGGCTAGACCACTCAGCCGTAAAACTTTGCGCCAGCTTCATACCCCACAAAAAATGAGTCCAAGAGGCCAAAAAAGCCTCTAAAAGGCCGCAGTTAACTGGTTTGCTACTTGGGTTGGCTCAAGAACCAACGTGCAGCTTGACAACTTGGAAGAGTTCAAAACTGACATCACTCAAATTTTGTGTCACTGAATCCCTTTAAGACATTGAAATACAGCTCAGCAATCTTTCCCAGAAGAACATTGTCACAGCCTACACCAATGAATTTGAAGAGGTGCATTGTAAGATCCAAAACCCAGCACAAGCTAACAATGGGCACACAAGAGTCTCATTCAACAACAGAATAAGCCCCTTGGTTGCTGCCCTCATCTTCCCAGAGGCCAACACCTCCCTGCCCACACACATTGCAGAATCCAATCACACAGAAAAACTAACAAATATAGAATATGCAGTCTGCAACAGAAACTACTTAACCAATGGCAACAGAAGAGATAGCTCCAATGGTAACAAACGCCAAAACACCAACCACACCAGTGACAACAGTAACTCTAATCAAAACAACGGCAATCACAGCCAAAGTGCAAATTTCTCCTGCTGCCAGGGATCCATCCTGTAGGGGTTTCCTCAGAACTTGCAGGTGGACAGCCCACAGGCCCGGAGAGTAGGGCCCACAATAGGATAGGGGCTAACTTTAAAATATAGGATAATGATTTGCCTAGGATGACCCAGGGGCTGCTAGAGGGCACCATGGACTTAATGAGGGCAGTAAGAGTGATATACATCACGTCAATTATTTGGGTTGAAGTGGATTCACTGGCAGCAACTGATTCTTGTGGGTGGTTGGGCCGCGGGGTTGTCAGGATTCATCTTTTTCTTGTAGCTGATATTCTTTTACCCACTCTTATTTGGCTTTATGGTTTTCAAGCTTATCCATGATTACTCAGTCATTCTATTTATCACATCATGCTCCTCTATTTTCCCCCTTCATTTTTCACTTTTTGGATCCAAATTTGGGGGTTTTTAAGCTTTTTTATAACCTAAACGGTGGTTAGCATCATTTTCAAATTTCCCTTACCTTCTGCCACCAGATTCAAACCCTGGACCTACACGCATAAGTTAACAATTTGGTTTTCAAACTCCTTACCTTTGACTATACACTCAATTACATTTTCCAAGCTTTGGACCTAGTTTTTCCCTTCCTTTTGCTTGCTTTGACAACAACTAATTATTGCTGTAACTGTCTTTCTCCTCCTGGTGTCCCCTTATGCAAACTTAACTTCTTTAAGTTAACTTTAAGCCATGTGTGTTTCCAAATCTTTTCCCTTACCAAAGTACCATTAACCTTCTTAGGTTAACTCCATCATTCAAAAATTTTACCTCACTTTTCCAAGCTTAATAAAAAGGCTTGGTTCTCCAGTCTTAACAATAAGTTGAGATTGTTTGACTTGCACCCCAAAAAGGTACTTGTTAGGTTTTGTGCCTTGTGTTTTTTCTCTTTAATTTTCACTCTTGTATCTTCATCTTAGTTCCATGGTTTTATTTGACTATATCTTTCATCAGTTAGGAAATTTTTATAGTGATACCCTCACTTTAATTGATGACAGTTTCAATCCCCCAGCTAGTTCTGATCACTTCCCAGACTTAGAGATTGACTTTTTAACCAAACCTTCAGTCATTAAGACTGGTCTTTATTTTGTTTTCTTGGGTTTAATAAATTGCCTTAGTCCCTAATTCACTTCATATAAGCTTTTAGGAGCCTTAGTGCAGTTATTGTTGCAAACCTTGCCTACCTTTTTATACTTGACAAATATAAATATCATTGGTTTAAAGGCCTTAGTTTACAATAATCTACCCCAAGCCTTCAGACTTTTCATTATCCTCCGGGGGTATACATTGATAGCACTAGCCCTATACCCTTGACTGCCGCAATCTCCTGGTCCTGGGTGCTGATGAAGATAAGCTCAATATTTCTTTAAAACTATTGCTGTAACTGTGCTGTTTTAGAAGAGTTACAAGGGGGAAATATTTGGAAACTAGATAATATTCTTTATTGGGAGATAGTTATTATATAGTTATTTTCACAAGTGACAAACTCCTGTTGACTATGTGCATAGGAAACCCTCAACTATAGGGATCAAACCCTGACACCCTGCAGGCTGGCAGCCCGCAGGACCAGCCGCCTGGCCACCTGCAGATTCTCGGGCAGGAACTAGAACAAGATTTGACTTCAGAAAATCCTTTAAAGCTTGATGAGTCAAAATCACCTACATCAACACTCCCCACATTAAAGGTTCCTGTTAAACCAGTCAATCAGCAGGCAGGCCTAGCCATAGAACCCAAAATAACTCAGGCCACCACAAAAGGAGAAACAAAGAAACTTCCTATAGAACGTGGGCTGCCCAGAGATGATCAATCCCACAACCCAATAAGGGAATTTGAGTATTTTCAGTTCAAACCAGCCAATGAATTAACTCCTGCAATAAATGTCACCAAGGACTGGAAAACCTGGTAGACGGTAACACCCAGGCCAAAGAAATTTGTAAAAGTTTACCCATGGCAGATGGGCATACTTATACCCTGGACTGCCAGGAAGTTGCCCATTGCCATTCTTGCAATAAAGTGATATGAACCTTTGGTTGAACCAGGTTATTCCATATTTGATATTAGTTCTATTTCATTTAAAGTCTACCTCCTGCAGTTCTGCACCCCACACCCAACAACCCCAAGAAATCGTGGACCAGCCACCCAATCTTTATTGCCCACCAGGAGCTCCCTATGGCCCAGTACATTTCACCGAGTATCCCCCCAACCCTGCGTATTTGGAGTTCACCCTAGAGGAAATCCTAATCTACGACCCTGAGGCAAGAGCTAGAGAGACCAAGACTGTTTACAGGAAGGCCAAAAATCACTATACCTTCCCTGATATTCCACAACAAGTACAACCACCTGCCTGTGCATTTGGTCCCAATGACTCTGCCTCTAACCTGCGGCCCAACTGCCAACAAGAATTTGTTGCTGCCAATTAATCCACTTCCACTCAGATATTTGGAGCAATGTAGATCACTCTTACTGGCTTGATAGATTCTATGGTACCTGCCAGCAGACCTTGGGCTCTCCTGGGAAAATTGTTATCTTATATTGTAAAGTTGGCCCCAATCTTGTGATGGGCCCTCCCTGCCGGGCCCACAGGCTATCTGCCCGCAAGTTCCCAGAAACCCCCCACAGGCTGGATCCCTGACACTTATTGTTAATCTTGGATAACAGGAACATGATTGTGTTGATCACTCAGTTAGATGGTGAAGGGGGGCTTGATCCTGATAATGAGCCAAGCGCCTAATTGAGATATCCACCATAAAGGATCATCATTTGTTCATGTTGTTGGATTTGGAAATTTGAGTTGACTTCCTAGTTTGGCTCTGAGTCACTGGGAAGTTGGGTTGCAGGTCACAAACCCACTTAGCCGTAACCTTGTTGACAGGCCAAGTCTGCTGTTTTGACACTAATTTGAGGCTTTAATAAATCTTTGATAGAAATAGGGTGAATCCATTTAGGTCCATAGTTTAAGGATGGGTTAGACTCTACTAAGAAATCTCTGCCAGGCCTCTGGTTGATCTAGTTAGGATACAGGCTTAAAATTGATCCCCTGGTTTCCTAGATAAAGATAGGTGGGTTGAATAGAGATATCATATCTCTCTTTTTGGAGTTTGCTTTTGATCAGGATTTGGGGATGAATTGGTGTTGTTCTTCTGGCTGCCTTGTGTGAAGTTTATGTTCAATGACTCCATGTTCTTTTAAGCTTTTTATGTATTGTTGCAACATCTTTGATTACTCTCTCTTGGCAAATTAACACCCTGAGTAAATCACCAAACAGCTCACTGAATGGTTCACTGTACAACCAATAAATGGGTGGCACCATTATCAGTTGACCATCTATGATGGAAATCACTCAATCCAGGTCCTAAATGGAACACAACTTTATTAAGCCTCATGACTCAAGAGGAACATTACTCAGATAAGCCCCATGACCTTCATGATGTACATGGATGGCACGTGACTTGTCATGATACTATATATAAGCCTATATTCTTATTCAATAAAGTATCATTCTCTTCTTAAATCTTCCCCTTTATTTTGTTTATTATACTTCCCAGAAGTATAAATGCAACAGTGATAGCACAGGTAGGTTATTCATACCTACCCAACTCAAAGGAAAATTTCTCCCAAGAAATGAACCCAAAAAATGTCACTCCCTAACAGCTGGAGAGATTACAAAGTAGGACAAGACGTTCCTGCAGGCCTTGTCATCTACAATAATGTCCTTGTACCCATTGACCAGTACAACACTCTCAAAGCCTGCAGACTGTTACCCACCATACCAATCACAACAGCACCTCCGCAGCCTGAGATACCCAATATTGTGTTTCAACGCTTACGCACCGCTGAATTTGGCGCCTTTGTAGGACTACGCCATGAAAATGCCTCTCTTTGGATTAACAGCACCAAGAGTAAGTTCAAACAAGTGGAATACCCCCCAAAGACTCTGGGTCAGTGAGATTGCCCTTTGCGCCACAGGGACTGCCTCACGTTTTGTAACCAAATGGCTAGCCCAACACCCAGATCAGAAGGAAAATTGGGAAGTGTTCAAGGCCGCATTCCTTGAAAAGTTCTCTATTAAGGACTCAGACGTAGTAATCATGACCAAGCTTCAAACCTTCAGAATGACAGGAACCATTGAAGAATACATTGCAGCATATGAAGGACTACGGGACCAAGCACCCAACACCATCAACTTTGATGAACCTGGACTGTGCCCAGACTTCTACAATGGCCTTCCTGCACACATTAGACGTCAGTTTGACATGACTTGCTGCAAGAACTTTGAGGATGTATTCTTAGAAGAAAAATGCGCAGCTCAGAAGTCTGACAACCTACACACCACCAACAAGTGTAAGGAAAACCCTGCAGCTAAAAGAGAGCCTTTCCCCAATAAGCAAAACAACCGAACCAACAATACCCATCCTTAAACTGGGAATTGCACTGCACAAGCCAACCAGGCCAGCACCAAAGATACTAACAAGGAGGGAAAAGCTCAGGGGAGTGCTTAGACAAGCCGCCCTCCCCCATCTTACAAGACTTGTACAGAGAGCAGGATGTGGATTCAATCACCATGATCCAAGTTCCCTTCAGCAGCCCTCTACTGTTTGCTGCCCAAACTGGAAATAAACTCCTCACTTATCCTTTCTGCTTTTGAAGATACCAGGGCACTGCACTATTTGACACTGGAGCAGATCAATCTCTCATCAACAAGAGCTTTGCAGACCTCATGAAGTTACCTACTGCTCAAAGTAACATCAAAAGGGTTGTCATGGCAGACAGCTGTAGTACACCAGTTATCCATGAATCAAAACCTTTCCACACCCAAATTGGAGGTGTAAAAACAACAATTAGCGGCCCTATCATACCAATCCCCAAGTATGACCTCATACTTGGCTTGGATTGGATGAGAAAGACAAAACCTCATATTGACTGGGAAAGTGCCACCCTCACCATACAACAAGGAGAAGTCCACCACCATGTATACCCAACACATCTTGACACCCTCATGAGGGACCACTATTTGTAAAGATCATGGAAACAGAAGAAGAAAATGACCCCAGAAAAATCAATTGGAGCACCTGTACGTATGAGGTTATCCACTTCAAAAACACGGAAACACAACACAAACAGAACCCAATTAGAAAACAGCTAGTAAGTGAATTCCTCTCCATATTCCAAGAAACACTACCCGGTTTACCCCCTGATTGGGGTATGCAACACGAGATCAACCTAAAAGGGAGTATGCCTAAAGCACAACCCATCTACTGCCTCACACCACAAGAAGACAACACCCTAAAGGCTTACCTTGACAAAGCACTTGAGAAAGTCCTCATCAGGCCCTCAAAATCACCCTTTGGTGCCGCTGTCTTCTTTGTGGAAAAGAAAGATGGAAGGCTTTGCCTGGTCACAGACTAAAGGGCCCTCAACAAGGTCATAATAAAGAACAGGTATCCCCTGCCCCTGATTGATGACCTTTTTGATGCCCTGGGGGCTCCCAAATCTTCACAAAAATTGATTTGACAGCAGGTTACCACCAAATTCACGTGAAACCTGAAGACATCCCAAAGACCACATTTCAAACTAAATACAGATCCTTTGAATGTGTTGTCCTCAATTTTGGCATGACAAACGCCCCCAGTACCTTTGTAACCTTCATGAATGAAGTATTCAAGGAACACATTGGGAAAAGAGCAATCATCTACCTGGATGACATCATTGTTTACAGCCTCAACCTGCAACAACACTGGGAAGACATCTGCGCAGTCCTCCGTACCCTGGAAGAAAACCAATTGATTGCCAAAATGTCCAAATGTGAGTTCTTCTCAACTGATCTTCCATTTCTTGGCCATATAATCAGCAAGGACAGTATCAAACCGGATCCAGACAAGATACATGCTATAACAGAAATGCCAGCCCCAAGGAATAAAAGCAAACTCCACACTTTCCTTGGAATGGTAGCCTATGTGCGCAGGTTCATCACTGAATGGGGCGCCCTAACAGCTTGCTTGTCAGCCATCACCAGGAAAACAACCAAATTTGTCTGAACACCCTTATGAGATCAACACTTCCGCCAACTGAAGGAACACATGGTTACTGCCTCCATCCTACAAGACCTAAACCGTGAGGATATCTACAAGCTAGAAACTAACGCCTCTGATTATGCCATAGGAGGAGTCATCCATATCCAAACAGCCCAAAAAGACTTCCTTCCTGTGTCATATGAATCAAGGAAGCTATCAGACAGCAAACAAAGATACCTCATACACTATAAGAAATTGGTGGCCATCATACACTGCCTCATGAAATGGCGATGCTACCTGGAAGGAGCCCAGACATTCAAGGTACTCACCGACCATAAGTTGTTGATATTCTTCAAAACACAACAACATCTGTCAAGAAGACAAGCCAAATGGATGAGTCTCATACAGAGATACCCCATGCAAATTGAATACAAGCCAGGCAGAGAGATGCTTACTGCAGGCGCCCTATCAAGGCTATACAAGAAACACATCCTTTGCATTGATGGTGACCCCAACTGGCCCATGTTAATAATGGGGAATCTCCAGGAAGGGTTCCCACCTGGCACACCAATGGACATTCAAGAGAAAGTCCTCAAGAACAAATATCTGTTCAAAAACATATATGATACCCCTCACCAAATACTTCCAAATGGTGATACTGTACCATACGTCCTGTCAACACAAAAGATTGACACAATCCTCTGGTATCACAGAGACCTGGGACACAACTGTAGCAGAAACTTGCATGAATACCTCAAGACACACTACTGGTGGCCCAACATGTTAGATGATATCAGAGAAGTACTGAAGCAATGCAAAGTCTGTGAGAAGTACGCCCAAACCAAGGCACCACCCAAGTCAGTAGTACCTGTATCCATCACACAACCCTTCAAGGTATGGTCTTTGGATATTGTAGGACCTATGCCCAGTGAAAGCAAAGGCAAGAAGTACATCATCACAGCCATTGACTATGCAACCAGATGGCCCGTAGCACAAGCCACAAAAGAGCACTAAGGCAACAATGTGAGACAATTCATTGGCAAAAAGATCATAGCAAAGTTTGGAAAACCTGACCTCTTAATCACAGATGGAGGCACTGAACTCAAAGCTATTGACACCAACATCTATCTTGCCAAAAACGGAATAAAACACGTCACCACCAGCCCATATCACTCATAAGCAAATAGACGTGTAGAACGGCTAAGTGGCTCTCTAGTGGAAGCCCTCAGTAAGTTATCTGCCAACAATCCAAAAGCCTGGGTTGACATGCTACCAACCGCCCTTATGGTCTGCAGAACACAAGTCAACCACAATACAGGGAAAAGCTCTTATAAACTTGTCTATGGTCAGAAACCCTCACTTGTCAGTACAACCACGGGACCACGACTGCCACTTCCAAAGAAGATACCAGACAATAATGACCCAAAAGTACTACAAGTCAGAAAGGACCAGGAAGTGATGGAACACCAAAGGGTCCAGCAGGAAGCAATCTCGTTGCAACAAGAGAGGTTCCAAGTCGGAGACAAGATTTGTGTCGTCAATCACGACCAACACAAACTAGACCCAGGGTTATGCGGACCAGGCATTGTCATGGAAGTTAAGCCCAATAACACTTACCTCATCAAAGGGATTGGAGCTCGAACTGAACTGAACTGAACTGAAATGTATGCACCACAACTGACTCTGTTTGTGTAAAGCAAGAACAGCCCAACAAAATTCAAGGCTCCCTGTGCCCAACACCAAACTGGATCAATACCAAGCCCACATACCAGATACTCTCAAGAAGATTCCCAAGGCTCTGCCTTCCAGCACCCCAGGGGGGAGATGTCGCAACATCTTTGATTACTCCCTCTCAGGGAATCAACGCCCCAAGTAAATCACTGAATGGTTCACCGTCTAACCAATAAACAGGTGGCGCCATTATCAGTTGACCATCTATGACGGGAATCACTCAATCCAGGTCCTAAATGGAACACAACTTGATTAAGCCTCATGACTCAAGAGGAACATTACTCAGATTAGCCCCAAGACCTTCATGACGTACATGGACGGCATGTGACTTTTCATGATACTATATATAGGCATATATTCATATTCAATAAAGTATCATTCTCTTCTTAAATTTTCCCCTTTATTTTGTTTATTGTACTTCCCAGAAGTATAACCACGACAGTAAGGATGTTATGCTTGTGAGTGGTGTTTGGAACATACATGTGCAAGTTAGGTTTGTTTTGCAGTTCAGCTTTGTACCATTGAATTTGGCTATGGCTATGGTGATTGGTATATCCCATTAAAAATGTTAAGGGTCTGTTTGACCCCTCATGTTACTGAAAATACTTGCACCCGTTAGGGTTCGGTCCACGTGCAGCTTTGGGTTGTCCATCATAACAGCTCTGAGTAGTACGGTACAGCTTTAGCGATGTGAGTTTTTAACTTTGGTGGTTTAGATTAGACTTTGATTAGAGCAAGTCTTGTTTAAATTAAAGGCAGCGATACAGAAGTTTTAAAACCTATGGTGACAAGCAAAAGCATTTCAGATTTAAACGAAATGAACTCAGATGTAAACGAAATCAAAGCATCTGAAAACGAAACTACACCAAATCTATTGTAAATTAATATAAATTCATTGGGTTCTAATTTTGTTTACAGATTGGCTATTTTCGTTTAAATCTGAGCTCATTTTGTTTAAATCTGAAGTATTTTCACTTGTCACCATAGGTTTTAAAACTACTGTAGATCTTGTTTTGATTTCAAAGGGGCTGGTTGAATCTTGTACATTGGTTTAATAAAAAAAGGAATCTATAACTACTAGCCTTTAAATTAAAAAATCAACCTTTCACCAGACATTTTAGCAAATGCCAGAATAGAAGGGTGGTTTTATGAGATTTTGATAGAATATCTCATTAAGCAAAGGTGGTTGACTTGTTTTAATATGGGTTTAAGAGTTTAGGGGTTGAATCACCATGAATGGTGGCCTAGTTTTAGCAGGAAAAAAAGAGACGATTAAAAGCAGGTGTTAGTGGCACTTTAAGGTTGTGTTTCAGGAATGACGGCTATTGAGAAAAGGCAGAAATAGATATGTTAGAAACAGGGTTCGAATAAAAGACCTTACCATAGTGCGATAGTAAGCGGTTGTATGCGAAGCCCTTGTGCCACCAGGCATGTCGAGGGCGACGTTTAACCCAATCAGTTTTGGAGTCAAGATCCTGAACAGGAGTGGAGGTGACTTTGCCATCAGTGGTCCCGATGACAACGGCCGAGGAAGGGTCTTTGGTGTAAATTGCAGGGCCGGAGCCCCCTTGACGGCTGCTCTCGCACTGGTCCATGAGCCAAAAGAAGGCGCGATGAGCAAACATTACTGCGTGGATCCGATCTACGGGAGAGGTGGTACCGCCTTGCTGGATATGGCCAAGGACAGCCGTGCGAGAGTCAAAGAGAGGAGCACCCTCTTCGGTGAAGATGGCGGAAATCATTTCAGTAGTGTAAGTCTTGGAAGTGCCATCAGAAACTAGGACAACACGCCCTACGTTGGCTGAATCTTTGCGGTGAGAGTCAGCGATAAACTTAGTCTTCATCTGGGCAACATCCTGCTCCAGGTCCTTCAAGGTAATCCCTTCCTCGGGGGTGTATATACGCGAAGCTCCAACTGAGAGCCCACCCAGGGTAGCCAGAAAGCCTGAGTTTCCGCCTTGGACTTCGACGACAAAAGTGCGGGAATGAGATGAGGCCGCGGATTGGACGATGCGGTCGCAGGCTTCAGTAATCGCGTTGAGTGAAGTGTCACATCCAAGTGAGTAGTCGGCACCAGGAACGTTGTTGGAGATTGTAGCAGGGATATACGCAATGGGCACACAGAAGGCTGGGAAATTGGAACGTTGCTCTGCCAATTGTGCCACGCCACGGTACGCTTCAAACCCTCCCACAATAAACAGACACGAAATCCTGTGCTTCTGTAGCTGATATGCACATAAACCGTAGTCAACGTCGGGTAAATCACGGTTAGTGCCTATTTCAGAACCACCACGCGGGGTCCAATTCGCTACTTGCAACCAGCCAAGCTCACTGGATTCACCCTCCAGTAACCCTCGGATGCCATTGGGGAAGGCTACTGGCGTGTGTCCCGCATTGATGGCCAAACGCGCTAGCGTGCGGGTAGCAGCGTTCATGCCTCCAGCAGGAGCACCAATGTGTAAAATCCCAATGCGCAGGCGTTTATTGGTGGGAGTAGAAGCAGGGCGAAACCCGGAATGGCAGTATGCATTCCATAGAAGACTGAAGTAAGGGTCACGAAGCTGCATGGCTTCGTCGAATCGCTTGGCGGCTACGAGGCTAGCGATATCCTTTGTTTTCTGGACAGCCTCCATAAGCCCCACAGGTGCATTCATATTGTTCTGGATTGCTATCAGCTTGCTGTCACTGGCGGGAGTTGATTTAAGAATAACATCCACTGCTTGAATTCCTTGGACCGCACCCAAGACACGATCGTATGACGCTGGCACACCGCCACGTTGCACGTGTCCCAGGTTTGTCACGCGAGTGATTAGATCACATTCAGCCTCGATTACGGCGGCAACGTCTTCAGATCTAATTGGTTTCAAATCGCGATCGATGGCGCCTTCCGAGACAATGACTATTGTAGCACGGCGTCCCTGACCGCGGTGTGCTTTGATATCGGCGCACATCTTTTCTTTCCATTCTTCGCGATCCATGGGCTGTTCGGGGATAAAGACAAAGTCCGCCCCAGTACAGACTGCAGCCATAAGCGCCAACCAACCACAGTGACGTCCCATCACCTCTATAACAAATGCGCGCTTATGGGAAAGCGCTGTTGAGGTGACATTGTCAACGGACTCACAGATGCGGTGAAGAGACGAAACTGCGCCAATTGTGAAGTCTGTACCAGCCATGTCATTGTCAATGCTCCCAACCAGGCCTACAATTGTGAGATGACCATTGTCAGAGGCCTGCTGTTGAGTGATGCGCTTTTGAGAGACTAAATCTGTAACCAGCGTCTTCCATTCCGACCGGAAAAGGTCGGCGCCAGTCAAACTGCCATCCCCACCAATAACCACCAAAGCATCAATCCCATTGATGATGAGATTTTCAGCGCCTTTAAGGCGACCCTCACGTGTCTTGAAATCCATGCAGCGTGCAGTTCCAATAATAGTTCCTGACTAACAAGTATTTAAAGGGTCTTCATAAATTGTCCTTACCACCGAAACAAATTTTCTGACATCTCCCCAAGAGGCTTTGCAGATTTTATCGCCACCATCCACCAGGCCTTACTCCAATAAGCATATTGCAATTTAAACTAATACCTTGGTATCCTTCATGGATGAAATAAGCTTCGCAGTCCCTTGCAATAGCGGCACGAACTACCGCACGCACTGCACAATTCATTCCTTGAGAATCACCGCCACTGGTAAGAACTGCGATTCTCTTTCTGGGCTCGGAAGACTCCTGCTGTTTGTGGGGAAGCTTGGGCAGGTCGTCTGTCGGGGAAATGATTCGAGGGTGGTTACTAACCATCTTGGCTTTTCCAGTAGAAAAAGGATGAAGACGAGTAGTGAAGATTAACTTATTTTCAAGCGGATCAAATGCAGTGATATTATCTCCGTTGAGTTTGTGAAGTACTTTAGCAGATTCCAGATAAGTTTTAAATCGCTAATAGTAGAATTAGAAAAAAGGCAAAATTATAACAAAAGAACTTCTAAAAAGAGGGATTTTAAATACTACCTTTAAATCTGGAACACAGAAGCTCAGCGCAATGGAACTGTTGGGCTTGATAGAAGCTTCTTCATCTAAAAAATCCAAGTGTAAAAAAACTTCTTTCCCACCAGAAGGCTGGTTGTATTCAATAAAGGATTTTGATGAGATGCTGATTCCGGCCTTTGCCAGATCTAATATCATCCAAACCCCCTTCGCTGAGGACTCTTGAGGGTTAGAAGCCTTTTTAAATCCAATCTTTTCATAAAACTCCACCAGCTCCGAGCACTTGGACAGAGGGCATACCAGAGATAGATTGGTTAACCCGGCTATGTATGACTGCTCTGGCACAGTTTCAACCTTTGATGACTTGGTATCCTCCTGGAGTGACATTTCAATATCGCCTTAGCTTGACAAAACAGCTCACCAGCGCCAACTGACCTCCAAAAACATCAAGCCCAAGTCTCTACTATCATTGGATGGAATCCAGCTTATCACGTCCCAATCTCATGTTCCAAAATCCACATATAAAATTAATTTATTTAGCCTACCCCAGTTAATTTTTAATTTAAGATGCATCCCTTTATCAACCCAATTACCATTTTTTCTTACGATAAGGCATCAAGTAACATTTCAATGTAAACCCCTCTTCCATTTAGATAAACCCAAATCACACAGACATCATAAATTAAATGGTTCAAAATATATTTACACTTGATAAGGGATCTATATCCATAAGGTTTGCCATCAATAGCCGAACCTCTGCTTCCATCAGCAACTTGGCGATATATTTCAGCACAATAAATTTACAAAAAATCAAGCAGCATAGTTCTGAGTAAACTTGATCCAATCAAGCATAAATTTCAATCAACGAGCCACAATGTGAACCTCATCTCCGTTCCATCTTTAAGTACAGTTTCAAAATATAAATGTACATTCTAGTCAAATGTGACGAGCGGCTCATCTTTACTGCTGCAGCTGAACCTATTTGGGTTCAGCAAATTGGGTAGCCAACTAATGAGAGATCCCGAAGAAAAAACAATTGGATATGGGTCACTATTTTTTGTTATGCTTGGGCACCAGATTCAATGTTTTATATCTCGATTACATCAATTTATCTCCAAGCTACCTGAAATGTGTGAAACGTGATCAGATCTTTAAGCTTTATCAATCTTTGGATCGGATGAAAAAAATCAAGATTTATTATTCTATGGGATTAAACTTACAATGTTTAATGTTACTGCAAAGATCTTAAGTGAACCATACCAACAAGAAATAACTATGGTGAGCTGCATGGGAGAGCAATAGCAGCCCCAAAGCTATAAGCACTATTACCTTATCTTTGGCTTACCATTACTATCCTTGGTCTGTATTAGAAAAGATTTGCTGCTCTTGAAGCCTAATAGCTCTTTTGGAAATACACCCTCCAATAAGCCACCCTACACCGTGGACTTGCCCTGATTTCCATGGCCCTCCCCAAAAACAAGAGCACCCCAGTTGTTACAGGCAGTAGCAGAAAAGGATTGGCCTGCCCTCAAGACTTCTCCCCTGAAGCTGCCTGACACCACAGGACCAGGATCAAACCTGGGACTTGTAAAAGGATCAATCTGGGTCCCAGGCACCAAAACAGGTTAGAAAACCCCACTGACAGCAGCAAAAGGCCCCAAAAGACAATCTGAATGGACTTGGTTCATAAGGCTTGCCTCATCAGATATGCTTGCCACTGATGAGGGGCCCAAGGGCCAGATTTAGTTGGATTACAAATAATCAATAAATGCCACCCCAATGCAGGGGTGGCACCTATGCCCTCTAGAAATAGAGGAAGAAACCAATCTCCCTACCTACCCAGCTCTCGGCCAGAAATTTTACCTTTAGCCAAACTGTCTCAGAGGGGTTGGACCTGCCCAGTAAAATAAATACCCCAATCTCATGCTCAGATCAAACAGTCTTGGAAAGCTTATCCCAAATAAGCTTAAGAAGACTAATGTTCCAGAAACTGAGTTTAAGGATCCCATCCCCCTAAGTCAATTGGGATAATCTTTTCTGATAAAGATTGCAACCAACCTTGGGTTCAGCTAAATCATACCTATTTTCTAGCAGTACCTTTCCAGCTCAAATCCCATTTACAGGTCTCAGCTCTTGAGGAATCACCCCTCACCCAGCACCAGTTGCCGCACCAACAAGAAGTGTTAGAAGCTACCCCTAGTATACCAAGCTACCACTTCCTGACGTTTATCTGGGCAGATACAGAGAGCCTTGCTCTTGGGTGATACATAGCAGCCAGCAATACATTCCCAGACCAGTTTTCATAGCCATTAAGCCAACCCCTGGTTGGTTTGTGCCAACTTCCCCCTACAGCGCCACCCAGCCCAAAGGTGGGAAGTCCTACCACTCCTGGCAGGTTTTATCACAGTAGGTTCCATAATGCCAGAAATTATTTGCCCAAGCCATAAAGCGCAAAAGGCAGGGAAGATGTTAACCAAATTAACTGATCTGATAGATTTAAATCAAATAGTTGATCAGAAATGGATTACTGCCGCCCCAGTTTGCCAGCCGGATTTGATTCCCCTTTTGTAAGAGGTAAATGGCGTGCTGTGCTATTCAGAGAAAAATGATGAGGATAAAAATAAATCATTAACTGCTTGAGCAGCACTAAACCAAATTGGGTGGAGGGACCCATTAACTTTACGCCTTGGACTGTGTAACAGAAAATGGTGATCGAGATCAAAATGAGAAAGAGCATTTACAAAGGGAAGTCAGATGTTGGAGATGCAGAAGCAGAATATAACACCAGCCAGCCAAGGCCATAGAATTCATAGCAACCTTGAAGATCATGAGCACTAATCTGTCAAAGACAGGGGCAAACAGCCCCAGACAATCCCACATTTTAGAAAGCTTTCTTTTATTTGAGTGTAGTTTAGCTATCTAGAAACAAGTTTCTAAAGGGGAAAGGGGAAGCTTTAAGGGAGTTTAGGATGGGGGAGGAGGGGATTTTGTGACATCTGATTGGCTGATGAGAATATTTTCAGCAGTTGGAGGTCCTGCATTAGAATTTGAGTCAATGACGTCATGATTTGAAAAATTCCTGCAACCAGCTGATCAAGCGCTGCCATCCCCAAATAGTGTATAACACATAATTTTCTTGTTATAATTATTGGGGGGGGAATAATGCAGGTCCAGATTTTCTAGGGCTATTTGGGCGACCCCAGCTTTGACCCATTTTTTTGTCTATGACAGTGTTTAAGCTGTCTATTTCTTTCAAGGGTTTGGCTGCAGTCCTTTGCTGGTTTTTGGTTTTATAAGGGTGCACTACCCCTTCCATTGGATTTTCTACTTTAAAACCTTTCAAGCTGATAATGATAAATTGACATAATCTGAGAGTCACTCAATACAACCTTATTTATCAGAACAGTCATCAGAAATTGGTCACACAAGGGTTCTCTGCAAACTGGACAAGATACTCTCTAGAAAATGCAGAAGGAATAGGAGCCAAGTGTCCAGGTGGTATTGCTTAGTCAAAATTTGATATATATGGGAAATTTTCACTGTTTGACTCTTAAGAGTTGGGTCCTCCCTAAAAATTTTACTCAAATAACATAAAATATCCTCCTGGTCTAGCTTTATTATATCATGCATCCTTAGGTTGGTCTGCTGCGCTACATCCCTTATAATTTAATCCTAACTCAAATTATCACCAGAAGATGGGGTCCTGCTGTTGGCACTTTGTTGTTGTCACCTCCCAATGTTAATCCAATGCCGCAGAATCTTGGAGTTTTCTCTACCGTATCTGAACCTGAGACACTTGCTCCCTCACAATGTCCCAATTTTTATGCAGAAGGCACCCTGATCCTCTCCCAGGCAATTTATCTAGGACTTTTTTGGTTGGGGTTAATCATTCTTCTTAATCCTAGTGTATCTTTTGGAAATTTTACCAAACAGTATTTGAAGCTTTGTTGGTGGTTAATCATCAACTCCATGTGAATTTGGGTGGTGATTTCTCACCACTTGGAGACTGCTTCCTATTATACAATCATTTCTGTCAAAGGTTTAGTATCCCTGTTTATACCTGGTTATCTGAGCTTTTTCTACCTGAACCTGATTGCTTAGTTGGTTTTTGACCCCCACTTGATAAGATGGGCTCATGTTGTCCATAAAATCTCTTATATAGTGAAGCTGGGTGTGGTGCTCCAGCTCTTTGGTCACCATGGGATTTCCTGGGTCAAAGCCAGGGACTGGCAGATGGAGGTGTCATTCCCTAGTTGGGGAATGTGGCTAAGTTGGAGTTTGTATTTGGCTTGCATCACAGCAAATTCTTCCAAGACTTTTCCTATTACTAGACATGCATCCCCCCATGTACCTGAACCTCAGCTGGGGCCAAAACCTCTGAAGGTTGATACCACTCTCTCAAGAGTCTAGTGAACTCAAACCCAATGAATTCTCTTCCTCTATATGTCATCTCAAGGTGTCCAGTCAATCTTTCCCAATTCTCTTTAGAAGTTTTACTAGTAGCAAATCTTCAACAACTTTGAAAATATGTATCCTCTTCCCCTTTAATAGGGTAGAAGATGTTTGGTAGTTCACTCATAGAAATTTTTGCACAACTTGGAAAGATGTGTAGGGATCAAAACAGGTGTTTATTTGTCTCAGAAGGAAGATCCACTTAGAGACCTTCTGTAGTATGGCCCTGGCAGTATAGGAAACAATAGGATTTTGCCAATACTTGGAGTCCTTCAACAATCTCTTAGACTCCTTGTACTTGGCCTTTGGCTCCTGCTCCTTTATCTTGGGCTTCTCAGCTCTCTGTTCTGTCTTTGTGACCTTTGCAATCCACCATTTTCCAATCCCTGCCTTGCTTCCAATTGTTCCCATTTTTATAGCTCTATGTTTTAGTCTGTTTTCTCTCAGATCCTTGGTTTTTCAGGATTAAACTATCCAGTTTTTCTTTATCTATAATACATTAAATCTCTTGACTTACTTCAGCCAATTAAAAACAGGCTTTTCCCTATTCATTCCCTCATTTTTTAGGCCTTTTCCCTTCTGTATAACCAATGAAAAACATTGATCAAATAGGCTCTGTCATACAGCCATTCAAATGTCTGGATTGAGCAGGTTTGCCAAAACGTTTTTCTGGATGACCCACTCTTTACCCTGGCTCAAACCTGATGTAGTCTCGCTCCGGGTAAACACTGGCTCTGTGTTTTGAACCATTGTGCCATAATTCCTGTCACATTTCTCTGGAAAAACTTGATCACTTTGGCCTAAGTTTTACTTAAGGGATTTTTGCACCTTAATTTCTTAAATTTTTCTCCATATTTTACCATTTTTTCTCCCCTTGAGGAGTTCAAAACTGCCTGTTGCTTGCTTTTTGCTCCCTTTTGTGGTTTTGGCAAAACTCTAGCCTTTGTCCTTAGAGTTTCTGTACCATTCTCATCTGCTTCTGCTTATTCTCACTCAATCAACTCCTTAATAAATTCACAGTCTATTTTCTTTAACTGTTTCTTTCTTTTCTTTTCATCTTTTAGTTTTTTCTTAATTCTTTTATTATTTCCTTCTTTTTAATTCTTTCTTAATTATCTCTTTCTTCTTATCTTTCCTATCCTTAAATTTCCAAATTTTTCTTCTTAACTCCTAGTCTTTTTCTGATGACCTTCTTTAATTTCTTCTGAATCTTCTTCCATTATTTTTCTGTCATCTTCTGTTTATTCTACTAGTTTTCTCCTTTGGAAACTTTTTCATTCCTCTTCTGCTAGTCCTTCTCTGACATCTTTCATTTCTTCTGCAAGTCTTTCTCTGTATGAACAATCAAGATTATGTCCTTCTCTATGCTCTCCATTACTAACACCTCAGACTTAGGCAATAAATCTCCACAAGTGAGTTAGCATTTGACCAGGCCCCCATCAGTGACCACCACTTTAGGCCATCAGTGTCATGAATGACATTTCAATACTTGTATTGAAAACCCAGAAGTCAAACCCCAGTCCCCTGAAGACAGATTGCGCCCCAGGACAGCCCAGTACCCACTGACCTGTTAGGTCACAGACTAAAATTATTAATTTACCCCACGACCCACTGACTTAATAACAAGGATTCCCTGAATGGCTGCCAGATTGCTGCCAAACCGGTGCCACTGGAGGCCCATACCTCTGCAGGAGACGTGACCTTCCTAAAGGAGGTTGGGAAAAGACATACTACTAGCCCTTCAAACAAGTACCAGCTGTTTCAAGTCTTCAGTCCAGAAAGAGTATTGCAATTGGCCAGCTCGGTTGACATGGTGAACAACAGCAGAAAAACAAAGTGTTGCCATTTCTTTCCTCCAGAGCCAACCCAATCAAGACCCGCCAAACCGGTGCCACTGAGGGCCCAGACCTACACAGAAGTTTTGGTGTGGACAAGACCCGCTACTAGCCCTTCCAATAAATACCAACTTCTGCCAGTCCCCATTCCAAAAAGGGGAATGTAATTAGCCTGCTCAGGTGATGTGGTGAACCACAGCGGCAAAATTAAGCGTTGCCACTCCTGTTTGCCAGAGCGTACCCAACCAGGACCTGCTACTCTCAAGACCCTAAGCCAAGATCCATGCCCTACCAGCAAATTGCCCATGGACATGAAGCCCGCAAAAAGCAAAGAAGCAAAATCACATGGTATAAGAACACTGGCAGTGTGGTGATGATCACATTGTCATTTTCAATAATAAAGTTTTATGAACCTTTGGTTTGAACAAATCTTACCTTATCTAGTCTTAGTGATCTTCCATCTTAACTACAGCCAAGTAGACAATCAGGCAACCACCCCCTTCAGAGACCAACCTGTCAATCTGCCCCAGGCACTATACCATCCCCCTGGAGCTCCCTTTGGACCTGTGCATTTTACTGAATACCCGCCCAACCCAGCCTACTTGGAGTACAACCTAGAAACCATCCTCATTGCCAACCCCTTGGCAAGGACTAGAGAAACCAAATACATAGGACACAAAGAAAAGAGGATCAAAATACCGCCCTTATTGGTCAAAGACAAGTACAATTACCTGCCAGCATACTTTGTTCCCATGACTCTGCCCTTAACCCCTAGACCGGACCCCCAATGTAACCTATTGCCACAGCAGAGACCACCTCTACCCAACTTTTTGGAGTACTCTATATTAATTTGACAGGATCAGTGGATTCCATGGTCCCTAACTACAGACATTGGTCCTTACTCAGGCAATCTATATCTTACATTATCAAGTTAGTACCCATTCTATAGTAGGCTTTACCCGCCAGCTCGGCCGCACCCCATCCTGAGCCACCCAATGCCTCTATCTATGCCTGGCTTCCTGATAATCAGCCACAGACAATCCTCATGTCTGTGCAGCTGTTTTTACTCACTCAAGTGGTTAGTTTGAGATCTCAGTTGCAAAGTAACCAACTTTTTTCCCAAAATCCTATCAATTACCAAGTTCTGCCGCGCTTTCCCAGGCAGCTACCTTGATAATGTTCCTGGGAATATTTACACCTCTATGATGACTTCTAGACCTCCTAAAAGCTACCAGGAAGACATAGACAGGGAAACCTTACCCCCAAACTAGGTAAAGTTTGCCATAATGTCACAAGTGACAAACTCCTGTTGACCATGTGCATAGGAAGCCCTCAACTACAGGTATCAAACCCCAATATCCTGCAGGCCGCCAGCCAGCAGGACCAGCCACCCAGCTGCCTGCAGATTTCTGGACTTGAACCAGAGCAGGATTTGACTTTGGGGAATCTTCTAAGGCTTAATGAACTAAAATTATCTGCATCAAGGTTCCCCATGCCAAAGGTTCCTGTTAACCCAACCAATGAGAGGTCAGGCCAAGCCAAAGATCCTGGAATAACTTGGGTCACCACAGAAGGGGAAACAAAGAAACTTCCTATATAACGCCAGCCACCCAGAAATGACCAACCCCATGACCTGACAAGGAAATTTGAGTGTTCTCAGTTCAAACCAGCCAATGAATTAACTCCTGCAATGGATGTCACCAAAAACTGAAAACCCCTGGTAGATAGTAGCACCAGGCCCAAAGGAATTTGTAAAAGTTTACCCATGGTAGATGTGCATACTTATACCCTAGACCACCAGGAAGTTGCCCATCATCATTCTTGCAATAAAGTGACATGAACCTTTGGTTTGACCAGGTTATTACATACTTGATTTTAGTTCTATTTCATTTACAGTCCAACTCCTGCGGTTCTGTACCTCCTGCTAGCCCAACCCAAGAAACTGCAGACCAGCTGCCTGAACTCTATTGTCCACCAGGCGCTCCCTTTGGCCCAGTACATTTCACTGAATACCCACCCAACCCAGCATATTTGGAGTTCACCCTAAAGGAAATCCTAATCTACAACCCAGAGGCTAGAACTAGAGAGACGGAGACCATTTACAGAGAAGGCATCAAGATCACCATACCTTCCCTGCTATTCCCCGTCAAGTACAACTACCTTCCCACATATTTGGTTCCAATGACACCACTTCTTACCCCGTGGCCCAACTGCCCGCAAGAATCCATCACAGCCAATGAATCCACTTTCATTCAAATATTTGGAGTGATGTATATCACCCTCACCGGCTTAATCAATTCAATGGTACCTGCAAGTGGACCTTGGGCTCTCCTGGGCAAATTGTTATTTTATATTGTAAAGTTAGCACCAATCTTGTGGTGGGCCCTTCCTTCAGGGCTTGCAGGCTGTCCACCTGCAAGTTCCCAAGAACCCCCCACAGGCTGGATCCCTGACACATAAGCAGACCTTCAACAAGTGGCCAAAGGATCTTAGAGCTTCCTCAGCCCATCCTTTTCTAGCAGCCATGATTTCTCTTCTAGTTTAGAGCGCCATCCAGGGACCTCCCCTGAAAAATTCCTCTCCTCAACAAACATTTACTTGTCTTAGACCACTATCCTTCTCTAACTTCAAGCATTGAGTCCTTTTTCAGCCAAATCAGCCCTTACCTGTAAACTGATTCCATGTGGATCATCACACTGAGACCAGCCTTTTATCCAGCCCTGTCAATCAATCAATCACCAGCTGACTCACCAACCAACCAAGCACAATATTGGTGGGCAGCTCCTGGCATCATGGCAATCTTTAACCGCTATGGTAACCTAGGTTATATGGCTTGCATTGAGAGCTGTGTTGCAGGAAAGGTCTAGGATTGGGGTTGGCTAAATAAAGATATGTTGCTTGTGAAATTTAAGTGTCATTTGTTTTATTAATCTACCTAGTCTTGGTGATTGGGGTTAGCTTGTTATAACTTAAGAAATCTGTCAGGATTCACCTCTTCTCTGCTATTATGAGGCCCACAATTATCACCTTGTCATCTTACTTCTTTCCTTATGATTTAGCAGATTTACACAATTTTGAAGTCCCATTGGTTGTTTCCTACATTTACTTTCAAACCTGGTCCTTTTATGTTATTCATTAAGTTAGTAGCTCTTTTCAAAGCTTACTCTTATTTATTATGTGATTTGAATATGGCACCTACATACAAAAATTAGTAATAATTATGAAAACTTACTTCTTTTTGCATCTGCCACAAATTTCCAATTCCTTGGCTTTGGATTGGGGTTCCCCGCTTTTTCTGGTTCTGTTGCTCAAGCCAAGGCTTTTGTAATCCCTTGTCCTGCTTCTACAATCTCCTTTGGCTCTTGTCTAACTATTAATAGTTAGATACATCAATTTTTACCATTATTTATCTTATGAACAGCAGTTAGTTGATCCCTAAATAAAGATTAACCAACCTTGGTTAGTCTTTCTAAACAAATAAATTACCCCAATTTAAGCAAAAATAAATTATCTTGAGTTTCCTCTCTCAACTCCAAGTTGATATTGTTTGACTTGCACCTATAAAAAGGTACTTGTTAGGTTTTGTGGCTTGTGTTTTCCTTTCATATTTTATTCTTAGCTCCATCTTAGTTTTCATGATTTGTTTTGATTTTATTCTTCATTATTTAGGTAACCTTTATAGTGGCACTCATAATTTAGTTGTTCATAGCTTTAATCCTCCTGTTAGTGCAGATCATTTCCCTGACTGCAAATTTGACTTCTTGAATAAGTCTTCTATTGTTAAAACCGGTCTTTACTTTATTTTATTAGGCTTAATAAATTGGCTTAGCCCTGATTTTACTTCTTAAAAGTTGGTAGGTGCCCTAATGCAAATACTTTTACAAACTTTACCAACATTTTTATATTTGACTAACATAAACATTCTGGGTTTAAAAGAATTATTTTACAGTCATTTGCCAAAAGGCTTATGTCCTTACAGTATCAGTAAGATACCCTCTTATCAGTGCTTTGGAAGGATAAAAGAGGTTTTTTAAGGTTAAGTGATGGGCATCACTATTCAAGGAGAAAAAATGAGGATATAGTAAGAAAATTGTGAGCTGCTTGAAAAGCAACAGGCCAAATCAGGAATGGGGCACAAGTATTCAAGAATTTCTTGATGTATAACAGAAGAGGGATGTCAAAATCAAAGTGTTGAAACTGAGATTATCCCTCATCCACTAATGTATCTCACAAAACACAGGGGGCGCTTGAAGAGTTGCCCCATGACATGACTAACAGTATGAACCAGCCTGAGCACAATGCTGGATTGTGGCCACTATCTCTAAATTAGGAGTGCTGCCAATTTGACATGCTGATCCCTTGCTCAAGTTATTCTCAACCCAAACATTATGTTGAACCCACCACCGTGCCACCCCCTGGTGGACTTGTGGCTTCCCACTATGCTATATGAATTATGATATTCTCCAATAAGCAATATCTTATTCCTTTTATTGTCCTTTCTATTTGGACTGTTGTCTTCCTCAATCTAAATACTGAAATATAATTGGTTCAATTGCAACAAGGGACTGCAGGGTCACACCTTCACCTGTGTTTGCTTTTGTGAATAGTGAAATTACAGGTGTGAGAGCAAATTCTGCTAAACCCAAGTTAGTGAGGCCCAGCATGGGGCCTATAAGCTATTCTCAATCCATGGTGGGCTTAGATGGCATTGGATAGACTATTTTTAGCTGTCCAGTTACCTCATTTGTGCCCCCTTTTAATTAAGCAGTTTGAAGTTTCTAATTGAGAACCATTTAGAGAATAATGCAGCCCAAGCCTACCAGAGTTTGTCAGGTCAGGCTCAATTTATAACCAAATTAGTAGCATTCCCATGACACATGAAGCACACCTCTTGATAACCAATGACCAACTGGGAAGAGATAAGTCACTGGTGGGTTAAAAAATATGCTTGAAAATGATAATAATAGCAATATTCCTTCCAATCATATGAAAGAAACCCTGATGCCCAAACATGACACTAAGACAACCATAGAGAAACATAAAGAGGCACCTGCAGGTAAGTAGCTATAAAGGATCATGAGGCCTAGTGAGTTGATTATAGTCATTCTTACTAAATAAACCCTTGTTATGAACCTTTGGTTCATCAACATTTTACCCTATTTGTTTTTGTACTCTTTCATCTGCAAATTCCCAGACACTAATACACTAAAACAAGAGTAGACAATCAAGCCCCTGCTGGAGACCCAGAAACACTTGATTATTACTACCCCCTGATGCCCAATTTGATCCTGTGCATTTTACTGAGTACCTTCCTAATCCCAATCACAAGCAGCAAACCTTGGATGCCTTAATTTGGTATACCAGCCAGAGTCTCCCAAGGAATTGTACCATCTAGTATGTGATAAAAAGAACATCAATATATATCCCCTTGTATCCAATATAAAACACAACAATCTTTCTGCCTATCTGATTTCAATGGAACCCTCTCTGATATTCAAATTAACTGCCTCTTTCCTGCCCATTATCAATGTTACTGGCCAGAGCAGTCAGTTCCTTGGGTAATTTATTTAGCACTCACCTGACTGATTGACTCTGCCCTTTCAGTATCTGGCCGGTGGTCTATATCCAGGAAGGCGCTATTCTACTTGGTAAAGTTAGGTCACATCATCTGATGTTCAAACCTATACTTGCTTCTTCTCTTACTCCTCCCAATGACAATATGTAGTACAACTGATATTCTGAAAGTTCTGATTTGAATTGAGGTCTCAGTTTGCCACCCTTTTGGGTCCAAGTTTTGACCTAAGTCCCCAGGCGCTGGGTGGCTATGGAGAAGAGGAAGGTGGAATCCCCTTTTGTGGCAGCCTATGATTGGTGGGGTGCTTGCTTTAGCGGGATGGGTCCTGACTAGGGTTGGGACGGGCACCAAAATCTTTACAGTTGGTTTTGTGGCCAAGCTTTGCTTGGCAAAATTGGTTTTGTGACTTTGTCAGTTGAGCACAATTCATTTTGTGGCCTTTATGTCACATCACAATCCATGCAGATTTGTTTTGTGGTTCTATGGAGCAGTACACAATTTTAACTTCCACATTTTTTGCCCTGCTCCAAAAGTCACAAAACAAATCTGCATGAATGTGATGTGACCAAGCGCAATCTCATGTGGTTTTATGTCATGTCCAATCAAGTATGCAAGCTATTCCTTTCAATTGAAGTAGATAGTTATAAATATTTTGATTGATGGATCAATATAATTATCTAAAGCAAAAAGTGATACAATCAAATCTATCATTGTGAGGTAATGGCAGGTAAAGCTTTAAAAATTCAATTTAAAAAATAAAGTCCCACAACTGAACTTGCTCTAATTTTACATCCTTTTTCCCTTCACAAAATGAAATCATCTGTTTTATATTTAAAAACTGTCTTCCTTTTATATTTTATGATCTACACAATGGGGTGAGGCACAAATCATGACCTAATCTAAAAGTTGCGGCACAAATCCACCCAAATTGTTTTGTGACCCAATCCAAACATCCAAAAGATTGGTTTTGTGACACCATGTCAGGCAACCAACCCTGATCTGCCACTTTGCTAGCGTTTGAGAACTGGAAGGTTGCGGACTGGGTGGGCAGGCCCACCAAAGGATTGACACTAACTTAATGAGGTAGGACATTGACTTGCCCACCCATGACCACGGACTGGCGGCGGGGACAATAGTATCTATTACTCTTGTGAGAGTAGTATATACAATTCCAAAAAGCTTATTGGTATGGTCCAGCAGGAGCTTGGCGGCGGAGGCAGGCATTGGTTTAGGAGTTACAGGTGGTTCCATGTCTAATTGGTAGGCAGGAAGGAAGTTGTATTTATCTCTGAATAGGCGGGGTTTGGTAACATACCAAGGGCCTTTTTGGTTGTATCTGGTTAACTCTGTAGTTCTGGTCAAGGGATCCTGGGCTAGTATGTTGTTGGCAGTGTAGTCCTTGTACTTAGGCTTTAAGGGGTACTCTGTGAAATGGACAGGACCAAAGGGAACACCTGGCAGGAGGGTCAGATGATCTTCAAGTTAACTGGCAGATGACAAGAATAAAATATGGCAATAATTGGGGAAACCAATATCTCATAACATTTATTTAAAAATGATGATGGGGATTGATCTTGTCCTGGCAGGTATTTATACCACGCTGCCAGGCTTCATTTCCTGGTTGGTTTTTCTGAGCTTGGGCGGTTTGGTATTGGGGGTCTTAGATGGAAGTGTGGCGCTTGGCACTGGCAGTTTGCCACTGGCTGCTTTGGGATGAGAAGACTTCAAATCCTTCTGTTTGTCAATTCAGGTATTGGGTGCCTCTTCAGGTTCAGTGCCTCTTCATGGGCTTCAGGGGATTTCAGAGTAACTTTCATTGGTAAACTTGTGCATTTCACTAAGCAAACCGCTGGTGTCAGGTATTGGCACCTTGTGGAAATTCCAGGCATCTTGCACTTGCAGTTTGCTTGCAGAATCCTGTGTGAAAGTTAAAGGTTTGGGTCCTGGCAGGTGTGACAGAAATTGCAGGACAGTAAGAAGCTGTCTCTAAGTGGTGGGGAATTACCACCCAAATCCACATAGAGTTAATGATTAACCACCAACACAGCTTCAGATATTGTTTTGTAAAATTTCCAAATGAGATACTAGGATTGAGTAAAATAATCAATCCCAACCAGAGTAGCCCAAGATATATAGCCTGGGAAAGCATCATAGAGTCTTCAGAATAAAATTCAGGACATTGAGATACAACAAGATTTTTATCCTCAAAGACAGGTGGAACAACTCTAAAATTGGTAGGCATGTAATTAACATTGGGTGGTGTCAATAACAAAGTGCCAACAGCTGGGCCCCATATTCCAGTAATGATCCAGCTGAGGATCAGATTGTAGGGGATGTAGCATAACAACCCAGCTACAGGATGCATTTTAAAAATAAAATTAGACCAAGGGATATGTGATTTTTATCAAGTAAATTTTGGGAGGACTCAACTCTTAAGAGTTGAAACAGTAAAAATTATTCAATATATATCAATAATTGACTAAGCAATACTGCCTGGATCCTGGCCTCCTATTCCTTCCACATTGTCAAGTAAGTATCTAGTTAAGGTTGTAAAGAACCCTTGAGTGACCAACTTCTGACAACCTTGCTTATAAATAAGTTCATATCAGGTGACCCTTAAATTATGTCAATTTATCAACGTCAACTTACAGGGGGGAATCAGATTCAACTGGCAAACTGGGGAAGCTGTAACCCATTTTCAATCAATCCTTTGATTTAAGTCTGTTAAATCAGTTAATTCTATCAAAGGTTTTGGGCTTTCCAAGCTTTGCTACTCAGCTGGATAATCCCCAGCATTATGGAACTTACTGTGACATTACCCTCTGCTTTAGCCTGGGGCACAATGCTATCATCCAGAAGATGGGACAAGGAAAAGTTCTTATGGGCAGGTGAAAGTTTCATTGCAGCTAAGGTGAGCTTGAGGTGACCAAGAGCTGTTGGGTTGTAGTCATAGAGCTCTTTAATAAGGTCTGGGGAATTGGAACAATCATAGTGGGGAACCCACAAGTTTTCATAATCAGGATAAACCTTCCATGACACCAAATATTCCAATTGGCGTCAATTCTTACAGGCAGTCAAAATACAATTTAACTCATACTCAGGTTCTCCTTCCACAAGAATGGGCTGTGTAGAAGAAATCTCAGTACCCTTAAAAGGAGTAAGTAAGCATTCATGGAAGGTGTGGAAAATCTTAAAAGCTGGGGGTAAATCTAGCCAATATGCAGAGGGATTAATTTGACATTCAACCTTGAAGGGACTCACTTGCTTGGGACCTAATTTGCGGCAGGGAACCTTCAGTTTCATATTGCAAGCATTCACCATGAAAATACCACCTGGCCTGTAGGTTGGGCCTTCCTGGCGCTTGCAACCTGTGTATTCCTTGTAAGTTGTCACCGCAGTGGCAAGAGTAACCTGAAGCTCCTGATGAACCTGCTTCAATGCAGCAGCTTTATCAGTTGCAGCTTCCACATTGCTAACCAAACAAGGACCCATGTTAAACAAAGGATTGTAACCTACATTGGCATAGAATGGCAAAACCTGAGTTGACGTGTGCAGGTGTAAAGACCCAACAATTGGGCAAGTACTTTAGCAAAATAAGGGACCAAGTTGGCAACTTGGAAACCTGTGAGCACCGTCACAATTGGATAGACCATAATCATCCATAGAAAGACTTTGGCGTTTATGTTATAACGTCCAAAATTACCAGTGAAATACATGAGTATGTAGTATATACAGGTGTATATGGCTATGGACTGGGTGGAGTGGGGTAATACCAGCATGGGCCAGGAGTAACACTCAGAGGAGTTGAGCTGCGCCGGCTCCTTGTAGCAGTACTTTCCAGATAGATAGTTGAATGACCCATGCTGTTGATTATATTGGTGGCCCCCAATCCCTAGGCATGCTGTGAGGACAGCTGAGAAGATTAGATGATTCATCTTCTGATCCTGGGAAAGGGCATACAAAGCCTAGTGTCCTGTTTAACTTCTTGTAGATTAAGTCTTTAAATTGATTTATGTGATACTATTGAGGGGTAATTTCACTCAATGATAGCACAAACTACCATCAAGTGATTGAGATTTATTATATACTATCATCCTTGGTGGGGCATGAATAGTGCAAAACATTGGACAGGGAACCCCAAACACTTGGTGTTGTCTGTAATTCCCTTTTAGGATTGGGAGTGGATTGGTTTGGAAAGCAATGAATTGTTAATCTTGGCATTGCATAGCTTTGGAGCTTCTTCAGGCACTTTCCTTCATCCAAATTCAACTTCTGCAGTTGATGCATTAATTGTTGTTCTGGGCAGCTTGTCAACCCCCTCCAAATTTGGGCAGAAGTTCCCCCCATTTTGGGGGTTGGAGAAATTGCCTTTTTTGGATTCCCAATTGAGCAATTTCCCCATCTGGCTGGGGTGGACAGCCCCGCTGTGGGGGGTGCGGCGTTCCCCGCTGGCTGGCAGCGGGCGCGCGCAGGCAAGCCGCCAGGATGGGCGTGCGTCCAGCAGACACCTGGCAGTTGGTTGTGCGGTCTGCAGGCAGCTGGCAGCCAGGCTATAAAAGCCAAATTTTGAAAATAAATGATTTTTCAATTTCTTTTTCAAACCCTTTCTGTTTTGTGGAAGTTTCCCTAATAGGAGGGAACTGCTGAATTTTTTGTTTTAACTTTTGAGATAAATTGTGCCCAAAATCTTGTCTTGTAAAAGGGTGTTGTCAGGAATATTCCTGATAGCGGGGTGTTATTATATGTGAACTCTGCCATGGGTAGGTTAGTACACCAATAATCTTGTCAAACATTAGTGTAGCAGCATAGGTAAACCTCCAAACTTTGGTTTACCCTATCTGTTTTTCCATAGGATTGGGGGTGAAAAGCTGTGGAGCGGCACAATTTGATACCCAGAATTCCAGTAAAAGCATCCAAGAACTGAGCAATAAATTGAGGCCTGCAGTCACTCACAATCTCCATTGGGATACCATGCAAGGAGAAGATTCTATTCACAAACAGCCTAGCTGTCTCCACCAAAGTAATTGTGGTTGAGCAGGGAACAAGGTGTGCCATTTTTTTGAAGTAATCAACCACCACCATGATTGCATTAAACCCATTGGAATTGGGAAGCTCACCAATGAAATCCACCAACACAGACGTCCAGGGTCCCACAGCAGGCTGCAGTGGAATCAGTAAACCAGTTGTCTTGTTCCAACTGGCCTTGGATCAAACACATACCAGGCAATCTCAAAAAAAGCTACTACCTGCACAGCCAAACCTTTCCAGGAAAACTGGTGGCGGATTAGTTCCACCATTTTATTTTTCCCTGGGTGGCCTGCCATAGGACAGGTGTGATAAGCCTCTATGATTTTGTCCCAAATAGTTGCCTCTGGAACCCACAAGCATTCTTGATGATATAAAATTGGTCCTATCTTGTGATAGCCCTGCAGCTGACCTACCGGATGTGCACATGCTAGATATTAGTAACCTATCATAACCCTTAGATAGAGGCTGCAAGAACTTAACTTTAGAATATAAATCTAAGTATGCACCCTCAGTTAAGGATATATCAGCAATTGTATTAGGAAGAGTTAATAAAAAGGAATCACAGCCCTGTCTGGAATCATTGTGTGCGTGTTAAACTCAATGTCCATACTAGCATCTGGGAGATGAGAAGGATTTCTACTCAACACATCTGCCAAGTGATTATTAATTCCCTTAATAAACTTGTAGCAGAACTTGTATATTGTCAGATCCCCATGTCATATAGATTGGCAACCCAACAAAACCCTGGTTTGACAATAGTACAGAAGAGCTTTGTGGTTATTTCAGGGATTCTTTCCCTGACTACTTGAATTTTATTGACAATATTGACAAAAACATATCCTCAAATCAACATATCAACAAAGAAAAGGAGTCCAGTTTTTTGAATAATGAGTTCATTGGGTTTTGAACTCTGAACCCTAAAAAAAGACCCAGAGTTAGTACAGAATTAACTTTTCAACTTAGTTTACCTTTATATATGGATTGTATTCATTCAACTTTTGCTTTGAATTTTGAACCAGGTTTTGAAAATGTTAATAATATAATTAACAACATCACTTACCGCTCATGCTCTGATTGGCTGCAGCTGTGTTTCTTGCCGCTCCAGAATTGATTACGTCTATATTTGAACCAAGTTCTGTACTTAGTTTCAAGTGATGGCCATAGCACAACCTGCTTAATTATGAACAGCCTTATGGCTTATCTTTGAATCCTCTGCCTTAACCTGTTAACTACACATATTATTAAGTTTCATTTGTATCACCATTTGAGAAAAGGTATTAATTTGAGTACATATCCATGAAAATCCCTCTTATTCTCAAATATGCCACTTAAATATCCCAGCCTTCATTGTGAGGGTATTTAAGTGATTTATTCTTATTATTTCTCTTTGTTTCAACAATAAAAATTTATCCTACACCTGCTACTCCTTCATTTTCTGATAAACACCTTTTTGAAGCCATGAGAGAAATTCTATTCCTATCCTGGTTTCTAGCTTACTTCTTGCCAGTGGTTTTGGCTTTAGAAAACCCAACACCTACAACTGACTGGTACAACTCTTCTCCAGATGACGCCCACCAAAAGGAATCCCTTGCCAATGGATGGTTCAAATACCCTTCTGGACATTTGGGATGCAAATTCCAATATGGTTGTTCATTACTACACTGCCTACTGAACCTACTCTGGTTAGACCTTACTCCTCCTTTTACCTCTTGACGTACGTGATAGTTTAATATCTACTTGATTGTTTCAGTTCTATGTTTGGAAGATTTGCTTACCTAGGGCACCTTGGACACCTTGCAATAGTCACGGTTCCTATTGGCTAGGTAATAGCAGGTTTAAATTTAGGGGCTTTGGCCCATCAGCTAGGGAACTTATTCCCAGCCAAGTGGGTCCCTGACAGGTTGGTTCTTACTACAAACAGATGAAGTGCTGACATGAGATGGTGATACCAGTGCTTTAAAAATTCCATGACTGCCAACAATTCCCTGTTGTAAATCATGTAATTGCGCTCACAAGCCTCCATCTTCCGGGAGAAATATCCTACAGGTCTCTCAACACCATTGCCAGCGGTTGCCAACAACACACCTTCCACAGCATATTTTGAGGCATCTGTGGAAACCACAAAAGGAAGCTCAGGGTCTACATGTCTCAACACCGGCAAAGACAACAAAAGAGCCTTGACTGCTTCAGATGCTTCTGCGCACTCAGGCGTCCAGACCAAGGTCGTCTTCACACTAGCTGAGTATAAGGGGGCGGCTGCTTCAGACAAGTGAGGGGTAAATTTCTTCAAGAACGTACAGGTACCCAAGAAACTACAAATTTGGGATACTGTCATAGGTGTAGCATACTCTCAAACCACCACTTCTTTGTCAGGAGCAATAGTGTGGCCATCCTCAAAGATAATATTACCCAGAAAGGTAACCTTACGTTTAAAGAATTCACACTTACTCCTTTTGATGATTAAATTAGCCTGGAGGATGCGCTCTAAAACTGCTAACAGTGTCAGGATTCCCTTCTTCTATTTTTAGCTGCTAGCATTTTATTTCTGGGATACCAACTTGTTTTTATGACTCCTTTCCTGATTATCTTCACTCAACTTGCCTTCCATTACCTTTCTATCTTTTTTCCTTACTTGACTAGCCAGATCCTATCTATTGTAACAGTTAGTTTAAGTTTCAAAGCTTACCTTTATCACAAACGCGTTTTGAACTCGGAACCTAATGCTGGGTTAGTTTTAACCAATTCCAAACCTGCTTACCTTTTGCTTTTGCTTTGGCTTACACCAGCAGTCTTTGGAGCCTGTTTTTCCGTTTTTTTGCTTGCTCTCTTGCCCAAACCTAAGTTTTCTAAGCAACTGCTGTTGCCTTGCCATCTCCTTTACCTTTGTGCTTAACTTTTTTAAGTTAAGTTACCAGAAACATGTGTTTGTGTTTTTCACCACTAAGATTACCTAAATACCTTTGGTTAGTTGTTTTCTCCCTTTAAAGTTACCTCAATAACCAGACTTCAATAAAAAGCCTGATTCCACCCAGTCTCAACTTAAGTTGAAATTGTTTGACTTACACCCCAAAAAGATATTTGTTAGGTTTTATGACTTGTGTTCTCCTTCAATTTTAGTTCTAGTTTAAATCTTTGGTCCCATGATTCCTTTTGACTTTATTATTCACCAGTTTGGTAATTTTATAGTAGCACACACAATTTCATTGTTGATAGCTTTAATCCTCCCTCTAATGCAGACCATTTCCCAGACTTAGAGATTGATTTTTTAACCAAATCATCTGTCATTAAGACTGGTCTCTGTTTTATCTTCTTAGGGTTAATAAATTGTCTTAGTCCCTATTTTACCTTGTATAAGCTCTTAGGAGCCTTAGTTCAGTTTCTAATGCAGACCTTGTCCACATTTTTGTATTTGACTAATATAACATCACTTGGTTAAAAGCTTTAGTTTATAATCATCTTCCCCAGACCATGAGAGCTTACAAACAGGTGGGCCTTATGCAACTCCTCATCAGGAGAGAACACCAAGATTTTTTCCATGTACACAATGGCACATACACCCAGGATATCCCCCAAGACTGAATCAATTAGCTACTGAAAGCAAGCCAGAGCATTCTTTAATCCAAAAGGCATAACACAGAACTGGAAGATACCCTTATTAGTTCTGAATACAGTCAATCATTCCATTCCTTCTGTGATCCTAATATGGTTGAACACATTCAACAGGTCAAGCTTCAAGAATACCTTTGCCTTCTCAATGCACTGAGAAATTTGTGCCTGCAGAGGTAACAGGTAGGGATCAGGAATTGTAATGTTGTTCAAGTTCCCAAAATCAACACAAGTTAAAAGAGACCCATCATATTTCAGAAAATACAACAATGAAAAGCAGATTGACAAAGCCTTTGTAAAGATGTATCCTTTTGCCAATATGTCCCAAGTCTACTCCTCCAAACATGCGTCCTCCTTCAAGGTCAAAGCATAAATAGGAGATGCAATACAAATCAGATCAACGGTAGCCTTAAAGTCAAAGTCAAAATGAGTGTGCTTGGGAAGGACCTCACCCCTAGTGACGTCAAATGTTGTGGACCAGGGTTGGAGGCATGCTGGTAAATCTGAACTCACAGGTGTAGGAACAGGAACCAACTGGATTGTCTGGGAAGACTGCTCTAATTCCGACATACCCAACAAAGGAATATGAATGATTATGACTGAAGAGAGGTCTACTTTCAGCTCATTTTCTTTTAGCAAGGCTGATATGTTATGGTCTTGCCACCAGCCCACTCCTAATATAATAGGATACATAAGAGTAGAGCATATGGAGAACTTTGCGGTAAAAGATTGACCTGCAACTATAAATATCACTGGCTTCTTAAGCCCAAAAGAGGGAAATGTTTGGCAGTTTCCATCCCTAATCAGCATTCCAGGATGATACTTGAGTTGCAGCAGATCTGCAGTCTTCACACTCATGAAGTTCTTGGAAGCACCTGTATCTAACAGAATGGTGTTACGGAAATCACTGGATAATATGAAGCCGTTTCTAAGTGATGGGGAATTACCACCCAAATCCACATAGAATTGATGATTAACCACCAATGCGGCTTCAGATATTTTTTTGTGAAATTTTCAATTGTAACTCCAGGATTAAGTAGAACAATTAGTCCTAACCAAAGTAGTCCAAAATAAATGACCTGGGAAAGCATCAATGCATCTTTGGCATAAAATTCTGGGCATTGAGAATTGACACAATTTTAATTTTCAAGAATGGGGGGAGGAGCTGTGAAATTGGCTGGCATGAAATTAACATTGGGAGACACCAACAACAAGTTCCAGTTGCAGGGCCCCATCTTCCAGAAATGATTTGGTTCAGAATCAGATTGTACGGGATATACCGCAACAACCCAATCACAGGATGCATTTTTAAAAATCAAAAATTAGAAATTGGGATAAATGATTTTTATTGAGTAAATTTAGGAGGACTCAACTCTTAGAGTTGAAACAGGGAAAACTATTCAATATATATCAGAAAAATTGACTAAGCAATACCACCTGAGTCTTGATCTCCTATTCCTTCCACATTGTCACGTAAGTATCTGATCCTGGTTGCAAAGAACCCTTGTGTGACTAGTTTCTGACTACCATACTGATTAACAAGCTCATATCAGATGACCATCATATTACGCCAATTTATCAACATCAGTTTGAAAGGGGGAGCTGGTTTCAGCTGGCGGACTGGAGCAGCCATGACCCATTTTCAATCAACTTTTTGGTTTAAATCTGTTAACTTGGTCAATTTTGATACAGGTTTCCCGGCCTTCTGAGCCTTCTTAATTGGACGGACAATACCTGGCATTATGGAATCTACCATGACAAAATCCACATAGAGTTAATGATTAACCACCAACACAGCTTCAGATACTGTTTTGTAAAATTTCCAAATGTGATACTAGGATTGAGTAAAATAATCAATCCCAACCAGAGTAGCCCAAGATATATAGCCTGGGAAAGCATCAGAGAGTCCTCAGAATAAAATTCAGGACATTAAGATACAACAAGATTTTTAACCTCAAAGACAGGTGGAACAACTCCAAGATTGGTAGGCATGTAATTAAAATTGGGCAGTGTCAACAACAAAGTGCCAACAGCTGGGCCCCATCTTTCAGTAATAATCCAGCTGAGGATCAGATTGTAGGGGATGTAGCGTAACAACCCAACTACAGGATGCATTCTTAAAATAAAATTAGACCGAGGGATATGTGATTTTTTTTGAGTAAATTTTGGGAGGACTCAACTCTTAAGAGTTGAAACAGTAAAAATTATTCAATATATATCAAAAATTGACTAAGCAATACCGCCTGGATCCTGGCCTCCTATTCCTTCCACATTGTCAAGTGAGTATTTAGTTAGGTTGTAAAGAAACCTTGAGTGACCAACTTCTGATGACCTTGCTGATAAATAAGTTCATATCAGGTGACCCTTAAATTATGTCAATTTATCAACGTCAACTTACAGGGGGGAATCAGATTCAACTGGCAAACTGGGGAAGCTGTAACCCATTTTTAATCAATCCTTTATTCAAGTCTGTTAAATCAGTTAATTCCATCAAAGGTTTTTGGGCTTTCAAAGCTTTCCTACTCAGCTGGATAATCCCCAGCATTATGGAACTTACTGTGACAGCAGGTTGGTGACAACTTTATCAATTGATAGTGGGTTATTGGGTTCCCAGCCTATGGGTCTGGCGGTCTGCAAAGGGTTTTGTCCAGGGTTTGACTCTGGTTCCGTTTTTGGGATTCAGGAGCATCCAAATTGTCATTCCTGAAACACTGTTTTTGCACAATTGCTGTTCCTGTCTGTCAGGATTGACAATTTTTTCCCCTTGAAACCTGAGCCCAAGGGTAGGATTTGAACCTTGACCCTGAATCCCCCCGGGCCGCCGGCCCTATGGACCAAAGGGCCACCCGCCTGTGTTTTCCTGGGGCTGAGCCTTCGCAAGCTGAAGCCAAAAATGATGGCCCAAATGATAAAGCAAGCCAAACCAAACTAAAGGAATCATTTCACCAAATGAAGGAACAACCAAGGCGCCTTATGGAGGCAACACAATTCCAACCATTAGCTTCATGAGTTTGAAGGCTACATCAGCGGCCAATCATTAGTCACCCCAGGAGAAGGCACAGGCTCACGGCCCAACCCCATGATCACAACTCTAGAGCAAGATAATCAAGTAGCCAATCTGAGATTTTTGACCAGCGAAAGAACTCCCAACCTGGGTGTCATTTTGCCGCCTTTAAACCCAAGCACCCAGATCCCCTGGACCCACATTTTCCAATGCCCTGAAAAAATCCCACAGAAAATGTTAAGTTTGGAAGTGGGGTGCTATATAGACTCAAGGTCCCCACACTCAAAACTTATTGCCATTTTTGAATAAAGGTTATGTTATTTTGACTTACACAGCTACTGCCTTATTTTTTCTTTACCATCTATCAAATCATTACAAGATCCTCTGGCCCTTCTGCCCCTCCACCTGCAGATTCCTGTCCTCCAGGTGCTCCCTTTGGCCCTGTCCACTTCACAGAGTACCCTCTGAAACCTGAATATAAGGATTCCACCCCAGAAAAGATCCTCGAACTAGATCCCTTGGCCCACATACAATCTGCAGTTAGATATAACTGTCAAGGCCCCTGGATACTATCAACACCCAAATTATTTAGAGGGAAGTTCAACTATCTCTCTGCCTACAATCTCTGCATAGAACTGCCTGTGACTCCTAAGCTTATGCCTGCCTCCTCACCAGACCTCCCAACCAATCACACTGGCAAGCTTTTTGGGATTGTGTATATTACCCTCACAGGGGTGATTGATACTATAATCCTGGCCGCTGGCCCATGGTCTTGGGTGGGGAAGTCCTTCTCCTACCTCTTTAAGTTAGCTCCTCTCTTGTGGTGGGCTCTGCCCGCAAAAAACCTGGCCTGTGTGATCCCTGAAACTGACTGGCCGGCTGCCCAAGACTGGATCACTGACACCATCCCTACCCTAGCCCTGACAAAAGGCTCTATGAACCTTTTTAAATAAAATATTAAACTTGACGCTAGTTGTTTCTATTTTTTAAAATAGGATATTTAAAACGCTATGTATTTTTAAGTCTACAGATATCCAGGCTAGCTCTCGAATTGCTGTAAAAGGTAAATTGAATTGATATTGGACATGGTGTTTTTAACGAGATGAAGAATTTTTCAGCACAATGACTAATTCACACATTTACGGACTGTAAAAAGGATAGATTATGAACGAGCAAACAATTTCGTCTTAAGAGTCCGGATGCCCCTGTACACTTGCTACTAGGGATGCTTCGTCTGCCACCTCTGAACCTTGATAAAATTTGTGTTCCCATAAAAAAAGGGATGCTTCGTCTCAGCCCCTATTAGCCTCCGGCTCTAGGCCGCTACAACCAAGACGGAAAGGCCTATTATTTAAACATTCTAAAATAAATCTTTGATGCAAAAGTGACCCAGAGTCAAAAACTGGCTGTGGCTGTCTGAGGCTTGGCCAAAGCAGTCCTACTTGCTACACACTGCTCCAGATTTTTTTAAATAGAACACTTTAGCCAGAGTTCAAGCCGATGCTTACACACTACTCCAGACGAGGTCGATTTAAATTAAATTTAATGTTGTTTAAGAACTTAAAAGCCGAGATTAATATCGTGTGAGCCGCAGAATAGCCTCATGTCTAGCCACAGATCAATATCGCGTGAGACGCCGAGTAGCCTTAGCCACAGATAGCTACTACTAAAGTTCTCACATCTCTTATCCAAAAAAAACCAGCACCTTATCGACGGTGCATAACAGCCTTGTTTATACTTTTACTTCTCTTCCAAACATGGCAATAGAATGGGATTACTTTATGGTTGACCTGACCAATGGCATAATGTCAGGGTTTGTTGATTTCTTTTTTCGAGATATCGAGGCTCGCGGCTCCCATCACATACCTAAATCAGGCCCTGTTTTTTTTGTAGGTGCGCCTCATGCCAATCAGTTCTTAGATCCCATTGTTCTGAATAAACATGCCGGTCGACGCATCTCATACCTAGTTGCCAAGAAATCTTATGACCGGCCTTTTATTGGGCATCTTTCAAAGTTTTCCGGCTCAAGTAAGATTTTTATCTTCTTAATATTAAAAATAAGTTCCGGTTACAAGAGCCCAAGACAATGCTGTCAAGGGAATTGGGGCTTTAAAGCTAGCAGATCAGGATGCAGAGCCCTTGATGATATCAGGGGCTGACACCAAATTTACTGAACAAGTCAAATCTGGGACTTTGTTGAGCCTAGCTAAAACCAAAGTTACTGCAGAGGTCGTTGAAGTGATTTCAGATACCAGTCTTCTTATCAAAAAGCCCATCACTGATGAAGAGTCCTTGGAAGCTTTGTCATCCGGAAAGGGAATTGGATTCACGTGTATTCCTCATCTTGATCAATCTATCGTTTATAAAGCAGTATATGAAACTTTCAACAAAGGGGATTGTGTTGGAATTTTCCCCGAGGGTGGTTCCCATGACCGAACTGAGCTTCTTCCCCTAAAAGGTATTTAACTTGAACTTTCATACTTAATAATCTGGAAGCTGGAGTTGCCATCATGTCGCTTGGTGCTATGGCGGCTAATCCCGAATTGGATGTTAAGATTGTACCCTGTGGTAATTCCCCAAAAACTATGAGCCACGCTTATATCCTTTCAAGGCCTTAATTATTTCCACCCCGACCGTTTCCGCTCTCGTGCAGTCGTGGACTACGGGAAGCCCATCACCATATCAAAAGATATGGTTGAGCAGTTTAAGCAGGGCGGTGATGCTAAACGTGCTGCTGGGACCAAGCTTCTTGGGATTGTCGCTAATGCACTTAAAGACGTTACATTGACTGCGCCTGACTATGAAACCTTAAAGGTAATACTTCAACTAAAATTCGATCGCTCAACTATTGAAAATTAGATGGTTCAAGCTTTGAGGCGTTTATACCAGCCACCTCACAGAAAGTTCAAATTAAGCCAAATTGTTGAATTAAACCGCCGCATAGTCGAAGGATTTCTTCACTTTCGATCGGATCCTCGCATTCAAAATCTATCAGAGTGTGTTGCTGCGTATAACCAGCAGCTCGAAACATTTGGTATTCGTGATCATCAAGTGCAGACAACCAAGATGAATAGGTTTCGAGCTACACTACGATTTTTCCGAAATGTGATGCTTCTATTAATTTTAAGCTACTTGACACTTCCTGGGTAAGACTTACATTGGGTTTGACTAACTTTTAGACTAATTATTAATTTCCCCATCTACATGGCAGCCAATATCGTCAGCAAGAGGAAACAAAAAGGTAAATAATACCTTATGATTAGCTAACATGTATCAGAAGCATTAGCAGCTTCTACCGTCAAAATTGCTGCCAGAGATGTTATCTCCAGTTGGAAAATGCTCATTGTGTTGGGATTGGGACCCATCATATATTATTTTTATTCCTTCCTTGCTTTTATGCTTCTGCCTCCAGCTGGGGTGTCCTTTTGTTTCCGCATGCTTTATTTTTTAGGGACACTTATCGTTGTACCCATAATTTCTTATTGTTCCCTTCGGTTTGGTGAGCGTGGATTGGACTTTTATTGGTAAGGTACATGAATGAATGTAGCTCACTTTTAGCTCTCTTCCCCCTCTACTTGCTGTCATGTGTGGCAGTTCCTTTATCAAAGAACTACAGGAAACTCGCGAGCGTCTGTCGATTGAAATTACAGAACTTGCGAACGAGCTGGCACCACAGCTTTATCCAGAACTTGATACTGACATTATGGCACCTCATGATAATGATTTTACCACGCCTATCCCCTCGGGCGCTGTGACGCCAAATACCTTTTCTGCCTTCAACTGGTTCATGTCGCCACTTGAAATGGTTAATGAGCGCTTATTTTCAGATTCAGAAGGTGACTCTTCAGCTTCAGTGTCCAAATCCTCATCTCATACCAACCTTAACTCCTTGATATCTGATTCTGAGTTTAAAACAAACCAGCCCTCCAATCATTCGCCTATTGAATTGTCTACTGGTTCTATGGATTTGGGTGAAAGTATGGTGATAGTCCAGCCCCCCTCGCCTACTAGCGAAATACACACAGAGACTAAGAAGGGAAAGTAACTCATGCGCCTAAGCATTATTAATAAACTACAATGATTTAAAAAGATGGGTTTTGCATGGAATATATATATTTTTAACAGAACAATCGTGTGATAATTGCTTATAAAAAGTTTGTCTACATTTCAACATGTATTTCATCTTTTTGAATTGACGCAACAAGAATATTATTTCGCCCATAGACAGCATGGGCTCTTAACAACCTTATGCTCCAATCATAATACGTTAAACCCGAGACATTCTAGCTACTAATCAAGCTTAACAAGTTCAATTACATCCCGATTAAATCTGTATCTGCTATGATCGGATCTGGCTGGGTGTACAGTCACACATTTATTCAGACCTAATGCCATCCGTTTAGTGCGCCTATCAAGACTTTGACCAGCATTCGCCGCGAGATTTGCCCCGATCCCAATCCGGCGGTTACAAAATCCCTTTGGTAGCCACGCTTCCGATTTCAACTTTAAATCCTCCCTTTTACATTCCATTTTTGTCATAACTGTGCTACATGCAACAGTACAGGTGAGGGAAAGAGAAACTTCATGAGTAAGGGGATAGAATGGGTGGTTGCCCTAATTAAGCAACAGATTGAGCTAGGCCCATAGTTATTGCTTGGGGCTTGTTGCAACACCTTTCCCCATTGGTTACCTACGAGTCCTCCTCATCAAGCATATACAGGGTCTTGCTCTTTATCATTCCAGCTTTGAGCAGTGGCTGGTACAATACTCTTGTCAACAGATCTCAACCCAGCTTAACCTCAACCGTGGTGTATACTCTTGTCCTTGAATCACTTCCCCAATACTTGTACTTTGTTGGTGTAAGTGTAGCAGACATGTATGATAATGACATGGTCCACCCTCCCAGAATATAGTTTAGGCCTGTCAGGGTTCAAAACCCAACCCTCATTACAAACTTGGTATCTTTGCGGCAGAGGGTGTTTAACAGCTTTATCATTCTTGAACTCTTATTCAAGCTGTGTTACCTGTATCTTACATAGATTGAAATCTTATTGGCTGGACACCTTGCTTGGCAATACCAGTTAGGTAATGTTGCTGGCTGTTGTTATATCAGGATTGGTGGCATGGCTCAGGCCTGTAGTCATCACATTATTGCAAGCAACCAGAGGTCAAAATTGTTGGGCTAGGTAAATAACTGGGGAAAACTCCAATATGTAGCTAATAGTGGTGGCCCATGGATGCCACTCTCCCATATGTCAAATTGCTCATTACAATGGATAACCAAATGGAGAAAATATCCATAATTGGCATCATTATTGCCATTCAGCTAACAATACAAAAGCTGATTCCTAATCCTTCATGTAACTCTTCCAGCATCCAATCCCAAATCTTTACCAGGATCAATACTGCATTCCTGATGCACATCTTTCTACTATATAACTGTAATAGTATTTTAATAAAAACATAACTTTCTTCTCTAAATCTTTCTTCCCCTAAGCCTCCTCTCAATACACCATTTCAGAAGGTCCTATTGATGTGATGTAGACAAAAACAACATTTTTCATAGTCTTTCTATGTTATTGTGTTTAAGGTAGGGTCTTTTAGTGTGAGTGGTTCCATCTCTTCTATCAGATGTCAGGCATAAGATGGCAGGCTAAAGGAGAACCAGGGCTCTGTTGCACTGGAAGTAAAACCCCTTTTACATTCCAGGAACTATATTTCCTTGAGCTATATAAGGTAGGTTCAAGGAAAAAATGATGTGTAACTATGGGGGAAGAGAGTTAACCCAATCAAGGTGATATTCCCTTCTTAGACTTTGAAGCAGTACAAAAAAGTAGCAGGTAATCAATCAAGCCTAATTAAGGATAAATCTTGGCTGTGTACTTATTTAGGCTTATCCAAGGGATATTGCAGGGAGATCATAACTGTAGGATCAGGTTTGTACTAAGCCAGAGGTTAGACTTTAGGGATTAATAAATAATTCATCTCAAGGCCCCAGGAATGCATAACATACAATAGTCTTACCCAGGCAGGGCTGGGAAGGGTGCATAAAAAATTACACAAAAAAAGATACCAAGCCAAAATTGAATTCTGCTGATAAATTATAATGCAATTTTTTGATGTTTTATGGTCACATAAAACATTAGTTAGACAAGAAGACCACTTATCACTAATACAGATAAGGTATATATTGCTGAGATTAATAAAGGAAAGGAAAATGAGAGTTGATCCTTTTAAGGGAATGAAAAATTTCAAAGAGAAAAAGGGAAAGAGCAATTAGCACCTTCAAGATGTGAAATAGACACAGGTGAAATAAAATTCTGAATATGCCCATTTACAACAATCTTAACTAGCATAAACTTTAACTGAGAATCTCAATAAGAAGAAATATTGCAGAATTCTCTGTTATGTTCTGTTGAAAAACTGGGCATCCAGCTTCAGGAAAGCTAAAATTGGCTGAAATGAGATCCTCTTTGTTTGGTTGAGTGCCTGAGAGATCATAATAGATCTTGTTAAGGTGACCTCTCACTATTTTTGTCATCTGGCAGGTAAATCTTGAATTTGAGATTCATCTTGTTCATTTTGACCTTAATTTCTGGGAGTTCTGGTGTGACAGTCCACATGATTGGTGGTTTGCAGGCGGGGCTAATATTGGCCAAGAAAAAGTTTGGTTGTTTGTTGCAGGTAGAGGCCTAGTAGGGAATGATGGCTACTAGGGATGGCAAGGCCTAGCTAGTAGGTATAAAGACTACTAGAGGCAGATGTTGCCTCCACCCAGCAGAAGATATTGGCTGCTGTGGGATAGAGTTCTTCACCTAGAAGGGAACTGTGGCTGCAAAAGGGTGAAGAATGAGATAGCTAGCAGGGAACTTTGTCTGTTTGAGGTGGGGAAGGTTTTGGACCCCTGGTGGATAATATGGGCTGCCAGGGAGGGGAAGAGCTCAGAGGGCTCAATGTACCCTAATACGCTTACAGAAGGTCTGTGAGCAAGCATCCTACCTAACAGACTGGTAGGGTGTCCTTGTTTATGCCCCTATGAGAGCTTTGGGGGAGAGCCAAAAGTGAGCATTGAAGGGTATAGATTTGCTTGGAGGTGCCACCAAGGCAGTTTGCTTGGGGAATCAAGCTGCAGAACTTGGTGTGATCAGGCCTCTTGGAAGTAGAGCTGATTACTCTGCAACTGAAAGCCCAGACTTAATCACCTGTGTGAGTAAAAACAACAACATAGGCTATGAGGATCTATGATTAGATGGCCTAAGTGGAATGCCACTTGTGAGGGCCCAGTCAAACTACCAGTTCAATGTAGACTCATGCCTGGGTCTACAGTTTCTGGTAATGGGGACTGATATAAAGAACAAATGTGGTTCACAGAATCAGCAGAGAAGACTAGTGATAGGAACTGTTTGATCACAGAGAAGGCTATTTGAAGAGCTGTTGGTTCATATTGAAGTTTGGAACCAAAATAGTTCATTGTGCAGGTGGAACCAAGATGGTTCTTAGTGAGGATAAGTGGAAGGGCTCAAAGATCATGATGCAGAAGTAGCTGGTCATAATAAAGGAGTAGCCAGAGGACTGATAGGCCGTTTAAAGACAGGAAAGGAGCTTTTATGTGAGCTAAGATGAACTTTTTGCTGGTTAAGCTGAAGATCTGGAAGATGTGATTGAAGAGCTGGCTGAAGAACCCAAAGATGATGGTGAAGAACTAGTATTCCGGAGAAATGAGCTGAGATTTTGCTGAATTGATTTGCCAAAATGGGAAAATGTAGAATGTTTTGCCTTGGTAAAGTAGTAAAATCAAGAAGAAATGTGGATATAAGTGTGGGTAAGATATTTATTTATTAAGTTCCTAGGATAGATGAAGGTGTGTTGCTATGAGAGCTGGATACAAAGTTGTTTTGGTGGGATGTTTTCCTTGGATTTTACTATATTTGTAAATATATGGGGAAAACGTCAAAGAGGTTCAAAAAGCACAATTAAATAGTATTCTACTATTTAAATCGGTTCAGGTTGAATGCAGGGAAGACTGGTGCCAGAATAATGGACTGGTTAACACTTTGGTGTGTAAAGAGTTGTCAATTTGAGCAGTTTGAGCTGTGGAAATTGATTTCTTAGTTGGATCCCAGTGGAGCTTCAGAAATGATCTATTTATGCGCTCTGCATTCATTGGTTGAGTTCTGGCAGGTTTCCTGATGAAAATGATTGGTTGGAAGCCAAAAGCTTAAAGTATAAGCAAGGAAATAGTGAATTAATACTTTAAGCTTTTGAGAAAGTAAGTATGTAAGCTTAAGTTATTATAAGAAAAAGTGAGCGACAATGGTTTAAGCTTCTGAAGAAAGCCATTTTGAAGGCGGAACCATTGGGAAAAGGACAATATAAAAAGGTGGCTGGCTGGAAAGTTACAGGGTCTTTTTTGAGATCTTTCCGGGTCTTTAACAATGTCTTTCTGAGGCCTTTTGAGTTTCTGCTGAGAGGTTTTTGGAAGCCTTTGATCACCAGAAGGAGCTTGATTGGACTGATACAAGTGGAATACCAAGGCCACTAAAGATATACAGAGAGCTGAAGCCCAAGATAACGGAGTAGGAGCCTAAGAATAAGGAGCTGGATCCTAAGGGCGGTGCAGAAGTCTGATTCTAAGGTGCTGGAGTCCAAGTTTAAGGAGCAGGAGCCTAAGAATAAGGAGCTGGATCCTAAGGGCGGTGCAGAAGTCTGATTCTAAGGTGCTGGAGTCCAAGTTTAAGGAGCAGGAGTCCAAGTCTAAGAAGAAGAAGTCCAAGACTAAGTTGCAGGAGTCCAAGATCAAGTACAAGGAGTCCAAGATATTGTTGGAGGACTCCAAGTATTGGCAAATCCATATTGTTTCCTTGACCCCCCGGGCCATATACCAGAAGGTTTCTAAGGGGATCTTCCTTCTGAGAGTGAATAAAAGCCCATTTTTACCCCTATACATATTTCTGAGATACATTTTCCCTTAATAGAGAATGTCAATCCCTTCCAGCTGGTCCCTGGCTATGATCCAGGAAACACTTTGGGGACTGGTGGACAGGAACCCCACATCTAGCCAGCCAAAACTCTTTCTAGTTGTCATTATCAAATTCAGAGGTGGTTTATCATCTCATTAATCCTCAGGTTTCAATATCTGAAATTTTAATTAGTGATAGTCCCCCATAATCCCTGATCAAACTTGATACCAATCAGACATGAACTGATTCTCCAGAATTTCTGGATTTAAATAAGAAAGTTCCCCACTGACCTGTTCCAGGCCCTAACACTTGGTTTCAGCCCCCTTTCATGTGGAATAAAACTAGTGGATATGTTGCCTCACACTTAGCCATCCATAGAATCAGTAGGTAGATAGGTAACCCAGCTCTCAGGATCATTGTAATACCCGAGAATGGTAGGTACTACCTGTAGCAGGTACAGAAGAAAATTGGTGATCTGGAAAACTGTCAGAGCGGTGACAATAAGGTGAATGATTATCATATATTGGAACACCTTGGCATGGAAGTTGTATCTGCCAAAGCTACCCAAAAATTAGGTCAAGATGTAGTAAGCGGAGATGTGTGCAGCAATAGATAGAGTGAAATGGGGTGACATCAGAGGAGGCCAAGAGCCAACATACAAAGAATTGAGTTGACCTGGATCTTCATAATACTTTTGGCCCAGCCCTTCTGGTGAGGGCCCAAAGGCAGCAGGTCTTTGCTGATACCCCAATCCCAAGGCAATCTGTGAGCACAGCTGTGAAGATGAGGTGGTTCATCATAACTGGTTGGGGATTGAGGGTGAGATTAACTAGTCTAAGGTTTAGGCTAAGAGTGGGGATTTAAAAGGTATTTATTGAGGGGGTATTGCTCTTGATAATAGCACAAGTCATCATTGAGAGGGGATTTTTTATTTATAGTATCTCTCACTGTGAAAAGTTTTCCAAGTAGCAGTGAAAACAGTGAATGAGCAAACCCACCATTCTGGTTGATGAGGGTTGGCATTGAACAATTGGAATAGGGACAACCCCTTGTCCCCCCACTATCTGCGGCTGGGCTGAAAATTCTTAGGTGTGGCCAATTGATCCTGATTGGAGTATTTTTAGGAGGGGAAATGATCCCAGGTTTTCCTTAAAGCCCAATTCTAGACTTGCTGATTGGGTTTGGCAAGGGTCTGACCCCAATCATGTGGTCTAGGTCCCAGATCCCCATTGGTTGGGGCCAGGATTGGTGAGCAAGGTTTAGATGTTGCTATTGACTAATTTAGGGATGTAGGGTTTGCCCTCTATTTTTATCCCCAATATATGGGACTTATTTGATTGGCCACTCCCCTCAGTAAATTATGATTGGCTGGAGAGGAGTGGGGCATAGGACCTGAGTGGGTGGCTGGCAGAAGGCTGGGGCCTGGGGGACGAGTGAGCTGGTGGGGGCTGGCAGGAGGCCTTCTGGTGGCTGAGTGCGCAGTGGGAGGCTGACAGGGGGCCTTCTGGAAGATGGCTGGGTGGTGGGAGGCTGGCAAGTGTGGCAGACGCCTGCCCAGATGGTAAATTATTCTGGCAATTCCCAAGCTCTGTTTTGATCTTAAAATTATTTCCCCAATTGTGGTGGGGAAAGTTTTTGTCATACTGAGAATTGTTTGGGCCCATAATTTCTTTCTTACCCCAAATGGGCATAATTGTAGAAATTTTGTTCAGGTCAGGAATATTCCTGACAATTATTCATCACCAGTTTAATGGGAGCTTTTATCAGCAAGTCATTGGGATTTGCAATCATTATATCAGCCTGTTAATTGTATGAGGTTGTAGATTTCAGGATTATGTCTTTTTGCTACTTATTTGGGTCTTTGTCTCATCTCTTGATTATCTCTACCAGGTGTCTCTTTTTTAGAGAGTTTCCTTTATATTTGATTGATTTTTCTGCCAAAATTTTCATTTTTTGGCATTTTCCTATATTTTTGTATCTTTCATTTGATATCAGTCCCTTTTCTGTTTATTCACACTTGGTTAAATCTGTAAGGCACCCACCCACTTGAAAGTAATCTCCCAAGGTGATGAATGATTGCAGAGGGATTTAGATCAGTTACCAATGAACCCACGGGCAAGGACACCATACCAAGATGAAAGAGTTCCCCAACTAGGCAATGTTGACCTAAGAGCAGATTGAATTTTCCAAGGAAGAAGTACACTCCTAAGTAGCACAAGAGAAAGGCAGAGGCTAATAGGCAAATAACCTGTGGTTCTGCGGCTTTGTGTAAAGACTGGTAGTTCTTAGGCTCTTCCTTCCAAGGTGGGTTGTGGGACAAATGGGTAGCTGTATACCATACTCCTGGTATTACCTGGCGCCAGGAGCTATATAAGAATTGAGTTTTGGGAGAGGTGCCAGAGTCTGCACGCAAACCTATCAAAATGCTGGCCAATACAGCCGGCAACAAGATCATCCAATAGATCCATTTATACCCAAGAGACTTCATAAATGAAGTTTTGGGTAATCCTGTGGTTAGGATTAAGAAAAGGTTTAAGTCAAGCTAAGAATGGACAATAATTCACTTGGGGTGAATGTAGACTTTATTGATTGAACAATTAATAAAATTTAGCTTACCAGCTATATATAGCATGATATGAATAAAATAGTTGGGTAAAATTAAAGTATTTGAGGAGATTTGGAGAAGTTATTGGAGACTGTGATTAAATGTGACTTAAAATATGGGGACCTATTTCTTCCCCTAAATATGCTTCAGCACACAATTTTTTTAAGATAATTTTTTTAAAGAAACCCACAAGGAGCAGCAGAAACCTGCGGAACTCTCCAGTTATTCCCCACAGAAGCCAGGAGAAAGAGAAAACACACCAGCAACAGAACCAGAAGCCAACGGAACAGCTGACATGGAGCCAGAGCCCAAGATCTCATTAGTGTTGTCATCCTGATATTTATGCCACAACGGTTCAATTGTTGCTTTTCCTGATTGGCTAGAAGAAAAATCAAAAGGTAACAACTCACTGCATACTAACTCAATTTTAACTTCTTCTAGACAGCTATGATCTGAGCCTAAAGAAGCCCCAGGTTCAAATCCTGTTGATGAAGTAAATGATTCCAATGAATCAACCAGATTAAATACTTCAGGTGAACAAGAATAGTTACTACTCACTAACCCTTGTAATTTAGGAGATCCAGGAAACTTAAGGAGGGCAACCAGGTCTTCTTCAGTAGTTATGACTGAATTGATGACAGGAATATCATGGAATGATTTCCTGACAACTTCCTTCTTCATTTAATGAGTTTCTGGAGTCTTTAACACTCATTTTTCCTGTTTTTTATTTATTATTTTTTATTTCATTTTCATCATGAGCACACTTTCTGGATCCTTTATATAAATTACAAGTTATTGTCAGGGAACTATTCTTGAGTGGCTGGCTCATCAGAATACGGGGTTAGGTGTACAAAGCCCGCCATAAAATGGGTGCTAACTTGAAGAGTTATGATATGAATATTCTAAACCAGGACCAAGGAACAGCTGTGGCACCATAGTGTCCACCAACTCAGTAAAAAAAGATGTACTGTAAATTCAGAACCTGAATGTAAAAATGCAGGATTTTCAAATCCTTGGTCCAAATTTCAAATCACTTTTGCGGGCAACTCAGCTGAGAGAAAAGTAAAATATTAAATAAAATTAACCATTTAATTTGACTTTTTTGGTTTATTTAAATTAGCAAATTTTGAATCTCTTAAGCAGATAACTCAACTAACAAAAGACAAAACACAACAAACAAATGCAGGATACATGAATCAGAAATGCGGGATTCTAATGTATAATTTGAGATTTCCTGTATTTCAAACAAATCATAGACTTCATGTAAAACTTAACAAATCTGAAATTGAAGGATTGCCAAATCCAAGAACCAAGTTTTAAATCATAATTGCAAGTAATTTAAATAAATATAATTTATGGGTGTCTCAAAAAGGATGCCAAAGGATCTAGAGTGGATTTGTGCTGATTCTTTTAGGAATCATAGGCATTCTCAAAAATCACCATATTCCAATTTAGGATGGCTAAAATTTAGATCCTACTACTCACAAAATTAACATACTTAACAATAAAATTGACTAAAATGTACACGTCTCTTTTTGAGTTTAAAATTTTTTAATAAAAATTTATTATATCTTCTTTCAAAAACAACCAAGCCAACAAGCTGTTCCCTGGCCTTGACAAAATTATGCAGGGCTACACTGGATCTCTTAACAGTGAAGCCTCTGTCTATGGCCACTCCCAACCCGCAGGCCCCTCTGCAAGCCCCACCCAGGAGTCTGTTCTTTCTCCTGCGTCCTCAAGCATGGCCCTGTTTGCCCATCACGCACAGGCAGCTGCTAACCCAGATCCCTTATCAGCAATGGCATCCAGAACTAGCCATTTTAGCCATGGGGTCACCCAGAGAGCCCAGGACCCCAAAACAGCCAATCAGATGGCATTGACCAGTTCACAAGATGGACATATCCCTCCCCCAGCCAATCAGCCTGCAAGACGCAGAAGAAAACTAATCACTCCGGAGATTGTTCTCAAAATGGTTGAAAAGTGAGGGAAGCTTATGTCTCTCAGGGAAATTGCGGCTGCAATGGGGTTTGCAAAGTCTACTGTGGCTGCAACCCTGAAAGCCCACGCCAAATATGGCCCCCTACCAAGAAGACCCCAACTGGTGCCCGTACTTTAAACAAAGGTGATACAGCCCATACCCTTATGATGGCCATTATGTAATGTGACCCGTGGATGCCCCTGGTCCAGGTACATCTCCAGCTGGGAATCCACGGCATCTTCACCAACAAAAGAACAGTGAATTTGTGGATGCACAGAGTTGTGGTTGCTGCTAGAATCTTGTCCAATCAAGTTCTCAGTGGCCCCAGTTTGATGGACACTGACCCCTACAATTCAACTATTATTAATTTTATCAAAGGAAGGACAATGAGGGCCCATAATGACGTAATCTTCCTGTTGTGTGCTAAGATATCTGCAAGTATCCAAGACTTTGGAGAGAAGCATATCCAGTCTGATGTGTACAAGCGCGGCCCAATCTTGTATCATTTTGTTGGGGTTTTATTGGCAGTTTCCCCATTGGGCGTCAATTATTACTTGGCAATATTAAACACTGCAGATGGGTATGCCTACCAGACAGAGCTCATGGCTATGCTGGAGGAGTGGGCCACAAAAAAGACTGTGCACACAGTTGTACTGAGTGCAGAGATGTAGCAGTGGGAATGGGCTACCCAAGAAATCAGGGCTGTGGGGCATACCTGCTGGTCCTACCCCATCAACTACGCCAACATGCATCTTGCAGATGTATGTCTCTACAATTTTGGTTCCGCTCTCAGGCGCTTAAAGCCTGCCACCTACAACAAATCATGCACCCAAATTGATAAGGGTTATGAGCTTTTCCCTTCCGCATCTGTCCAGGACTTATTTAATCTCATTGTCTTCTATGCAAGTGATAGTGATAAGTCCAGAAAGGACCCCTGTCTCCCCCCACGCCAGTTCATCCATTTTGTCAAGCCAGTATATGTGATGGAAGAAGAATTTGAGCAATTGAAGCAATCAGCTCTTGCTGCCCCTTCCCAGTCAACAAACCCTGCCTCCCCAACCCCCCATCAAGCCACCTGCCTTTCAACCCTGACTCCCAAACCACCACTTATTCCCTCCCCACTATCTCTGATGCTGCCTCTTTCACAGGTTCAGATGAAGGCAATGTTCATTCTGCCCATTCCCTCCCCTTCCTGTCCTTTGATTAGTAAATAAGTCTTTTCTTTGTGACAACTTATTAAAATTGATATCTCTCTTTAAATTCCTAATTAATAATACTTTCTTTTTACATTATCAACATTTCCCATAATTAATACAATGTTGTACATTTTACAAATAGCTTGAAATTATGAGCATACATATTTTTCATCATCATTAATAAATTAAAGATAATAAATGTAAATATTATATTATTAAAATTTTGCAATTAGACGTCAACTCTTGATATTTTGATATTATGTGCATAAATCAATGTATTTTGTTTAATAAAATCCATTGTAAACTTGGCCTTTTCAATTATAATTTAATGAAATTGACTGTGTTTATATTAGGGCCATTAATGCTTAGTACAAATATTGATACATAGTGCATTTTACAGCCTGTATATTTACCTATTGGTAATAATTCTGTAAACTTTTCAGTTGGATTTTACAAGGTAATAATAATGTAATGTGTTAATAAATTACAGTTTACTGTCATTAATGGGTTGATTTTCTTTGCTGTGGTAATTGTGAATTTTCTGATATTTACGCACTAGTATCCAATTGGTTGGCTTCACATTCAATCACACAGGCAATAGGAAAACAAGCCGCCACCCCAAGACTGGATGTAGTCAGGGTGGTGGCTTGTTTTCCTACTGCCTGTGTGATTGGATGTGAAGTCAACTAATTGGTAACTAGTGTGTAAATATCAGAAAATGCACAATTGCCACAGCAAAGAAAATCAACCAATTAATGACAGTAAACTGTAATTTATTAACACATTACATTATTATTACCTCGTAAAATCCAACTAAAAAGTTTACAGAATTATTACCAATAGGTAAATATACAGGCTGTAAAATGCACTATGTATCAATATTTGTACTAAGCATTAATGGCCCTAATATAAACACAGTCAATTTCATTAAATTATAATGAAAAAGACCTAGTTTACAGTGGATTTTATTAAACAAAATACATTGATTTATGCACATAATATCAAAATATCAAGAGTTGACGTCTAATTGCAATATTATAATCCAATTTTCACGTTTATTGTTTTTAATTTATTAATGATAATGAAAAATATGTATGCGTTGAAGATAGTACTATAAAAACCAGTTTTTTGATGGAATTCAAACAATATGTTAACAATCTATAACTTGATCAACTAATTAGAAGCACACCTGCAAAAGGTTGTTGAGATAGAAAGAAATATCAAGGAACTAGTGACAGGAAAGCTGGGTAACAAGGGCCAGCCACTGATCCAGTCAAAAGAAGATGCTATGGATAAATTGGGAAATATTATAGATGAAAAGAATAAAGAAAAATTACTTAATCTACAGGGAACAATTTTATCAAGTCTAAAGTTCAACAACACGGCCTACAATTTGTGGGAGTTCTGGCAGGGGGCCAAAGAAAACAATAAGATCAAACTAATTGAAGGAACAGAAATTCAAAAGGAAATCAACACCAATGAAGAGAAAACCAACCAAATGGAAAAAGATGGTAAATGAAACACAAGCAAGAAGCAGAAGTGCTTCAAGAAATACAGAAGCTTTATCAAATGAAAACCAAGAAGAAGCACAAGTAGCAAGAAATATAAGAAAAATTAAGCCTAGAAAAATTAATGAAGAGCATCCAACACTCATGAAATTTGCCAAAGTGGCGCCTGTGGCCGAGGGGGGCACAGGGGAAACAATTAGTAAGTCTTTTTATGTTTTACTTATATTTATTTTAGTCATCACCAGGAATGGGGATGAGGTCGCAGAAGTGGCAGCTTATACACTGAGTTGGTTTTACGGGGGTTACCAGTCACTGGTGGCCCCTGTAAAGCAAATAAGTAAAAACCAAATAAATAAAATAATTCAACAGAATATGAATAATTTTTTTAATATTGAAGCTCAAGATAGGGAATATTCACCGCCCGCGGGATGCTTGCCATGGATAAGGGAAGCATACAAACTAGGATCAACTATCAAAATCAAAGAAATGAATGAAATTCACGGGGATATCAAACTGAACATTGATGAATACATATACAAAAGCATTCAATGATTCCCCTTTACTAACATCAACAAATATGAAAAGAATTTAATAAAAACCAACTTTCAAATAGGAAATGAATATTTTAAATCTGCAATTTTTAATGAAGTTTTTAAGGCACTATCAAATAAAGTCAGGGATGCAGTCCTCGTGAATAATTTTAAACCTTTATTTATTTCATTTGACGAGGCCTGGGGGGGCTGATTCAAGTCAGGCGCCCCCGGGAACCCTCTTCAAGTTCAATCAAACATCCTATATTAATAGGTTAGTGCAAACATTCAGAAAATTATGCATGTTCTTGGAAAAGTATACTTGCAAAGAATCCACGTCACGGTATACCTGGGAATCCTCCTTCACTGCATATTAAAAACTAACGTCAAAAAGTTGGAGGGTGTACCTATTCAAATGGACATTTGCCGCGTAGCCCTCAACTGCCAGAAAACACCACAGGGATACAGGACAGTCGAGCACGTCCTCTATGACTCATTTGCATTGGCAACGCTATACGGGTACTATGTGCCCCCTGAAAAAAACCTACTAGTCAATTTGCTCACCTGCTTGCCTTTTATCAAACAATCAGCAACCACCGGGGTACAGGGCGCCACCCCTCTAGCAATCACATCCAGGGTTGTCCACCACATAAAGAAGAGTACGTAGATCCAATTAGATGCATTAGCTGAAAATTTATTTTTGGGGTATAATTCCCTGGAATAATCACATTCCCTTTGCAATTAGCATCCCCCCAATAAATATTTTCCCCTTGCAAATTAATTTTTTTTAATTTTTTATATTTTAATACTATATGTTTTAATACTGAAATATGTACTATTAAAATTTTACTATATAAATTTTAATATTACATATTTAAATATTAAGAATATTTAGTATCTAAAATTTAATATTAAAATTTTAATAAAACATATTACAATATTAAAATTTTTAATATCAAATATTTTGATATTAGAATAAATCACAATTTAATAAAAATAGTTAAATTTCAAATATTTAAACTTTAATATTTAACTTTTACAATTTATAATTATAATTTTTCTTTTAATATTTTTATTTTTATTTTAACTTTTAGTATGTAAATTATAATATTAATATATCTAAATATATTACAAGACATTAGTTAAGTTGTGACCACATCAAATATCAAAAATAAGTTAAAAATGTTTTTATTTATTAGCTCGTTGAATACGGGTTTATTTATCACATAGATAAACATCAAGAATTGAATTTATCCAGATCATGCAGCCTGCTCCACTATTTTTCTAAACAAATGATTGTTTAGAACTCAAATTATCTTTCCCTTGTAATGTGATTTGTTAAACATATTCAATATACTTGACCTGCGTCCTAAGTACTAATTAGTAAGCAATACATGAAAATCATTGGTGGTCATGTTGTGTGGCTAAAGTGGCACTGAAATAACAAGGATCAGATGATGAAATGCAAGGTCTGATTTGTGGCTTAAAAAAGCCAAAGTACCATCAACAATTCACAATTATTTAAATAAAATAATTCTATTTCTATCTTTTTTAAATTATTCATTTGTTAGCACAACAGTCAATATAATATTCAGTGCATTGTAATAAAAATATATTCTTCATACCTAGTATAATTAATTTTACTTACCTTTTCTATGTCTTCTTAAATGTCTATAATACATTTAAACGTCACATTATTATATATAAATAATAATTTTTGAGTCCTAATAAAAACAAAATAAATAAAAAATAAAAACAAATAAAACCCAGGTCACCCATTTATCTGATTATCTCGGAGGCCAGGGCTTTAGGGAGGAAAGATTCTGAGTGCTTGTAAAAAGCCACCACCACATTGGGTGGCATTGCAAATTGGCTGACCTCAAGAATATTGAATAGATCCTCAGTGTCCTGAGGAAGGCCTTGTTTTACCTTATTCTTGATCCAACCAAACACCTCCTCAATTGGATTCAGGAACGGGGATATGACGGGAGGAAGAGAAGTCTCATTGGACAATTGGTAAGTCAGTGGCTGAAGGTGTGGTTGTTTTTGTCAATGGGGGGAATTCAGTTATAACCAGATCCACTTTGTGGAGCCCAACATTATCAAGCACAACAACGTTGGTTGTGCCACTGTAATTTATCCGCAGGTACTCCTTGACGGCTTGGAGAAAATTGAGAAAGGTCCTGCTGTTATGAGAGCCTTTAATCATCTGATACTGGTCCAACCCGCAAGGACCAAGAAGCGTGACCATGGAATAGGTCTGGGAACAGAAAGCTGCACAATGGGCTACGTTGTCCTTGGACCCCTTCTCAACCCACTCATGCCTAAACCTGAGTGAGGAGGAAAATGACAATTTGTTGATATAGAAGAACTGGACATTCCCAGTCTCCTTTAGTGCCAGATATGTCCTGGCATAAATGTGCCAATCCTTGATGGTCTTTTCACTGTTCCTATTGTACAGAGAAACTCTGAGCACCTTCCACAAGAAGCCCAAATCAACCATTATTTTGTAGACAAGGGTTTTGAAAACAGAAAGCCCAAACTCTATGGCAAGCATTGATTGGACAGCAAGTGTGTCCAGGTGGCAATCCTTGGCTACCCACTGCTTGATTGCGTCAATGTGAATAGGCTGAAGGAGTTTGGGCTGTCTTTTTGCCTTGGTGGATTTGGCAATTTGCCCGGTATTGCCATACTTGGTGTTGATGTTGGCAATGTATCTGGCCGTGACACCAAATTGGGACGCAATATCCTGAACTGCCATTTCCCCGTTCAAGCAGTTGAGGAGAGCTTCACGCTCACTATCTGTCAACTGACGCCAGCCCTTGGCAGGTACCACGGCATCCTGGCTACCAGGCTTGACACAGGGGACAGGGAACTTTGTGTAAAAGGTGGGATCACACTTGCTTGCAGTGGCGCTGTCAATGGTTGAATACACAATAGGCGCAGATAGCTCAACAGTGACTGTCAATGGCTTGTAGGTGGTGTCAAAGACGCAGGGGCAGGAAGTAGCAACTCTTGGATCAAGAGTGCGGGGCCAGGTGACAACTGGGTAAACAGTGGAGGTGTAAGTAACCTCATTATTCCCGGTGACCCTGGTGTAGGAGACTTTTGTGGCAGGCCTTGAGAGTGGCTTCTGCCTGGGATTCAAGCTGGTAGTTCTGGCTTGGGATGCGGGAGGTGGTTGACTGGCTCTGACACCTTGGGAGGCCTGTGTATTGGCATGAATCTCCTTGAGTTGGGTTCTGGGTCTGTTCTTGGACCCTCTGTGATGCCCTCATGGACAGGCTGCCCCACGGGCTGGTGCAGGAGCGGGTTGGGAATGCATTGACAGTCCATAAAAATAAAATAAAAAATTATATTTTAGATTAAATATGTATTTATTTGGAGTTATTGGTTTAGTTGTGAGTAGTTGTTTTCTCTTGATTTAGCCTTAAATAGTAGCAGAGTTTCTGTATCTGTGATTTGAAGTGAATAATATTGTATCCTTTCCAGTTTTGGATGATTTTAAAGTTTAATAACTTTTTATGTCTAATTATGGTTATTGAGATTAGATTTTTCATTTGATTTTAGTTGTGGTGGAGCTTCTTTATTTGGGTTGGTGTTTCCTAGTGTGCTTACTGTACATTAAATTTGGATTCCAGTTCCCGCAATTAATATCTGAGTTTACTAGTGGCATTCAAAAGTGATTTGAAATTTGGTTCTTGGATTTGACAATCCCGCAATTTCAAAAAATATAGTAAACTTAATGAAAATGGTTGATGGATTTGAACACTTCAAATCTGATTCCAGTTAATTCATTTGGTCCATTGGAAATATGCAGTTTGACTTGAACTTTGCAAAGTGTCTATGAGTTCCTGCATTTTCAAATATTCAAATAAATACTCAAAAAATCAATTTAATTAAAAAAGGCCATCCCGCAAAAATGATTTGAATTTTGGACCAAGGATTTGACAATCCCGCATTTTTAAGTTCAGGTTCTGTATTCACAGTACATTATTCCCAGGTTTTAATTGATAGGTGCTTCAGGTGGAGTATAAATGGTGAGAAAAATTTCAGGATTAGGTGTTGGAGGGAGTTATATTGGTACAAGATAGTTAGTTAGATATTTATATGTGTCCTTAAATAACTTAGGATAGATAGTGTGTCAGATGTTTTCCCAACTAACCCTATAAGGAGCTCTGATTTGGTCCAAGAGATTTAAGAAAATAATGTTCTTCAAATGGAAAATCTTATATAAAGGATTTGTTAGATACTAATTAAAATAAACATGAATTAAAAGAGCATCAGGAGGTCAGTAAACATTGGCCCCAAGGTCTTTAGGTGTCAGGAATGACATTTTTACCTCTCAAAACCCAAGGTTTCAAACAGTATTTAAATCCTGGTCTAGGCTGCCTGCAGAATGCTAGCCCTGAAGACCAGGGGGCTGCCCACCTGTTTTTTGGGGGATCAAATTATCTCTGGATTAAGCTGCAGATGTTACTAAAACTAAATAACTTGATGCTAACCTGCAAATGGTAGCGCCCAATAAAGGACATGACCAATTTCCTAATAGAGTCAAAGAAGTTCCTATCATTGGTCTAATGAGCCTGATGTCTTTCACAGTACCTAACAGAACCCCGCTCCTGAAGAGAGTTTGGACCATAAGGCTGCCCCCAAGAATGTTGCTCCAGAATAAAAGGGTTGAACTACCCTTATTGAAGATCCAGCCAATGAACATTCTTACTGTGCCAGTGCTATTTGATGCCCCAAAACCCAGGGAACCTTCTCATCCAAATTCACATTTCCTGACCAGCTGAATCTCATTCATTAGGATTAAGTCTGGTAGTGAGGTACTATATAAACCCATATACCCTGTGCCATACTTTAATGCCATTTTTGAATAAAAGTTATAAGATATTTATTTTCCATATATTTCTGTATTCAATCTTAATAATTTTCCAGCTCTTCTCTAATTCTTCCAGCCTGCTTTTCCCACCACTTGCAATTTTCTATCCTCCATGTGTTCCTTTTGGCCCTGTCCACTTCACTAAGTACCCATTGAAACCTGAATACCAGGGATACACTTCCCAGAACATACTAGCAAGTGATTCATTGGTCCACACCAAAGAGTTGATCAGATATAATAGAAGGGGCCCTTAGTTTACCACTGAACCCTAACTAATTAAAGATAAATACAACTTCCTCCCTGCCTATCAATTAGACATGGAGCTGTCTCCCACCCCCAAACAAATGCCTGTGTCCGCCACTGAAACTTCTATAGACAGCTTTAATAAGCTATTTCATATATTTTACATCACTATCTCTAGGATGATTGATACTATAATCCTGGATTCCGGCCTGTGGTTTTGGGTAGGAAAATTTATGCTGTACCTAATAAGTTAGCACCAATCCTATGGTGAGCTCTGCCTTCCCGGCCTTCAGCCTGTCCAATCCCAGAGAATGACAGGATGGCTGCCCAGGGTTGGTTTCCTGATAGTAGGGCTGTTGGTTGCTTGGCCTGATGAGGCTTCTAGGACAGAGGGTACTGCATAAGAATTTGGTGATACCAAAACCAGATATTTAAATAAGTTAGTGAGCTAGAGAAACATATTTTTGTTCAGAAAGGCAATATAATCTCTATCTCTTATGAAGCGTTTATTTACATGCTCCATGCTAAACTCAGCTTGGGTTTCAATTTCTTATAGCCCATCTGTTAGCTTGAGCTTACTGGAAAAAGCTTGAGATCAGGTCCTGGGATTATGTGAACTAGGTGGGCCCCTTTATTGGAGTCTTGTGTAGAGAATTTTTTTGGTGACCCACTCTGTAGGAAGCAAGCTTCCTACACAGCAGGCCAAGGCAGAAGGGTTCAATCTTGTGATCAAACTGCCAATATGGACTGAACCTGTTCTGTTGTGAATGCCGCCATTCACCATGTTTTGATTTTGCCTTTTATGGGTTATTTTGAGGAGAAATCTTTCTCTTTTGCTTTTGCCCTTTGAAATGAGTCTAGCTTGGAATTAGGAAACTCAATTGTTTGGTTTCCTGATTCTGCGCAACTCACTTGCCCCACTCATGCTTGTGGCAAGTGATCCTACCGTCCTGGTAGTGTTTTGTGGTATTATCAACCAATATTTATTCTGTTTCTTATTCATCAATAAAAATAAGTTCCATTCACATTTTTGTCTTTGTGTCTCCCAGTACTTTGGCGCCTCTCTAGCCACGTCTAGTAGATATTATTCAATCAGGGCCACAAGGTAATCACATAGCCTTCCCTGCCACTCTAACCAAGACTTAGTACAAATCCAATCCTAAGGTTAGGATTCCCTGTTGTGTTTCTGTGCTGCGCCTCAGAACACAACAAAAATGGTGCTCACTACAGGGGCTGTAAGCCCCTTGGTTATCCTTTTTTCAACCACATTTTCAGGTCCTTTGGCTCCTCCTATACAAGAGCCAACTTCACCTGAAATCATCAGTCCTCTTATTGAGGAAGACATCACAGACCTACCTATTGTTACTACTGTGCTGAACCTTGGGAATGGTCCCCACCTAGTGGCCTATCTTTTGGGTACCCCTGACTTGGAACAAGTCATAGTGGTAGCCCTTGGGCTATCCCGTGATGGGGCCATCCCTTGCCTCCAGCTACAGTTCAGTTGAACAGAATACTATTATTTAGTTGTGGCTCTGCAATTTCCACAGCATCTCCCCTCAGCAGCTGGCTCTGCTGAGCACCTATTGTCATTGTTTGTACAACCCGCCTTAGCCCACCATCAAATGGTGTTAGGGCTCCACATTCAGGAGATTTCATCTCTACAAGTGGCCGTCACTCATCACTGGGATCAGTTTGTGGCCTACCAGCAATGGATCCACTCTCTGTTTCCTTGTGTGATTCCATAAAAAACAAGACACAATGCTCTATTTCAGGCCTATGTTACCTGCATAAATGAACCCTATGTATTCATGCACATTATGGTATATACATATATAAGTTCTCACCATTCACAATAAACAACACCCTTTTTGACCACTTTGACCCACTTTTGACCTACATTGCGCTTTGAACTTGGCTGGACATTTCTACTGTTTAGATAGTGTCCTTTAACCAGGTTCTTTCTCTGGAAGCCCCTGCTATTCCTGTTGCAGAGACCAAAGGTGACAGAAAGGTCCCCCTTCTATACTAGCACCCCTACCAGGCTAGTGTCCCAGGCCCAACCACAAGTGCTATCCCCTCCTTCTCCCATGTGGACTTAGGAAGCCCTGGTGTATACCTGCCGCCTCCCATTCTTCTGATAGAAAGAGTAAGGTCCAGACAGTCTTGTCTGTTCCCCCATAACTTATGTTATCAAATACCATTATTGCTATGAGTTATCTGTACTGTGGTATGTACTATAGATGCTCTACCAATATCTTCACAGATATAGATTACTGTATTGCTAAGATAGTGTTGCACTGCATTAAGTGATATAACCTATCTGTGTTCCTTGCCAGAACACACCCTCCTTCCTCTATCTGTAAAGTTACGCCTCCCCCTTAGGTCTCCACTTCAATTCCTGCCAAATGCTTGGGAATTTCTACCAAATTATGTTTGAATATTTATCTGAAAGGTTACTGAAAAATCCCAAGAAAGGCCATTGATTTAATATTTTATAATTATTCTGAAGATGCCCCCGCCTAACCCACCCAAGAGACACCTCTGGTTAAATATCATGTGCAAGAGAGGCCAGGAGCAGTGGTAATTGCATCCAAAGCATATCCCAAATATTAGTTGGTTCAGTTTTCCTTTTGACTATGTTCATTCAAAATTTTTCAAGATCTTTCTGCCTCAAGAAATGCATTTTTATCCACTCATATCATTGGTCAATTGGTTTGTGATATTCAATCTACCACCCTAATCCTATCACATCCCTTAAGTGAATGCAAGTGTTGTAAAAGACCTTGCTTCATCATTCTCTACTCTAATAAAGTTCTAAATTTGTTAGTTTAATTTGGCCTTCTGGTTTTGCCTGTTGCTTTTGGTGTTCAGTTGATTCCTTCTCTCCTTTGGCCTCCCAGGAGTTGTTGGCAGCAAGCTTTTGGTTGTTGCTGAAACCGCGATTTTATTGTGGTTGAGAGCTTGGTTTTATTTCCTCTTAACCTGCTCCCCAATTTTCACACTATCCTTCACCCTCCTATCAGGTATACAAGACTGACCCCCTGTCTGCCTCCTCTCATAAGTGCTATTGATTAGCACCTCCCCTCTCACTGCCTGCTAAGTCCTTCTGGTAAGGACTCCCCTGATTTGACTTTAGAGGCCATGTAGAAAAGTATCACACCTTGGTATCAGACAATCAGCGCAACTTTTACAGCAGCTCAATGTGTTCAGTGTTTACTCCTTCATTTAACTACAACAAGTAGCAGAACCTGCTGCTAGAGGCCTTTACAAGCTCAGTGAAGAATTTGATCAAGAAAGGGTTGCCACTGTGTCTGTCATTACCAAGCTCCAGACTCAAGTTAATGAATTGTCTACACCCAAGCCAGATGTTCTGCCTTCTCCCCCATCTGATGATTTGCTGGATAGAGAACATAGTTTATGGGATGCCATTTGAGAGCTATAAGCGTTCATCTGCAGTCAAGGTTGCCTTGTCAAAGCAACTCAGCCAGATCCCCAAGTGCTTGCTTTGACAGCTCAAGTTGTTGAGCTACAGCAAAAGGTTGCTGCCTTACCAAAATGATGGAAACTGCTGCAAGTCCACTTAGGGTTATTAATGAGAATGGCTGCTGCCCTGGCCTGTCAGGAGTCCCTCAAATCCACTGTGCTAAAGAGTTGATTGCTATAGCTAATGAGGTGGACCACTTAAAACGGGACCACTCCAAACTTGATAAAAACATACAAAAAATGAGTTAATTAATTGATTCAGTGAATGATAGGTTTGCCCCTTGCCTTTCAGTGGGCCCTTTCCTTACCTCCCAACTGGCTGAGCTTTCCACAGTAGTAACAACATAGGGTCAACACCTAGACATTACTGAGCAACAGGCCACCTTAGCTAATAATAAGGGCACCCGCACTGCTGAGACCTTGACTACTCTCAAAGAGAGTGCCTGTCAGCTGTGGGACAGGCAGCCCCCCTCTGTATCTGAAGCAGAATTCTCCCTGCGCATAAATGTACTCAATAGCAACAATGGTGGTCTAGCTCCCAAAGCACACTTCAAACCTACCTTTAAGCAAGTCTTTGACCCCAAAACTTCTACCATTGCAGCTTTCCTAACTATCTACAAGCCTGCCATGAGGAGAGCCTCTGATGAGGTTAAGAAGAAACACATTCTAACCTGCCTGCACCTGACCTGTCAAGAGGTAGTTGTGCCAGAGCTGCCCACCATTAAGACCTGGGAAGATATGAAGCAGCTTCTGATTGACAAAGTTAGTGGTAAACTTAGTTTAGAAGTGAAGAAGGACGCCTTTATGCTCATTGCTTTCAAACCTAAGGAGACTCTAGATGAATTTGCAGATAGATTCTACATGAGAGGACAGCAACTGACAAAAAGCAGACAGTTGACAGTGCACAAAGCTTACATGGCTTGCACTCAAGGTTAATCAGCTTCTGTGTCTCCACTTTAAGGCTCATAAGGCTATGCTTTCCTCTATAAAGAGCATAAATATGCTGTTGCTGGATATGCACCTTACCCATTCTGGAGAAGTTTTACGGGATAATCAAGCTGCCTCTAACTCTGGTTTGTCTTCCTGTGGCCCTTGCATCCTCACCATGAACTTTTAGAATCCTCCTAGACGCCAAGGTTGCCACAACTGTGGCCAGATAGGTCAACATTTTCAAGTCTTCACCAATCCTTGGGTTGAAGGAGCTGATCCCAAGGAGCAGGCGGGAAAATAACAGTCAACCTAGAGGCAGAGATGCTATTGGTTGACAATTCTTCCCAGTTTCCTTCAATTTACCCCTTCATAGCTGACTCTGAGTCTGCTGACACTGAGGCTCCTCCCATTATGCTGCTATTCCACAACATTTCTGATAACTCTGATGTTGATGATTTGGATGGTGATGATCCTGACGCCTATGGGTATTATGTTCTTGCCGTCCCTAAAACCATTGCAGTCCCTTTTAAGTTACGCTCTGGGAAAACTACGACAACTGCCAAGCCTTTGTCTGAAGCCAAAGAAGTCATCTCTTGCCCCTACCTCATCCAAGCTAAGAGGTCTCTTGTGCTTGTAGAGTCGTCCAAGGAAGCTGCTGAAGTTGCTGATGCTGTATTCAAGAATGTTTTAGTCTTGATTCCTCTCCATACTATCTATAAGTAGTTTCCAGGCTTGAGTTGCATGATTAAAAAGTGGGACAAAGAACTAGCAGAAGCCTAGGATATCCTGGACTTCCATCCAACCTTTGGTTGTACTACCACTTGTGTGGAAATATCCATCCAAAAGGTAAAAATCAAGGCCATCTTAGACACTGGATCTCCTGTTAATTTTGTCTCCTCAAAGCTTGTCAAGAAGCTCAAGCTTGCCCCCAACCTTAACTATCACCAGTTGTATGATACAGCTGGGCTATCCATGACTCGTGCTATAGGGGCTTATTCTGCTCTTTGCATGCCATTTGTGTTAGAAAGGGGGGGGCTAAACTAACTAAGTTTGGCTCTCATCCCAGCAAAACAAACCACCTGGATGCCGCCCAGTGGAGGACTAAAATAGCCGCTTGAAGGGGGACCACAGAGAGGACACAGGGGACAGCTGAGGGAAGTACACATTCAATCCCATCAGCATTAAGCCAGTGAGCAACCAGGGTGTACAAGTGAGAACAGGAGGAAGCATCACAGGAGCCTGAAGGGGCACTGATCTGCTCTTCTCCAGGACAGGAGGTGGAGAAACTGACATTTCCCTACTCACAGGAGCATGCAAGGAATAATCTATAGTATCCAAATCCAAGTTGTTGCAGGTCAAGCTCTTTACTATAGCCTTGCCAGAAATAGGAGACCACTGGTAAGATCCAAGAAGCTAGAAGGGTTGTCACCCATAAGCCAAGCAGAAGAGGAGATCTTTGACCATAGGTATGGAGATGTTGATCATAATAACAGTAAAAACGGCACCAAGGAAAATACCACAAATTTAAGAACAGGGAGTATCATGGTAATGATCTCCACAAAATTTGTATAATATTGATAGATTTTTCTAACTTGCAAGCAATAAAATTGAAGCCAATTAAGGGTCTCACAAGTAAAAGGCAAGCAAGGGGCAACAGAGCGGGCTCAGGAGCTTGGTAATGAGCGCAGGTGGCTTGGGCGGGTGAGAAACAGAAAGCGGGTTTTAAACAAGGGAATTATAGGAAAATTCAAAGTAAAAGTAGCTTTTCATATTGAAAATTACTAGAAATTCAAGTTTGAGACCTATTTTCAAAAGATCAAGCATAATCAAACAACAACTAAGCGTCAAAGCTCTTCTTAATGATTCCAGGAAAGACGCTGGGTTTGAGGCAGGACAACACAAGGTAAAGTTTAAGATACTAACTAACACTTTAATCTTTAGATAGTAGGAACTCCAAAACCGGGGTTCCAAACAGTAAACTTAAAATTTTAAGTGCAACAGCTTCCAAACTTTAATGATATTAAAAAATAGACAAGCAGGGGACTAGAGGTTCCCTTGCTGTGATAAAAGGAGTGTGCTGCAGGGGAGTCAGATCACATGACCACGGGACTTAGATCCAATTGGCTGGTGGAGAAAATTTGCTGATCAGAGACAGGAGGACTGGAAAATTCACCTTAATTTCTTTGGTCCCATCTGATTGGCTAAAGGCAATCCCAGGCTTTTGAAATTCACCTGGGTTTTTGGGCGTCAATGTGGCATCACCTAACTGGTTGGATTGGATGTGTTTAAAAAGTGGGCAACACCATGCCAACATTTCTTCCCAGGGGAGAGCAACCAAAGGCAATGGATCCGCAGGGTAGGTCAGCACAAATCTCTCATCAACTGTGTGTGCCAGATCCTCTAAAGAATTAAGGGGATTGGCTGATGTTTTTGGGCCTTTCTTAGTATGTCTGGGAAAAATAGTGTGGTCCAGTGCCAAGGGTGGCAGTGAATTTACAATTTGGCAAGCTACTCTTAGCTGCACTAGCTGTTACCTTGGAAAATGAGAGTTACAATCTCCTAGTTGGTAGTCAGTTCCTTAGGAAATACAATGTGATCATCAACTTGAAGGATGGCTACCTCTTTATCTTAGGGTAAAAATTCCCTCTGATCTTTGAAGAGCTTATTAAAGTCCCCGGGAAACGCCTCAAGACATGTGCCTTATAATATCCCACTGGTGTTTTCACCCTAAAACACTGTACCCATTTGTCCAACATGAAGTGTCCTCCTATGGCTTGCTCTGTGTCTGAAGGGATTCCTCTCCTGGTCACTTCCTCTGTAATCATTCCCTCTAGATCTCAATCTATTCTATACTCCCAAATATCATATGAGTTACCTGAGTGCATGTTCCAAGAGTTATACTCTCCTCCCTTGCTAAGCTACAACAAACCCTACCTCTGCCTGGGAATCTTAGATGTCTCCCATAAAGACCCTGCTCAATTCTGGTTGCCAACTTAATCACTCTCCCTACATATGTCTAGAGGGAAAGTTGCCGGCTATGTCAAATTGCTGAATACGCCCAATGTACTATGGCTACATCCCTTTGGTACATTTCAGGATTTTAATTTACTTGAAGACGACCCCAAGTCATATTCTTGTTCACTGTACAAGATTTCCTGCAGCTATCCCCAGTCCAACAGATGGAGGTGCTTGATTTTCTAGATCAGTTTTCAGATATCTTTGCTAAATATAGCACTGACTACAGTCTAGCAAAAGGAGTTATTCACCATATTGATACTGGTGACGCTCCCCCCTTCTGCGCTAAACCCTATTGCTGCAGTTGCATAGAGGATGCTCAGGTATCTAAAGAGCTTAAACAACTTTTAGACGCTGGGATACTGGCTCCTTCCCAAAGTCTGTGGGCCTCCCCCCTGCTCATGCTGAAGAAAAAGGATAGAGGTCATTGTATTTTGATGGGCTATTGACAACTAAACTCCTTAACCAAAAAGAACTCCTACCCCTAGCTGTGTATTGATAATGCTCTCTGCTGCCTTGGAGGCTCTAAGCTCTTCTCCACCATTGATCTAGCATCAGGGTACTGGCAAGTTGATCTCTCTTGCAAGGATAGACAGAAGGCCGCGCTCATCACCTATAAAGGACTGTTTGAGACTACCTGTATGCTGCAAGAACTCTGCATTGCCCCGGCTACCTTCCAACAAGCCATGGATTCCATCCTCTGTGATTTGAAGCTCTCATGTGTCCTAGTGTACTTGGATGTTATAACAGTCCATTGCTATATTTAAAAATCACCTGGCTCATCTTAAAGAAGTGTTTGTAAATATTTGAGAGGCTAGCCTTAAACTGAAACCATCTAAGTGTTCTTTCTTCAAGGAACACTTTGAATTCTTGGGTCATGAGGTAACCCAGACCGGGATTTTCCCAATGACCAAGAAAGTTGAGGCCATTGACAAAATGCTTCCGCCCACCAACTTGCGAGAAGTACAAGTCTTTCTGGGCATAATAAGTTACTACAGACAATTTATTCCTGACTTTGCCAACACTAGCAAACCTTTGGTCCAACTGTTACATAATGTCCCTTTTGAATGGACTGCTAGTCAGCAACAAGCCTTTGAGACCCTTAAACAAAAACTCAAAGTGGCTTGCATCCTAGTGTATCCTGACTACAATAAGGAATTAATCCTTTACACTGATGCTAGCAACCTTGCTATTGGGGCCATCTTGGCTCAACTAAATGAGGAGGGTGTGGATCACACTGTAGCTTATACTTCTTGTGTCCTAAACAAGCATGAGAAGAATTACAGTATCACAGAGAAAGATTGCCTTGCTTTGTTGCATGCATTCAAACAGTTCTTTCATTATGTGTATATCACCCATTTCACTGTGGTCACTGACCACGCTTTGCTTAAGTGGTCACAACGGCTTAAGAAACCAGAAGGACAACTAGCTAGATGGGCTCTCTGCCTGCAAGGTTAAAATTTCACTGTGATATATATTATCCCGGGATTCAATATCAGAACAGTGATGGATTAACCATAATGCCCATCCTTGCTCTACACCTTGCTGAGGCTGATTGACTGTATGAGTTAATTGAATATCCTTCCTCTTGGGAAAGCAAGACGGAAGAAGTTTGAATTTCCCTGTCCAAACTATCCAAAGACACACTTATTTGTGATAACCAGCTTTTCAAAAAATTGCGAGACCAATACCTGCCTTATGTACAACCTAGTCTTTGCCTATTGCTGGTGCACCAAGCTCATATGAAGACAGGACATGGAGGCATTGCTAAGACCTATGACTGGCTCCAGAAAAATTATTTCTGGGAAAACCTTTGCCTGCTGTGTAAATTCACTGCCACCTTTGGCCTTGGATCAAACTGCTTTTCCCTGCCTCACCAAAAAAGGGCCAAGAATAACAGCCAAGCCACTTAATTCTCTAGGAGATTTAGCCCATACTGTTGATGAGAGATTTGTCCTAGCCTATCCTGCAGACCCCCGGCTCCAGTTGTTCTGGCCTGGGAAGAAACACTGATCAATTTGGACTATTTTTTGACATGGTGTTGCCCTCTCTTAAAAACTATCAGGAACACCCAATCAAACAACGCCACATCCAGAACCAGAAAGTCAATTAAATCCAAGCTAGTTGAGGGGCCTTCCAGCCAATCAGGTGGAGCAGTGAAAATTTCCCTGAAATCCTCCAGCACCCCTGGCTCTGGCCAGTAAATTTTCTCTCTTGACCAATCAGATGAAGTATCTGTGGTCATGTGATTCCCTCCTGGTAACTCTCCCCCCTTTTTACAATGCCAGGGGACTTTGAGCCCCCTGCTTGTCAATTTTCCAAATTATTAAACTTTGGAATCAGTTGTTTATAATTTGCTGTTTTAAAAACTAAGTTGACTCTGTTTTTGAGTCCTATTTGCCCTAATCAAAGTGTTAGTCAGTTGTATCTTAAACTTTATCTTGGTGTTGTTCTTTTTGAACCTGGCTGCCCTTTTGAAGCCTTCAAGCATAGGCCTATCACTTAATTGTTGTGTCAGTTGCTTACGCTTTCAAAAAACCCTGTTCAAACCACAAATCTTATTTAAAATATCTTGTAAATCTTACTTTAATTTTGAGATTTTATCTGATTTTTCTGTTTTTGAACCTGCTTTTGTCCCTACAACCGCCCCAAGCTACCCAAAGTTGTTGCCAAGGCCCTCAAGTGGTTTCTGACAATATCCACCCAATTTCTCTTTTGACTACCCATTCCCTCTAAAATTTTATAATTTGGTGACTTGAAAATTGTACTGTTAGATTCCAAAATTTTCTGTCTTTACAAATATGATCCTCCCAGCTTTAAAATTTGTGGTATTCACTTTGGCGCCCTTTGTAATCCTCCTCTGGACCACCTCTCCAAACCTATGGACCTGTATATCTTCTTCTGTCTGAATCATGGGAGAAACCCCTTGTGGTGATCCACATGTGTGCTGTTTTGTAGGTGAGAGTTGATTTTGTGAGAATTGGGGAGCAGGTTAAGAGGAAATAAAACCAAGCTCTCAACCACAATAAAATTGCAGTTTCAGCAACAATCAAAAGGTTGCTGCCAACAATTCCTGAGAGGCCAAAGGGGAGAAAGAATCAACTGAACACCAAAAGCAACAGGCAAAACCAGAAGGCCAAATTAAACTAACAAATTTCAAACTTTATTAGAGTAGAGAATGATGAAGCAAGGTCTTTTACAACTCTTGCATTCATTTAAGGGATGGGATAGGATTAGGATGGTAGATTGAATGCCACAAACCAATTGACCAATGATATGAGCGGATAAAAATGCATTTCTTGAGGCAGGAAGATCTTGACAAATTTTGAATGAACATAGTCAAAAGAAAAACTGAACCAACTAACATCAGGAATATGCTTTGAATGCAATTACCACTGCTCCTGGCCGCTCTTGCACATGATATTTAACCAGAGGTGTCTCTTGGGTGGATTAGGCGGGGGCATCTTTAGAATAATTTTAAATTGATGGCCTTTCTTGGGCTTTTCCAGTAATCTTTCAGATAAATATTCAAACATAATTTGGTAGAAATTTCCAAGAATTTGGCAGGGATTTGTGTGGAGGCTTAAGGGGGAGGCATAACTTTACATTATCCTTTCCTATTAAAGGAGTAGGGGACCAGCCAGGGACTAGAGCATGAAAGAGTCACCAGCCAACTTAGGGAGACCTTCAAAAGGCCAATTTGGAAGCTAGTTATAAGGAAGGCTTTCATGAGGCACATATTTTTTGAGGGATCAGATTGGACATCCTTTCCAAGCAACAATAGGGAATTGTTATTGGTATTCACACTTAATTGTGAGCATCCTGAACAACTACTATGCAGCCATGATAAGGAAGGGTGCAGGAAGGACAAGAAAAAAATTTGCCTCTGCTAGGACCAAAAGGGCGGGACAGGGTGAAAGGGCAGGAAGAAAACACCAAAGCCAGGGGTGAGCTAACCAGACTGATGGCCAACATGAGACTAAATCTCATATAATCTTATATTTCAAGATGACAGCCAAATAAGGGTGGGAGCACCATCAACCAGAAGAAGGGACAAGAACAGAAGGGGAGGACCAAAACCAAGATCAGGGTGATCTACCCAGACTGATGGTCAACATGAGACTAAATCTCATACAATCTTTTATCAAAGATGACAGCCAAATAAGGATAAAACTATCACTGACCAGGAGAAGGGACATGAACAGGGGGAACCAAAGCCAAGAGGTGAGCAATTCAAACTGATGGACGGCATGAGACTAAATCTCATACAATCTATTATTTCAAGATGACTGCCAAATAAGGACAGGGGCACCACTGGCCAGGAAAAAGGAAAAGCAGGGATGGGGGGAGCAGAAAAAAACAAGCAGAGCCCACAGTGTTTTGGTTTTATTGCAATATCCCAAACCATAGAGTCTCAAAGCACCAAGAGGCTCAGGAGCCAAACAGAAGCTACTGACAAGTTGGCAGCAGCAAAATAAATTGCCTAGGTGATTTGAAGACAAGATTTCCTTTTCCAGAAGTCAGAAAATCATACACTCACAGTCCAAGCACTTTCAGAGGCACTATCCAATCAGCTTTTTTCAAAAAAAGTGAGAAGCTCTTTGATTATAGGATTATACTTCAAATTGGATGATTTGGATAGAACTTCAAGGGAGATGGTTTGGATGAAATTCCAAATGTGATGGTTTGGATCAACTTCAAATGGGGTGGTTTGGGTGTGAACTTCAAGTGGGATGGTTTAGATTGAACTCTAAATGAGATGGCTTGATTTGAATTCCAAATAGGAAAGTTTGGATTGAATTCCAAATTGGATGATTTGGATTAAAATTCAAGTGTGCTAGCTTGAAATGAACTTCAACTGTCGCCCAGTTGCACTGGTTGACTAAGAAACCCAGGGAGCAAGCCAGCAGAACCACAATTATAGGTGAAATGAAAACCATGAAGTAACCTGCACGCCAAGATAGCTGATGATGCAAGGAAAATCATGCAAGCTAAGGTAAAACCAAAACAACAGGAGAGTAAGCTAGGCCAGGGGAGAGAGGGACAAGTCTCAAAGGGGAGCAGATAATTTGTGGATGAAGAAAGATGCAGCAACTAAACTTTGGACTCAAACATTTTCAATGTAATAGTCAAAAAATTGAGACTGCAAGTCCAACCAGTGGCAAAAGACTCAAATGCCTGAAAAATGGCTTCATCATTATGTGAGAATTGGGGAGCAGGTTAAGAGGAAATAAACCCAAGCTCTCAACCACAATAAAACCGCAGTTTCAGCAACAATCAAAAGGTTGCTGCCAACAATTCCTGAGAGGCTATAGGGGAGAAGGAATCAACTGAACACCAAAAGCAACAGGCAAAACCAGAAGGCCAAATTAAACTAACAAATTTAGAACTTTATTAGAGTAGAGAATGATGAAGCAAGGTCTTTTACAACACTTGCATTCATTTAAGGGATATGATAGGATTAGGGTGGTAGATTGAATGTCACAAACCAATTGACCAATGATATGAGCGGATACAAATGCATTTCTTGAGGCAGGAAGATCTTGAAAAATTTTGAATGAACATAGTCAAAAGAAAAACTGAACCAACTAACATGAGGAATATGCTTTGGATGCAATTATCACTTCTCCCAGCCACTCTTTCAAATGAATTTAACCAGAGGTGTCTCTTGGGTGAGTTAGGCGGGGGCATCTTCAGAATAATTCTAAAATTTTAAATTGATGGCCTTTCTTGGGCTTTTCCACTACCCTTTCAGATAAATATCCAAACATAATTTGGTAGAAATTCCCAAGCATTTGGCAGGAATTGAAGTGAAGGCTTAAGGGGGAGGCGTAACTTTACAAATTTGGCTTTAAATAAAGACAATATGCTGAAGAGTGACAATTTGTGGTTAGCTGGTGACAATGTAAGCTAGTAGGTAACCTAGGGATACTAGGGGTAAGTAGGATGAGCCTAGTAGGTAACATAGGACTACTAGGGTAATTAAGGTGAGCCTAGTAGGTAACATAGGACTACTAGGGTAATTAAGGCCTGGCTGGTAGGTAACAAAGGACTATCAGGGGCAGATGTTGCCTCCACCCAGCAGAAGATATTGGCTGCTTTGGGCTATAGTGCTTCATCTAGCAGGGAACAATGGCTGCAGGAGGATGAAGACTGAAAAAGCTATCAGGGAACTGTGTCTTTCTGGGGGAAGTAGGTTTTGGGCCCTTGGCGGATAATGTGGCTTGCCAGGGAGGGGAAGAGCTCAGAGGGCTCAATGTACCCTAATACGCTTACGGGAGGTCTGTGAGCAAGCACCCTACCTAACAGACTGGTAGGGTGTCCTCGTTTATGCCCCTATGGGAGCTTTGGGGAAACCCAAGGTGAGCATTGGAGGGTATAGACTTGCTCAGAGGTGTCACCAAGGCGGCTTGCTCAGGGAAGAAAGCTGCAGAACTTAGTGTGATCAGGCCTCTGGGAAGTAGAGCAGATTACTCTGCAACTGAAAGCCCAGACTTAATCACCTGGGTGAGTAAAGACAACACAAAGACATTGATCTATGGTTGAATGGCCTAAGTGGATTGCCACTTGCAAGGGCCCAGTCAAATGCCAGTTCAATGTAGACTCATGCCTGGGTCTACAAGTTCTGGTAATAAGGGCTGAGATAAAGAACCAAGGTAGTTCACAGAATTAACAGAGGAAACTAGAAAGATGGACTGCTTGGTCACAGTGAAGGCTAGTTAATGGACTGTTAATTAATATTGAATGGAATGAACCAATATGGCTCAGTGTGTAGAAGGAACAAAGGAGGTTCCTAGTAAGGATTTGGGGAGGAACTGGTTAAGGATAAGCTGAAGGACAAAAATATTATGATGCAGGACTAGTTGATCATAATACAGGATGACCAGAGGACCAGAAGTTAGTGCTGAAGAATTGAAGAGCTGATAGGATGAACTAGCTGGACTGGATGCAGAGGCTTGAAGAGCTGTTTTTAGTGACTTTTGAGAGAAAATTTAGATAAAAAAGAAGCAGTTAAAGAATAATTAAATACTGCCTGATTATGATTAAAAAAAGATTGAAAATGTTATAAAGAAAAAAGAAAGAGAAGGAAAAATAACCTATAGTTTGTTAGAACCATATGTTACTTTTAGAAGAGAGCTTGAAGAGGAAATAGTCCAGAAAGAAGCTGGAAGAAGAACAGAGAAACTGTAAGGGCAAAAGAGCAAATTTTGCTGAGAACAACTAGGAAAGACAAAAAGACGGATAGCAGGCAGGTTCAAAGTCGCAAAACGTTGGGAGAAACACAGAGAAACGTTGAAAAATTGAAGGGTTGAAATTTTCCCAAGTAAAACATATGTGGAAGCGCTCAAGATTTGCCGGGGAAACGTGATAGGAATTTTGGTGAAACCATTTGAAACGCGGAGCAGTTGTTTACCCCGAGCGAGACAGCCTCGGGTTTGAACCAGGGTCAAGGACAGGTCATCCAGGGAAATCTTTTTGGTAAAACCGTTGAATCAAGGCATATGATTGGCTGCAAGCCAAAGTTTATTTAATCAGTGTTTTAAGGGCTTTAACTTGAGAGTTAAAGCCTAAAAATGAGGAGCAGAAGCAGAAAATTCAGGGCTTTCATTAGCTGAAGTAAGTTTAAAGGTTTAATATATTATAGAAGAAAAAAACATGATAGTTTAAGCTTTGAAGAATCAGAGTTCTAAGAGAGGTTTTTGGTCTGAAACAAGGGGCTATAAAAGAGAGAGCTATCTGAGGCTCTTCAGGGACTGGATCAAGTGGATTACAAAGGCCACAAGAGCTACAGAAGGAACCAAAAGACCAAAAGTAGGAAACCAGATCTTGAACAGATGGCAGGAGCCCAAGATCAGAACACAGGAGCCCAAGACCAAAGTGCAAGAGCCAAAGACCAAGTACAAGGAGTTCAAGAGATTGTTAAAGGACCTCAAGTACTGGAACAAACCCTCATTATTCCCTATTCCAAGGCCATATATCAGAAGGTTTCTAAGGGGATCTTCTTTCTGACTGTGAATAAAGTGCCTATTACGACCCCTATCTAAATTTTCCGCGTGAAGAGAAAATATAAGTCCCATGAGTCAATTACCCCATATTTTCTATCCTAGCCCAGGGGATGAGGAATCCTATTGCCTAGGGTGCAGGAAGTTTGCCTCTAGTAAATCTGCCCAGGAGGAGTGAGAGAAGGTGACAAGGCATTTGGAAATGACAAATAGGGGAAGAGAGTTCATTGGGAGAGAGTTTGCAAGACTATTACAGGATTGTTATTGGCCTACAGAAGGGCTGGCACCTGCTGAAGTACAAGTGTATGGTGGAGACGCCCACTTAGTAATTGGGAAGGTACTAGAGGAGTTTGCCATTATGCAAGCCAAGTATAAGCTCCTCACCAACCATTCACCACTGTTGGAGAATGACAACTCCTCTAAGCCAGTCCCTGGCTACAACTCAGGACACACTTTGGGGACTGGTGACCAGGAACCTTACACCCCTTCTACTCTTCTGCACCTCCCTGGTGAACTTTTTGTCTCTGGGGAGGCTGTAGTCAAAAGTTTAGCCTGCAATGACTTGGATCTCTATGTAGATGATTTTGCTGTGTCTGCCCCCTCATTGGAGGAAATGCCAGTGTTCATCCCTCTTAACTTGGAGGTGAACCACTCAGTACCTCTCCTAGCACCTGTGAAGTTGTCTACTGCCCCCACTTGTACGCCCTGGTTGCTTACCGGGCTAGAGCTGATGGGGCTGAATGTCTACTTTCCACGGTTGTCTCCTGTGTCCTCCCTTTGGTCCCCCCTCTGAGCGGTCATCCAAGTAATCTACTGGGCGGCATTCTGGTGGTTCATTTCACTGGGATGGGAGCTGAACTTAGTTAGTTTAGCCCCCTCTCTCACATGCTGATTCCAGACGTCATAGCTAGTTGCCACAATTGCCAGCTCCAGCGACCTCAAGCTGCCTCTCATAAGTTCAAGCTAGTTCCCTCTCAGCACATATTTCACACTGTCAGCATTGACACTGTAGGACCTCTTCCCTGCTCCTGATCCAGTTGCCACTTTATCCTAATTGATGTTAATCATTTTAGCTAGTGGGCAGAAGATTGCCCTACTAAGTACATCACCGCCAAGACAACTGCCGCCTTTCTGTTGCAAGACATTTTCTACCATCATGGCTGCCCTCAAGTGTTATTGTCTGAAAATGGGACTAACTTCAACGCCAAGTTGGTAACCTCTCTTTTCAAGGCCTTGGGATCTCACCATTCTTTCTCTGCCCCCTATAATATTTCTACCAATGGGGCAGTTGAATGTGAAAATTTGACTCTGGTTTCTATCATGAGAAAACTCATTTATTCTGATGCTGCCAACTAGGACCTAGACTTACCTGCTGCTCTTTTTGCTTATTGCCTTAGCAAACATTGTGTCACCAGGTATTCCCTCTTTGCTATGCTGTACGGGCAAGAGGCCACCACTCTGTTGCTCCTGGGGGCCTCTCTACTCTCCTCTAATAAGACCATGAATCCTGATGACCATATCAAAGATCTAGTCAACAGCATCATTGATATACAGGCTACTTTATACACTTCTGCTTATAAGACCAAAGTGCTTGAGCTCTCTCCTGAAAATGCTGGATGCTCTCTCTTGCCTGAGTTCAACATTGGAGACCACATTCTCTACTATCAGCATAGAGTAGAAGGACACACTCACAAGCTAGACACCTTGTGGGTTAGACCTCTAGAAGTGACCTTCAAATGAGGGTTGGAGTACAGTGTGAACCTTCTTTCCAGTGGTTGTCTGTTTGCCTGAGTGCATGCCAAGTTCCTCCACAAGTACTACCCCCTAAGGCCAATCTAGAGGGGGGCAATGTTGTGAATGCTGCCATTCACCATGTTTTGATTTTGCCTTTGATGGGTTATTTTGAGGACAAATCTCTCTCTTTTGCTTTTGCCCTTTGAAATGAGTCTAGCTCGGAATTTGGAAACTCAATTGTTTTGTTTCCTGATTCTGTGCAACTCACTTACCCCACTCATGCTTGTGGCAAGTGATCCTACTGTCCTGTTATTGTTTTGTGATATCAGCAACCACTATATATTCTGTTTCTTATTCACCAATAAAAATAAGTTCTATTCACATTTTTGTCTTTGTGTCTCCCAGTACTTTGGCGCCTCCCTAGCCATGTCTAGTAGATATTATTCAATCAGGGCCACAAGGCAATTACATAGCCTTCCCTGCCACTCTAACCAAGACTTAGTACAAATCCAATCCTAAGGTTAGGATTCCCTGTTGTGTGTCTGTGCTGCGCCTCAGAACACAACATGTTCCAAGATGAAAGATTTTGCCAAATAAGCAATAACACCCCCAAAGAGGGTTAAACGTCCTAAAAACATGTAGGCCCCCAAGTAAAATAATACAAAGGCAGTAGCAAGAGGATGGAAGACATTCAGAAAACTAGTGCTAGCTGAATATGACTTAGGCCTGTCCTTATCCTTGATGGGTGGCAATCCAGAAAATAGAGAGGTGGTGTATCACCAACCTGGTAACACAGGAGCTCATTCCTTATCCTGGCAGTAAGAGACCTTAGTCTCAGCCTCTGGTTTGGAGTCAAAGAAAAAAGAACCAAACGCCAGCTGGACTATCAAAAGAATTATCAACCATTTTGATCCAATTATTCTCATGCTGGGAGGGTTGGTGGTTTTATGGAGGATAACTGTAAGACCAATAGGAGAATAAAAATTAAAAAAGTGGGTTGAATCATCTTTATTGATTGAGAAAACAATGATTTCACATAAAGCTTGGTTATACTGTTGGGATGAAAGAGATATACTTAAGGTCTAGAACAGTTGGTGGGATATCTTGAAGTTTGGAGAACAATGGGTAAATTAAAGCTGCTCTCAGACATATATTTCAAAATATAAAACTTAAAGTTTGTTTCTCTAACCTTTTATTTCAGTTTTGGCTTACAAGATATGCACCACCAGGGTCATAAACAGCTGTTTCTGTAACTATACAGAAAACAATGAACCCTCACTGAGTTTTAGAAACAAGAGGCTGTTTTATGGAGCCCTGGTTTTTACAATTAACAGTGTCAATTCCAGCAAGCTGAAAAAGATTCTGATTGGCTAGAATCATGATCCAGGTTGATGTTTTGCACAAAATCCACCATTGATAAGTTGTTTGCTTTTCTTAACAATTGTGAACCCTCTGGAAAGTAGGTCTCAGGCTCAAACCCTGTTTGAGCACCTAATTTATTAGTTTAAAATTTACTATTATTAAAATAAAGATCTTTTTCATCATGTTTTCTCTCTGTATTAACCAAAAAGTTGTTAAAACTAAAAGAAGGGATCATAATTAAGTGGTTTTTATGTTGAGAAGCCACAAATGACAAATGAGGGTCAGGAACATCCAAATCAATGACCCTGGAAACAGTGGCTTGGACATGTTTTTCTGAAAGTTTGGGATTCTCATCTTTGGGTCATGGGGCAGCTGAACAACTTCTAGCTTGGGTCCCCAAATCCAAAGGTCTAGAATGCTCATTGGTCATTGATGAATTACAGCACATGTGGGCTTGAAACTTTGGATAAAATTCCAGTTTGGATTTGGTTGAAACCCAGCAGCAAAAATGTTGGCCTGCTGGCCAGAATGACCTTTTAAAAGACAAATTTTGAGCAGCAGAACCAGGGTTTAGTCCTGGTGAAAATTATTACTACTATTTTGGCTGTCCAGTCTATTCACCATTTCTAACTGCACAAAAAACCGCCCAGTAGCCAGAGGGACATCTGGCAAGGCAGAAACAGGGGTGGCTGGCCCTGGTTTTGAAACCTCACAAGAAGGTCAACAAATTATTTTGGGAGAAATGCCATTCATGAAGCTTTTCAAAAATGTATACTTAACACTTGATAGCCTTTTTCTGCTTCTTAACAGGATGTCTGATGCTTGGCTTGTTTTCTAGTCTCAAATAAGGTTAAGATGGTCATAATTTAAGGCTTAGCCTTTTAATCTGGTTGGGTATTTTGAATCCTTGCTGGTTGTGAATCTGAATGTCCAAGCGGGATTAGTCATGCCATAAGAAGATAAATTCATCTTGCTAGGCCCTATCATTACAGGGTTGGTTTTCAATTTATCTAGCCAGGTGATGAAGGCAGTTTAACCCTGGAATTGATTCCATTGTGTGTTTGAAAAATCACATGCTATTCTTTACTGCCACCACACTAGCATGTTTTATGGCTATTTTATCTATTCATCCCTTAAGTTAATATGTGTCCATCTGCCATTAAAACGACTCTATATAGTATCAGAGCTCCCAATAAAGAAGCAAATCCCTTTACATGTACTATTCTTTCTTTTCATCTTTGGGGAAGCTGTAAAGTCTTTCTTGGCCTATCTCTGCCAAAGAGCTGGAGGGACTTGGCCATGCTTCTCTTTCTCTATTAGCTATAGCTAATGCCTGTTGGTGGCGATCAAAATTCCATGGCGCTACCCTGCCTCCCCCACCAAAGGCAAAGCCAACCCATGTTTGTGTTCACTTTGATAAAAGCAGATCCTCCTTCTGGGGTTATGGAGATTTTAGATGGCTGCCCTTTTTGTTTTTGCTGGATAATGGGGGCTTTGATTATGTCCTGTGGGTATATAAGGTGTCTTGGACATTCCCCCTCGGGGAATAGGTAACCTTGATGGGTTTATAATGGCAAGGTCGGTGGAATGGATACTTAACTTGAGGGATGTCAGTTTTAGTGTGGATCAGCATGATGTACACTTTAGGTTTAAAGATGGAACTTGGGTGCTGGAAGTTTCGTGATTCACGTTGTGGCATTGAGCTTTTTCATGGATATGAAGTTCATCTCTGTTGCGTCTTGGAGTGGATTCTCCTGGCATGGGGCTGTGTAGATGTAGTTCCCAGAAGAAATCTTGGCATGCCCCGGGGTGATAGAGGAGCTAGGTTGCACTTCTGGGATGAGGTTGGTGGAGATGTGAACTCTGATGATACTTGAGTATAATATTTCTAAGAATGGATCCGTGCATTGAGCTTGTAAGCGTATTCAATCCCATTTTATGTTTTTTAGATTGCAGACTGCGAGGGCGGGTCAAAGGAAAAATATGGAGCAGAGGAATAAAAGCTGCAATGATTTTATTTAAACCTCAAAAGTCCATGGTAGCTAATTGGTAGGAGTTTGGTCCTTTCTTGAGTAAGTAGCCGTGATGATTTAGTTTATCCACAAAGTCTCTGAAATCGGTCTTCATAACCATGTTCATATCTTTTGTGATTAGAGGTCATAAGATGATATTACCTTTGGAAATCTGGTAGAGCCTAGTAAAGGTAAAGTTGTTGCTGAAGGTCTCGTCAGAGATTTTGTTAAGTTTTACGATGAACCTAGATGTCAGTGGGGTATTATTGATCAAAGTACCGTTTGACATCAGACTTTTGTGTCATGCCGGAGCCTAGAAATGAGGAGTGGAAATAAAAGGTGGTTACCATGCTGCGAGCGCTGGAAATCAAGAACTCCTTCGTCGTCGGCGTAAGCGTCGAACAGGGAGAGCTTCCTACATTGTAAGATGGGCCGAACTTAAGTCTTACATGAGCTCAACAACATCGTAGGCGTCTTGTTCTGTGACAGACTCCCTTAGTTCCATTTTTGCGCGGGCCTCCGCAAGACGAACCAAGGACTCGAGTTGCCGGGTGGTGATGGGTGCAGCATCTCGTGATCGGTAATTGCGGCGCAGTTCAAGGTAAAAGGTTTTAAGGATGGTGGCGGCTTCAGGGGAGAGGCGTGGGTGAACATGGGCCCTGGCATATGCGATGTATTTACGGAACTGTATGGTCGGTAAACGATCAAACGCTTCTCCAGGGGGGGAGACGAAGGCGTAGAACAAGTGGTATTGAGCCTTGAGTCGAGGGATCAAGTGTGGGGAGGGATGCTACAGAGCCGAGTTCTTTGCCTGAGTGCAAGGCCATAACATGGCGGGATAGGTGGTCATCCATAACAACGTCTGGCTTATCAAGCAAAATAAAGACAAGATCAAACCGCGAAAGCAAGGCAGCTCCCATTCGCAGGTTCTCTGATACAGTTTTGGCTTTATTGTAGTGGCCTCCTGCGGGATTGGCTGCAGCAATGACGCTGGTTCGAGCGGGCAGACTGCACACAATACCAGCTTTGGCGATGGAGATACTCTGCTGCTCCATGGCTTCAAGCAAGGCGGCATGCTCAGTCTGCATCTTATCGAATTCATCGATGCAGCAACAGCCTTGGTCTCCTAGAACAAGAGCCCCTGCCTCCAAAGCAAAGTCATTGCTGCCTGCCTCCTTGACCAGCGTTACGGTGAGGCCTGAAGAAGATATCCCACTGGATGCACATACATAAACCCCACGCGGGGCGAGGTTAACGGCTGCCATTAGCATTTGTGACTTTCCTAAACCGGGATCGCCAACTACTAAAACATGCGGGTCACCACGGATTGATACCGCCTCTTGCCGCAGATGATGCCGTTTCCTTCCGCCGAACAGCGCGAGCAGCATGCCTAGCTTGACAGGCTCATGTCCAAAGATTTCATGACAGAATGAGTTAACAAGCAAGCGTAAGAGGTGTGGCTCATTGAATACTGCTTCGACCATCTGCAAGTCCTGATCATTGAACTCGGCGCCATCCTTACTTCGCACATGTCCCTTTTCTTGCTGTGAATTGACCTTGGCGATATATAAAGTATCAAGATAGACCACATGCATGGTATTGGCTCCTCTGCCTCCCCCTTCATTTGTCTTACGTAGCTTGAGAATCCCAGTACACTCCACAACATCACCCGGAATCACTTGGTCCACTTGCTCATCCGTCAATTCACAGTCGATCGTGCGCGGCACTCGGCCCAGGTCTTCCTCCTTGTCATTGGTTTTCAACTCTTGGATTCTCAAAGTTTGGAAGTCACGAGTTATCGTCGCTGAATCCATTCCACGCTCGGGATGGAGGAATCTACTTCTGCAACCAGTCGTATTACAACTATGTGGCACCTGATATTTCCCATCATTAAACCGAATAGTCTGGCTTTTCCGACAAGACGGGCACACGAACTCTACTTGGATCGCCAGTGGCTTTACTGAAGAAGCCCTAACAACTTTAATTTTAGCTTTACTCGACATAAAATGTACCTGTTCCATGTATCGTCACAAGTTTTTCTATACCAGCCATTAAAAACCCAAGTCAATACATTACCTATCATATTGGTCTTGAGACCTCCCATTGGAGTGGTAGGATAGTGATTTTTAAGCCGCATTACCAAAGGGCGTATTTTTTCTGAATCCGCAAGTGCATCAATCTCATCTTGGGTCTTGTTCTGGGAAAGATGAATCTAATTATTTTTAATTTAATTTCATACAAAACCAACCGAAATAATATTTAAAGCTTTAAACTAGACCCTTTTACAGGCTTTAGGTCTTGATAACATCACCACCAAATATAATAGAAATACCTCATGAACTGCAAACAAGAAGGCTGCAGAAACCAACTTGGGCTTGCTGTACAAATCTTTCATTAAAAACTGGGTCTCCTGTTCAAATTTTGCTATAGCTTCCTCGCGGCCAGCGGGATCCAGCAGATCGACATCATATATTGGGTATCGGAGTAAATGATAATCGAGGGTGACCTTTCCTTCGCGTTCTACCTCATCCTGAATTTTTCAATCTGTTAAAACCGAAAGAGAAACACAATACCAACTAAACTTTGGTTTAACAGCTAACAACTTACAAGATTAATGTCTATGAGCTTTGCAGAAATACGCTCTTTGATTATTTTGATCAACCTTTCTCCCTCGTATTCCTGCGACACTCCTTAAAAATGTCAAAAGCAATTCAACGAAAACAGGGCTAGGAGATAAAGAAATAAGGTTTTTAAACAAACTTATAACCAGAATAAACTACATTGACGATTCTTTTATTACGGAAGGCTTCTATGGTGGCCGGCAATAGTTCTCACAAGCAATATTATACAAACGCAGAAAATAACAGAGGGATCTCATATTTAAAAGTTATTCAGCAGACCAAAAGTATCTGATATAACAGCAGCTCAAAATGGCTTCAGGACCTAAACTGAATACACTGACTAAAACGAAGGGCTTAAAAGATCACATTACCTTCACCGAAATAACTAGTCCATAGAAGTGGCATTATTTGGTTCAGATCAACAACTTCCCCCTTCATACGCCCCCGCTTCCTCTTTTTCCCGGTTTCGGCATCAAGCTCCTCTCGAAATGAAGGGTTCAAAGACTTGAACAACTGGCTGGCCAGGGTTTTTCTACCACGATCTTCTGGCCCCAGGGGGAATTTAACCTCCCTGGCATCTGGGTAAAACCCTCCAAGAAAGCTTTCATCCATCAAAGATGCCTCTGCCTCAACTTTGGCTTAAATGCGTCACCAGCTATTCTAATCGGAGCTGCGGATTGTTAGTTAACCTTGGCAAGCTATTGTTGGGTTTTATGATCCACAATTTAATTTAAATTTCTCAAGTCCCAACTAGGGTTGCGGCGGACAACCCACGACAAAAAATCGGATCCTATCCCACATGCATAAATGCATTTTTTAATAAATTTAAACCCCGCATTTTGGAACCCTGAGCAGAATCCAACTTTTGTCTGGGGGTGGTCCGCCACAACCCTAATCCCAACCAAAGGGCTCCACCTAGCAAGCATCCCAGTAAAACTCAAGCTTTTCCCAGCCCAATGAAAAGCTTTAAAATCAGTAGCCAGCCAAGCATAAGAATAAGTTAAATAAGAAAACTCCTCACTCTCCACAATCAACGTAAAGCTACTATCATTTCATGATCCCTTTCAGAAAAGGGTATAGAAGGGAGCATAAAATTAGATCTGCTGGCTCGATACAAACTCCAACAGTGTTTTTTCCTTAACAAGCTTTAAACCACTTTGCCCATGCTACAAAGGTTGTATCAATTGGATCACTATCAGCACAATAGTTAGCTCACTGTACTAGACTTCTGAAAGAGTACTTTGGGTATATGACCCCAGAAATATGACTCATATATCAAACTGATTGAGGCTATCAGTTCAAGTCTTAAATATCAGAAGCTTCATATTTCAGCTACTAGTGTAAAGGCACTCCCCACTTTGGCCCTAGACTGTTCTGTGTTCTCACATCACGCTAAGAGATTATCTCAAAATCCTACCAAACCCTTGAATTCCCTAGGAGATTTGGCCCATACAATCAATGAAAGATTTGTGTTGGCTTACCCAACCAAGTCCCTGGTCCCTTCCCTCACAATACTGCTTCTTTAATAAAGGAAGCCCATATAAGTTTGGACTGCTTGTTGGCCTGATGCAGGCCCCATCTCAAAGTTATACAGTCTAGCCAATCAGAACTTGTCACATTAATAGACTCAGTTGATGTCAGTTTTGATAGAATCTATCTGCTAACCCATCCAGAAGTCCATGCCCAATCAGAGTCAGCTCTCCTAACCAGTTAAAAAATTTCAACCCTCCTGATCCAGGGTTAAAATCTTTAGCTTGTTGTCATGACCCGCCATGACATTGTTATTTCTGCAAGTTCCGTTTTAACTACCTGGGTCAATAGAGCATATCTTTGCTGTCAAAACAACACCTTGATGGTCTCCCTAGGGGAACTAGTTCAAAAGCTATGCAGAGCTGAATATTTGAACTGAGAAACGCATTGACACGTCCCAAAAAGGAATTGAGATTATGTATCAGACCAATGAAGACTATGATTAAGGTCACCCAGACAAACACTAATGTATCTCAGCTGCTACTGATTAGATTTGGATGTTCTTACGCTCATATTGAAGCCACAGAGCAGAGGCTTTTATTTGAGCTATTTTCAGACAATTCACTGAAGCAAAGCAAAAGGTTTGAAGGTTTCCAAAGAAATATGATGTCATGTAACCAGTGGATGTCTCAGACTCACAAAATAAGCTCCCAGATGATGTCACGGTAGGTTTCATAATGCCGGGTATTGTCCGTCCAAGTAAGAAGGCTCAGAAAGCTGGGAAACCTGTATCAAAATTGACCGAGTTAACGGATTTAAACCAAACAGTCAATCAAAAATGGGTCACAGCTTCTCCAGTCTGCCAGCTGAAACCAGCTCCCCCTTTCAAACTGACGTTGATAAATTGACATAATTTGAGAGTCATCCAATATAAGCTTGTTAATTGGCAGGAGCGTCAGAAACTGGTCATTCAAGGGTTCTTTGCAACCTGGACCAGATACTTGCTGAACAATGTGAAAGGAATAGGAGGTCAAGATTCAGGTGGTATTGCTTAGTTGCTTTTTTTTGATATATATTGAATAATTTTCCCTGTTTCAACTCTAAGAGTTGAGTCCTCATAAATTTACTCAACAAAAATCATTTATCCCAAGTTCTAATTTCAATTTTAAAAAATGCATCCTGTGATTGGGTTGTTGTGGTATATTTTGTACAATCTGATTCTGAACTGAATCATTTGTGGAAGATGGAGCCCTGCAGCTGGAACTTTGTTGTCGGTGCCTCCCAATGTCAATTTCATGCCAGCCAATTTTGCAGCTACTCCCCCCATTCTTGAAACTGATAATTGTGTTACTTCCTAATGCCCAGAATTTTACGCTGAAGATGCATTGATGCTTTCCCAGGGCATTTATCTTGGACTACTTGGGTTAGGACTAATTGTTCTACTTAATCCTGTAGTTACAATTGGAAATTTCACAAAAAAATATCTGAAGCCGTGTTGGTGATTAATCATCAATTCTATGTGGATTTGGGTGGTAATTCCCCATCATTTAGAAACGGCTTCATACTATCCAGTGATTTCCATCACATTACTCAACTCTTCTACTTCTGAGTTTTTAGAAGCAGTTTGTCATGAATTTGTGTTTTTTTTTCTCTTGCTTCGTTGAGATATCTGTGTTTACCATGTTTATTTGCATCAGTTCATTTCTGAGTTTTCAGTTTGGGCTTTTCTTTAATTTGTGGTTTCCATCTCTGGTTGCAGTTGTTGAGACTGGATCCTCTGTTTCCTATTTCTGTTGCGTCATGTCATTTTGGCGTCTGGATTATTTTCCTGCTCCACCCACTGATGAAATTTTGTGTGAAGTTTTGTCAGCATTATCATTTTATTCTGGCTCAATCCTTAGTCATAAATCCCAAGTTTATCATGTGATGGCAAAGGTTTCTGAAGATGCTCGTGAATGGTTGTTGTCCGCGGTGGAGCGCAATCCACGTTTTTTAACTGAGAGTGCATCTCTATACCCCTTGTTAAAAAAATTGTGTGTATCTATTCAGGAGCTCAAAGTATATTGTAAGCTGTACGCCTTCCATCAGGGTACAACTCCGCTTTTGGTATTCCTTCCTCAGTTTCTTGCCAACTGCCATACAATTGATGTTCCCGAGGTGAATAAACTCTCAGAGTTGTGGTTAGCAGTTGACCAGACTGCCCAGGATTTGGCAGTTTGGGATTCCCTGTTAACCACAACTGAGGCCCTGGTAAGCCAAATTCTTTCTCTGGTCTCAAATCTGTCTACTTCCAAACAAGGTACATTGGTAATTGAAGATAAGCCCACTGCGCGCTCCTGGTTTTCTGGTTCTTGCTCTGCGGTAGTTCCTTCCAACCAAAGCCAAGATTGTTCTCCCCCTAGCTTATCTCAGCTACAATTGGCGGTGGTGAACAAACCCAGTGTTATAAAGGAGGCCCCTGTAGTGTCTGGTCCTGATAGTTCCTTGGCAATGCTTCAGCGTGTCGTACCTGCAAAATCTTCTGTGATTACATCCAAAGAGTTGCCCCTTGTTCCCATTGATTGTGATAACCCTGTTCTTCCAGCTGCTGTCCAAGAAATAATCAAGTGTTACTTCCAGGAGCATCCTGCCTCCTTAGCTGCCGTCTGTACTGCCAAAAAAAAACAAGACCCTGCCAAGATTGCTACCTTTGCTGCAAATAAATCTAATTCTGGTTACTTCTTGTTCTATGGTAGCATTGATAATGGCCAGATTATCTATCAGCCAGCTATTTTGTTGGATACAGGTGCTTCTGGAAATTTCATGAGTGTGGAGACTGCCAACTTGCTACAGCTCAAGTACCACCCAGATTGGATGTTAGGGGTGGGAACTGTCAGATGTTTCCCTCTTTCCAGCTGAAGAAGCCAGTTACTTTTGTAGTTGCAGGTCAGTTTTTACTGCAAGAATTTCCGTTTGCTCTACCCTGATGTATCCTATCATTTTGGGAGTGAGTTGGTGGAGAGATCATAATGTATCAACCTTACTGGAGCAAAATGAGCTGCAGGTGGAACACTCTCTGGGTATAACTATTTGTATTACGCTGTTGGATATGTCTGAATTGGAGCAATCATCACAGACCATACAATTGTTTCCTGTCCCTGTCCCTGTAAGTTTGGATTTACCGGCATGCTTGCAACCCTGGTCCGCGGCATTTGACGCCACCAGAGGCGGGGTCCTTCCCAAGCACACTCAGTTTGACTTTGACTTTAAGGTTACTGTTGATCTGATCAGAATTGTGTCTCCTATTTACCCTTTAACCTTGAAGGAAGACGCATGTTTGGAAGATTGGACTCGTGACATGTTGGCAAAAGGCTACATTTTTAAGAAGGCTTTGTCAATCTTCTCCCTGTTATTGTTTGTTCAGAAGTCTGATGGGTCCCTTTGTCCTTGTGTTGACTACGGGAATTTGAATAACATTACAATTCCGGATCCTTACCCTTTACCCCTCAAAGCACAGATCTCTAGGTATGTTGAGAAGGCCAAGGTATTCTCAAAACTGGATCTGTTGATTGCTTTCAATCAAATCAGAATTGCAGAAGGAATGGAATGATTAACAGCATTCAGAACCAAGAAGGGTATCTTCCAGTTCTGCGTAATGCCTTTTGGATTAAAGAATGCTCCAGCTTGCTTTCAGCGGTTAATTGATTCAGTCCTGGGGGATCTTCTAGGTGTTTGTGCCATTGCGTATATGGATGATATTTTGGTGTTTTCTCCAGATGAGGAGTCCCATAAGGCCCACTTTTCAGCAGCTGTAGAGGGCATTCTCCAAGAAAATTTGATCATCAAAAGGAGTAAGTGTGAATTCTTTAAACGTAAGGTTACCTTTCTGGGTAATATTATCTTTGAGGATGGCCACATCATTGCCCCTGACAAGGAAGCTGCAGTTTGAGAGTATGCTACGCCTGTGACAGTATCCCAACTTTGTAGTTTCTTGGGTACATGTACGTTTTTGAAGAAATTCACCCCCCACTTGTCTGAGGTGGCCGCCCTTTTATATTTGGCTAGTGGAAAGATGACTTTAGTCTGGACGCCTGAGTGCAGAAGTGCCTTCTCAGAAGTCAAGGCTCTTTTGTTGTCCTCCCCAGTGTTAAGACATGTGGATCCTGAGCTTCCTTTTGTGGTTTCCACCAATGCATCTAAATACGCTGCGGCTGGTGTGCTGTTGCAGACAGCTAGTGACGGGATTGAGAGACCTGTAGGGTATTTCTCCCGGAAGATGGAGGCTCAAGAACGCAACTACATGATTTATAACAAGGAATTGTTGGCTGTTGTGGAATTGTTAAAGCATTGGTATCACCATCTCATGTCAGCCTGTCATCTATTTGTAGTAAGAACTGACCACAAAGCTCTTCTATATTATTGACAACCTAGGGTTTTGTCAGGTTATCAATCCAGATGACATAGTGACCTGACAAGATACAAGTTCCGCTATAAGTTTATTAAGGGATTAGACAATCACTTGGCTGATGCACTAAGCAGGAATCCTTCCCATCTCCCAGATGCTAGTATGGACATTGAGTTTAACACTCATACTATGATTCCAGACAAGGTGGTGATGCCTTTTGTATTGCCTCCGCCGGCTATGCTGGCCACCATGTCCTTAGCTGAGGGCGCAGACCTGGACTTGTATTCCAAGGTCAAGTTTCTGCAACCTTTGTCCAAAGGCTATGATAGGCTATTAGATCTAGCATGCGCAAACCCAGTGGGTCAGCCTTAGGGTTATCATAAGATTGGTCCTGTCCTATATCATCAAGGTTGCTTGTGGGTTCCTGAGGGCACTATCTGGGATGAAATCATGGAGTCTAATCATACCTGTCCAACAGCTGTTCATCCAGGGAAAAACAAAACAGTGGAACTAATCCGCTGCCAGTTTTCCTGGAAAGGTTTGACAGTGCAGGTAACAGCTTTTGTTTTAGATTGCCTGGTATGTGTTTGATCCAAGGCCAGTTGGAACAAGACAACTGGTTTACTGGTTCCACTGCAGCCTGCTGTGGGACCCTGGACGTCTGTGTTGGTGGATTTCATTGGTGAGCTTCCCGATTCCAATGGGTTTAACACAATCATGGTGGTAGTCAATTGTTTCACAAAGATGGCACACTTTGTACCTTGCTCAACCACAATTACATCAGTGGAAACAGCTAGGTTGTTTGTGAATAGAATCTTTTCCTTACATGGTATCCCAATGGAGATTGTAAGTGACCGTGGGCCTCAATTTGTTGCTCAGTTCTGGGAAGCTTTTACTGGAATCCTTGGTATCAAATTGTGCCGCTCTACTGCTTTCCACTCCCAATCTGAAAGACAAATGGAGAGGGTAAACCAAAGTTTGGAGGTCTACCTACGTTGCTACACTAATGCGCAACAAGATGACTGGTGTGATAATCTACCCATGGCAGAGTTTGCATATAATAACGCCCCGCACACGTCAACTCAAATATTGTCATTTTATGCCAATGTGGGTTAAAATCCTTCTTCCAACATCGGTCCTTGCTTGGTTAGCAACGTGGAAGCTGCAACTGATCAAGCCGCTGCATTGAAGCAGGTCCATCAGGAGCTCCAAGTTACTCTTGCCGCCGCCATGATAACTTACAAGGAATATGCAGATTGTAAGCGCCAAGAGGGTCCAACTTACAGGCCAGGTGATCTAGTCATGGTTGATGCTTGCAATATGAAACTTAAGGTTCCCTGTCGCAAATTAGGTCCCAAGCAAGTTGGTCCTTTCAAGGTAGAACATAAGATTGGTCCCTCTGCCTATTGGCTAGATTTACCTCCTGCTTTCAAGATTTTCCACACCTTCCATAACTGTCTTCTTACTCCCTTCAAAGGAACGGAGACTCCCTCTTCCCAACCCATTCTTGTGGAAGGAGAACCTGAGTATGAGTTAAATTGTATTCTGGCTTCCCGCAAGAATCACTGCTGTTTGGAATATTTGGTGTCTTGGAAGGGTTATCCTGATTCTGAAAACTCCTGGGTTCCCCACTACAATTGTTCAAATTCCTCAGATCTGATCCATGAGCTCTACAAGCGCAATCCCACTGCTATTGGTCACCCTGAACTTACCTTAGCTGCAATGAAACTCCCACCTGCCCATAAGAATTTCTCCTTATCCCATCTCTCAGATGGTGGTATTGTGCCCAGGGCTAAAGCAGAGGGTAATATCACAATAGGTTCCATAATGCTGGGTATTGTCCATCCAAGCAAGAAGGCTTGGAAAGCTGGGAAACCTGTATCAAAATTGACCAAGTTAACAGATTTAAACCAAACAGTTGATCAAAAATGGATCACAGCTGCTCCAGTCTGCCAGCTGAAACCAGCTCCCCCTTTCAAACTGACGTTGATAAATTGACGTAATTTGAGGGTCACCCAATATGAGCTTGTTAATTGGCAGGGTTGTCAGAAACTGGTCATTCAAGGGTTCTTTGCAACCTGGACCAGATACTTGCTGAACAATGTGAAAGGAATAGGAGGTCAAGATTCAGGTGGTATTACTTAGTCTCTTTTTTTGATACATATTGAATAATTTTCCCTGTTTCAACTCTAAGAGTTGAGTCCTCATAAATTAACTCAATAAAAATCATTTATCCCAAGTTCTAATTTCAGTTTTAAAAAATGCATCCTGTGATCGGGTTGTTGCGGTATATTCTATACAATCTGATTCTGAACCAAATAATTTCTGGAAGATGGGGCCCTGCAGCTGGAACTTTCTTGTTGGTGCCTCCCAATGTCAATTTCATGTGAGCTAATTTTGCAGCTCCTCCCCCCATTCTTGAAACTGAAAATTGTGTTACTTCCCAATGCCCAGAATTTTATGCTGAAGATACATTGATGCTTTCCCAGGTCATTGATATTGGACTACTTTGGTTAGGACTAATTGTTCTACTTAATCCTGGAGTTACAATTGGAATTTTCACAAAAAAATATCTGAAGCCGCGTTGGTGGTTAATCATCAATTCTATGTGGATTTGGGTGGTAATTCCCCATCACTTAGAAACGGCTTCATACTATCCAGTGATTCTTGTCACAGATGAAGGTCCAAGAGCCTCTGAGAATGATCTGGAAGGATCAGATCAAACAGTATAAAAGAAGCCTGACCCCTCCCCTTTCTTTTGTGATCATTTTTGGTCCTTGAAATAAATGAATCAGATGCACCCAATCTTTAATTTAATGGTTTAGAGTCAGAAGCCCTTGGGCCCTGACACTTGTAATTAATTACCCCCAGCAAGAGTTTTGTGCCCCATAATTCACCACTTATTCTAGGAAAGTTTGTCTTAAAATGCAAGCTGGCTGCTCTTTGGCCTTGCTTGTCATAGCCCAAATGAGCCTGACAGATTATTATCTTATACTAAACTAGAGGTGTGTAGATTTGTGATTGCCTAATTGGATTAATTAATAAGGTTTTGTTAACTGATACCTCTTTTCTCCAAAATTCAGGATTGATTCCCTAGGGACACCCACACCTGGAGGCAGCCACAGAAGCAGTCTTTACCTCCAGAAATGTTTCTAATTGGTCAAACCCCTCAGAAGTTAGGGATTTGGGCCCTCAAAGTCACCAAGGAGACCCTAAGGTTTGAGCCAAGCCCCTGAGCCTAAAAATAGCGTGCTGCCCCAAAGCAACTAACTGGATGATGCTGATGCCAGAGAACCTCATAAGCTGACCAGGTATCCAATAAATTTATCACTAAGTCAGAAACCGTTTTCCCAGAAGTATACGGCTGGGGAAGTTGGAAATCCCCTCACTGTTGACATCTTCAAATAAACAGCTGTTAGCTAGTGCATATTGAACATCTTATCTTTAAAGGAGTTTATTACATTATTATAAGCCTGTTAATGTTATTAATGTCAAACAGAGAGTGATTGCAGCTCCAGCACCAGTGCTGGGAAACTGAGCAGTTTTTCTTTGCCTCGTCAAAATCAATCTTTGCACTGATTCCTCTCCCCAGAAGCTTAGATCAGGAGATAAGTTCAGCCTCTGTGCCCCCTTTTCTTCTGCAGTATTGCCCAGTTCAGCCAACTTGTCCTGCCAAGCTAGCTGATATACACAACTACTGGAGAGCTCTCTGTTGTCACTATCATTACACAGCATGACTGCAGCAAGCTTGGGGTTGCCTATCTCACCCTGTTGGGGCTAGCTAAACAAGTGATTCATTATATGAGACCATGTCACTTTTGGGTTACTGCTGCTGATTATATGATGAGAATGGTCATCATCATCTACTGGGCCTTTCAGGCCAGGTCCTCTCCTGTGACTAAAGAACTTCCTGATGGTAACCTGGGCCATGGCATTGCTTGCTGATCCTGTTTGATAAAAACTTTGGCTTTAAAGATATGAGATGTTAAATATTGGAGGCTCCCCTGCCTGTATATTGAGCTTTTTTACTTCAGGGGAGCTTCAGCTACCTTTTCCTGCCCCAAGAGCAGGCTCTTTAAAGCTTGTTGCTCTTGATTAAGCTGCTTGAAGCTCTCAATTCAAAAGAAGAAAGAAATTTATTAGCAGTTCTTAAATCAAGTCGGGTACCTCTGTCTTTTTGCTTCTTGCTTTTGCGCGCATGCCAACCCTATTTTGTTTCTATATAACTCCTATTTGAAAATAGTCAGTATGTTTTCCACTGTTAGCGCAGATGTTGCTGCTTTTGGGATTCTCCTGCAGACATTTGGGTTCTGCTACTACTGAGATTCCCTGTCAGGAAGCCAGGCATAGGCAGAGGCATTAGGTGACTCTGGACGGGTGTAAGGGACCCTCTTTATAGAGTAAAACACATTTGGGGAATCAAACAAGGGTCAATTACTCTCTACAACATGAGATAGCTCTTCAAGCTGTAGGGTAGGGGTTGGGCAAGGACCAGGGAAGCACAAGGTAGCTGGGCCCTGGTACAGGATACAAGGCAGGAACAAGGAGAGCCAGATGGTGACTACAGACCACAAATAGGGGATTTCAAGCATCTGAACTAGGAAATACTACTAAACAATCAAGTGAATAATAGGGCAAGATTGCTTTATTGTAGAAATAAAGGTTAATCAAACAATATATTGGGATTAGGATGGGAGTTCTTATACTTGGGGGTGGAATTTGGAGTACAGACTTAATGAGTTTGAAACCCAGGTGTAATGCCTCACATGCAGTGACAGGAATCATGATGCAGGCTACTTTTATATGCATTATAGTACTGAGTTCCTTGCAGGTTTTACTTGCATCTGCATTGCTGTGGGTCATAAGAACAATTAGTTAATAATCAATTGAGTTGCAGTAACCTAGATCATCCAAATTTGGAAGTTGTAATAGGTCTTCAACTATTGGATAACCTTTGTCAGGAAAGTGATTCCTGACAATGGGGTACTGCCAAAACAGTGGGTAATGCCCACCATGAGATGGGTGCTAACTTGATAATATAGGATACGGATTGCCCAAGCAAATACCAGGGCCTGGAGTTGGGCACCATAGTGTCTACCATTCCCGTCAAAGTACTGTAGAGTACTCCAAACAGTTGAGTGGACATGGTCTTGGTGGCAGTGGGGGGATTCATTAGGTGGTTGGGCTGTGGGGTTAAGGGTTGAGTCATGGGGACAAAGTATGCCAGTAGATAATTGTACTTTTCTTTGAACAATAAGGGCGGCACCTTGATCCTCTTTCCTTTGTGTCCTATGTATTCAGTCTCTCTAGTTCTGGCCAAGGGGTTGGAAATGAGGATGGTCTCCAAGTTGTACTCCAAGTAGGCAGGGTTGGACGGATATTTGGTAAAATGCACAGATTCAAAGGGGGCTCTAGGGGGACAGTATAGTGCCTGATGCGGGTCAGCAGATTGGTCTCTGGAGGGGGTGGTTGCCTGATTGTCTACTTGGCAAGAGTTGAGATGAAAACTCACTAAGACTAGATAAGGTAGGATTTGTTTGAAACAAAGGTTCATAAAACTTTATTATAAAAAATGATGATGGGATTATCCCCATACCGCCAGGGTTCTTATACCAGGTGGTTTCACTTCTTTGCTTTTTGCAAACTTCAGGCCTGTGGACAGTTCACTGGCGGGACATGGTCCTTGGCTTCTGGTTTTGCGGGGGACGGATCCTAGTTGTGCTTGCTCTGATAAACAGAAGTGGCAATGCTTTGTTCTGCCACTACTGTTCACCACATCACCTGAGCAGTCAAATTGTATTACCCATTCTGGACTGGAGGCTGGCAATAGCTGGTGATCATTGGTGGGACTGGCAGGAGGCCGTGTTATAACCTCCTTTAGGTAAGCTACAACTTCAGAATAGGTCTAGGTCTTTGGTGGCATGTGGTTAATAGCAATCTGATGTTCATTGGGGGAATTGTCTTCAAGAGTCTGGCAGGTCTTGGAGTAATTCAACAACTCAGGTCTGCAACTTAATGAGTTGGCAGGTTCCTTTCCATTTTGTGTGACTCAAGTAGCCTTTGGAGGGTTGGAGTTTAATTCTGGGGTTTCCAATGTTGATTTTGTACCTCCAGTATTGACACTTGGCTAGTTGGGGCAATATATCTCTGGCGGTCCAGGGTTTGGCCCAACTGGCAGTCTGGCTGGCTCCTGTCTATCCTGGTCATAACAAGGCTTTTTCTGAGACCAAGTTTTGATTCCCAGGTTTCAATACTTGTATTGAAATGTCATTCATGACATCATCCCCTTCCTTCCTGGGGGTTCTTTCCTTCCTAGCCTTCTTCTCAAGGTATTGTTGGATGGCTAGTTGGGCATTGGGTAGGCTGCTTAATGGTTCACAGGTGCTTTCCTTTGGTGGATATCACTTTCATTTGATGTAGTACTGTGGAGGTTTGTAGTGGGTACAGTCTCCATTAATATATTCAACTTTGTATTCTTCAGAGCGTCCTACTTGGATGAGAGGAGGTTCAGTCTTGAGTTTCTGGTGGTGTAGGGAGTTTTCTTCTTTCTTGAATAGTAGGGAACGGTAGAAACATTATATATTTTCCATGAGGGGGGTAGCTCTAGTTTGAATGCTACTTTGCCCCCTAGCTTGGTGATCTTGTAGGGGCCACTTCTTCTGTGGGCTAACTTCTGGCAGGAAACTGTCAGAGGCACGTTTTGCAAGTTCAAGTAAACCTCATCCCCTATCTTCAATTGTTTTCCAGGAATTATCTTTTTGTCAGCAAAAGCCTTATAAGTTTGGACAGCTTGGGTCAGGCTCTTAAGACAGGTTTCTTGGGTATAGTGTATCTGTTCAATCCAGGTTTTTCCTGGTGTGTTTGTCTCTTTACTTCCAATGCAGGGGTCCCAAGATGGGTCAACCCCATAATTGGCTTTAAAGGGGAACATTCCAGTAGATGTGTGGTCTTTGCTGTTGTAGGTGTACTGTGTCATGGGTAGCATCTCAGCCCAGTTACCTTGGTTGGTGTTGGCATAGCATTATAGGTATTGTTCAGGTATTTGATTCACTTGTTCAGTCTGTCCGTTGGTCTGCAGGTGGTAGGAAGTGGATACACAGCGCTTTACTCCTAAGTCTTTCATCACCTGAGTACAATATTTGGAGGTGAATTGGGGGCCTCTATCAGTGATGATTTCTGCCGGGGTGCTGTGTTGGGTCAGGATGCAGTCATGGAAGTGTCTAGCTGTCTCTGCGGCGGTGCAGTGGGTGGTGGTAGGGACAAAATAGAACATTTTAGTAAACCTATCTACTATGACTAAAATGGCATTGAACAAATTTGAAGGGGCAGCTCTACAATATAGTCCAATGAAACAGATTGCCAGAGTCCCGTTGGTATGTCTAGTGGTCTTAGCAGGCTTTTAGGTTTAGATCTACAGGGTTTGATCTGCCCACATGTCTCACAGCCCTCAAGATAGGTGGCCACGTCTTTGTCCATTTGGGGCCAAGCATATTTCTTCTTGATTTCTCGGAGTGTCTTGAGTCTGCCAGGGTGGCTGTTCATCTCTAAGTTATGATAGTCTATGAGAACTTTGGTCCTTGTCTTGCCTTCAGGTACATAGATTTGGTTATGTAGTAACAGGGTAGTTCCTTTCAATGAGAATCCTTTCTTGTGGTGGCGGCTCTCTGGGTCTGCGGTCAAGTCAGTAATGAGTTCTGCTGAGTACTTGTCTAATTTCTGCACCTCAATTATGTTGGGTTTTCAGGCCATGATCTTCATGTACATCAGTTTGATGCCTAGACTGACAGGGTCTAGTAGTGTATGGGTGTTGCAATCTTTGGTTTCTGTATAAAGGAATTAGGTCAGCTCTTATACTCAAGGCGTCAGGTACCACATTCACTTTCCCAGGCTTTTAGTCGATGGTCAAGGTGTGGTCAGCCAGTTCCAAGGCCCATCTGGCCTGTCTCTGGTTCATTTATCTAGGCTTGAAAAATTAAACCAAGTTCTTGTGATCTGTCAGGACCTTTACTGGGTATTCAGCGCCACATAGGTATCTGCGCCAGTGCTTCAATGTCTTCATGATTGCCAGCATCTCTTTATTGTAGATTGTGTAGTTTCCTTTGGCTGGCAGCATTTTATTGGATTAATATGCTACAGGATGTAGCATACTATCCCCTCTTTCCTGAAGAAAGACCCAACCCACCGCAAAGTCAGATGTGTTGGTTTCCAGTACAAATGGTTTGGATGGATCTGGCATGAAAAGGACAGGGGCAGAGGTGAAGGCAAGCTTCAAGGCTTCAAAGGCGGTGGTACATTATGGGATCCAGACAAACAGGACCTTTTCAGAGCAAAGGCGGGTCAGGGGTAACATAATCTGAGAAATTTTTTAGATGAAATCCTGGCAATAATTTGCCAGACCCAAAAAACTTCTCACATCCTTTCTACATTTGGGCACCAGCCAGGCTGTTACTGCTTCTACTTTGTCCTGTACCATGGCAAAACTGCCGGTCTTCACCATGCATCCCATGAATTCAACTGTGACTGAAAGAATTCACATTTCTTAATCTTGGTGTGTAAGTTGGCCTGAGAGAGTTTTCAATATAAGGTCCAGGTGTTGGAGGTGCTCTTTGTGTGACTTGCTGTAGATGAGAATGTTGTTCAAATATGCAACACAAAATTGGTCAAGGTACTCTCCTAGGACAGTGTTGATCATCCTTTGGAAAGTGCTGGGGGCGTTGCACAGGCCAAATGGTATTACTAGGTACTTGTACAACCCATATCTGATTTTGAAAGCCATCTTTTATTTTTCTCTGTCTTTGATTTGGATCTGGTTGAAGGCATCTCTTAGGTCAATTTTTTGGTACACCTGGGCTCCAGACAGTACATCACAGAGGTTGTCAGCGTTGGGATAGGATAACAGTTCTTCACTGTAATGTCATTCAGTTTCTGGTAGTTTATGCATGGACACATTCCGCCATCTTTCTTTCCTACAAACAGCATGGGTGACAAGCAGGGGGCCTTTGATACTTGGATGAAACCCTTTTTTGCCATGTCCTCTAGGTATACTTTCAAGGCTACTTGTTTGCGGTGATTTCAGCTTTAGATGGGGCCGTGATGTGGTTGGGTCCCTGGCAATAGGTCTATAACGTTATCAAAGATTTAAATGTCTGGGCAGTTTTTTGGCTTCTTCTTTGCTAAACATATGGGTCATTATTTTAGGGATTAGGCCATTTTATAATACACATGCTGCCCAAGTCGCAGCATAACAGTTCGATTTTGAAAAAATCAAATTACAAATGTTTATATTTAAAACAGTAATAACTCAACAAAAAGTTAATATTTTTTCACACTGTAAACTATCAAAATGAAGCTAAGAATCTTATATTTCCATTGGTGTTAAAATATTAATACATATAATATATTGAATATTAAAGCGAAAGCAATTTAAAAGAGCATATGTCAGATTTTATTATATTATTTTGATAATAAAATAAAATGGATTACTTTAAGCTTGAAAAAATTTAACTTTTCATTAATCAATATATCTTTTTTATTTAACAAAATTAAAGATAAGATCAAGAGCCTTATTTTCGCTTTTTATTCTATTTAAAAGGCTTAATTATTTAGGATTTTATGGTAGTTTGAAGTTAGGACGTTAATTTATTTGCTGTTTAGATGAATTTTGAGGTTCAAGTGAACTGCGAACCTCAAATTAAGAATTTTTTAAATACAATTATTTAATATTTTATCATTTTAAAAATATGCAGAATAGTTATAATTAAGTTAATACATCATTTTAATTGATTTGCATAGATTATAAAGAGGATATGATGTAATTTGATGCTTAGCTGATACACATATATCACTTGTGCATGAAAACTGGGATTTCATTTATTCTAGAAATATAAATTCAAGTTGAAATTGTAAATAAAGCTGTCACATCATTTCTTTCAGAATGGTGTCATAAGGCTTGGTATATAAGAGCTAAAGCACCACATAAGGTTTATTTCAAACCATCTTCATAAAAAGATATAATTCCTGCAACCAGCACTCTTTTGCAAGGCATCTCTACAAAGCATCTCTTTATCAGCAATCACAAATCCAATATTATGGAATCTGTCAACTTTACTTCTGCCATGAAGCCATTTTCCTCACTGGGAGCATCAACAAAAAGAGAAAGAATTGCTATGCTAAAGAAAGCATTCCTCCTTGTTTCTGGAGGCAATCTTAATTCCTTCATCAATCACTTCCTCACTCAAACTGAGTTTGGAAAAACAGAGTTCCTTCCTTTAATTCAAAATCAGAAACTAAATGGGATAATTCATAACTTAAAGGATCTTCTGAAATCTGCTCCTCAAAAGCATCTCCCAGGCTTGAGATCTCTGGTTACTTCCAGTTACTCTTTAAAAGAGCTTACTGATATGGGATTTAATATAACCAAAAGTGAGTTTGAATACTCAAGAAAAATAAATAAAAATAAAAATGTAAGCTTGAACAAAAAAAGCCAAAAAGATAATAACTATTCATTAAAAAAAGAAATAATCAAAAAAATAATTAAAAAACTGCTAGAAAATTCTTTTGAAACAAGCCAGTTTATAAAAAAAGCACCAGAAAAAAATTATAAAGACATTGAAAAAGAAATGAATGAATATTCAACTGAAATAAAATATTCTCTATTAAAAACAGAAAAAGAAATATATGAAAATATGAAAATAAAAAATGAAATTTCAATATCACTTTCAACTTATTATAAATTAATACCAAAAAATATAATAAAGAGTAAAAAACAAACCAACATGTGTAATATTTGTAACTTAAAATCATCCTTAGAAAAAAGAAAAGAAGAATGTGAAAGGAAAAACTTATTGTTGCCAGAATCTATAAACAGGGACTTAAAAGCTATTAATCAGCACCAAGACTTTTATGCTCATCAAAATAGGGAATATAAGAAAGATATCAATGAATTAGATAATGAATCATGTATTATAGTTATAGATTTTAAGGAGAATTTAAAAGTTGGTGGTGGTCCAATTGAAACCAATAACTGTTTTTATTCCAAAAGACCTATTTCTTTATTGGGGTTTGCATTGGTATTTAAAGAAAACAATAAAGTTAAGTATGAATACCATGATTTTTTATCTCAAATATTGTCTCATGATTCTTTGTTTTCAGGTGAATGTCTAATAAGTCTTCTTAAATCAGATAAGTTTAAAAAAAAATAGCAAAGTATGGACTGATAATGGAAACCATTTTAGATCCTATGAATTCTTATATTATCTATTTAAAGAGGTACCGCAATACATTAAAGGGTCTATAAAATACAATAGATTTGTAGAATGTCATGGGAAAAGCATTGTTGATGGTCACTTTGGTGTAATATCAAAAACATTGAAATAGAAAGAAAATCAGCTTTATATTAAGAATATAAATGATATTAAAAATATTTTTGAGCAAGAAGAAAAAAGAAAAGAATTATATAAATCAGCGCTATCAGGCTCAAAAATTTCTCAAAAGTCATTCTTTTATATTTATGAGAGAAAAGTTAGGCCTATAAGGAGAGAGCTCAAAGTTAAAAATCTGCACATTAATCTTTCATATTTGATGAAAGATGTGAAGTTTTATACTTCACCTTTAACATTTGAAAGTTCATCAGAATATTCTGAGATAACTTATCATTTGAAAACATATGATGATACCAGAGAAACAAAAATATCAGAAGATGCTAGTGGTGCATTAGGGCAAGTTCATGAAGTAGGGCAGCTTACTAGAGGGTGTATTTTAAATAGAGTTATCAGTCTTTCAAAAACAACAACCTTTTTTTCTGAAACAAACTAAGAATATTTATGATGAGCCAAAGATAGGGTAATAGCATTTATAGCTTTGGGGCTGCTATTAATCTCCCATGCAACTCATCATAAATATTTTTAGCTTGCAATATGTAGTAGCACTTAAGATATTTCCAGCAATATTATAAGGTGTAATTTTCAATTCTAAAATTGATAAATTATTTTTTTTTAAAAATATCTAAGCCCAAAATCAATTAAAGATTTGACATTGATTGTATTTTAATCTTTCTGAATAATTTGAACATGAATAATGTAATTAAGCTATAAAATAATCAGTTCAGCGCTTAGCATAACAAGAAAAATAATAACCCATATGGTCCCACTTCTGCAGGGAGTAGGTAGTATCCTGACACTGGGTTCCATCTTTATGGTTAAGAGTCTGTTGGACAGGGCTCTGCCAGAGCTTATACAGAAGGGAACAGTGTCACAAGATTCAGGTTGTCCCAGCGTAGCAGTCTGTTTGCAGTAGTTCAAGATCAGGCCATGTTTGTCAGACCAGGAGTCACCCAATATTAGGGGGTGAGGCAATTCTGGTAAGAGAATCAGGGGGGACGGGTACACATTCTGTCCAATTATCAAGGGAAGTTATTGTTTGCATTTGTAACCAGTGTCCAGGGAACTGTTTCCCATGATTACTTGTAGGATGTGCTCTGAAGCTGTCAAGCCTAGTTCCTTTGCCAGGCTGGCGTCAATGAAACTTTTTTCAGCTCCTGTATCAATAAAGGCTTCAATCTGGCGCTTGTTTCCCAATAGTTCTATGGTCACTTGGATGAACTTGTAAGATTGTGAAGAGGTGTTTATTTGTGCCAAGGATACAGGTGATATATTCTTCTTAGGGCAAGCTCTGGTGAGATTTTCTGCCTCATGGAAGTAGAAACACAACAAATCTCAATAGTGGTGTTTTACTTCTTTGAGGGACATTCCTGGTTGATTTGGTGTTGCATTTCTACCAACACAGGTAGGTTACAAGTTCTGATCCTCTTGATTCAGGATCAGGCCTTTACACAGAGGTAGTAGTTCCTCCAGGCTCAGTATGAGTGGATGGTGTTTTAAAGGTCTTTAATGGCTAAGTTAACTCCTTTTCTGAAGATAATGGTAGTTAATTCATCCTCCAGTTGGGTGTGAGTCTTCAGTTTAAGGAACTCATCAATATAGACTTGGATGGGGCAGTTTCTTTGCTGGATCTCCAACAGAGATTTCAGCGCTTAGTATCTGGTGTCTTGGTTGTGGTCTGGTTCACTATCACATTTTGTACTTGTGATGTGGCTGGGCTCTTGGGTTCTGGGGCTCTGCACCAAGTGCAGGGTCTTTCAGTTCTTTGGCAGGTTGGTTCTTCATCCATGAGAGTATCAGGGAGGTAATTGCCTTATGGGTGTAATAAGTGATTATCACAAAAAAAGCATACAAGTTGCCCTAAGTTTTAACAACATCTTGTGCCCAGGTTAACATGTTTTTAAAAGATCATCATAATGTCAGGAAGCCAGGAATAGGCAGAGGCATTAGGTGACTCTGGACGGGATACTGCCAGGCCAGTGGGTAATGCCCACCATAAGATGTGTGCTAACTTGATAATATAGGATACAGATTGCCCAAGCAAAGATCAGGGCCCGGAGTTGGGCACCATAGTGTCTGCCATTCCCATCAAAGTACTGTATAGTACTCCAAACAGTTGAGTGGACATAGTATTGGCGGCAGTGGGGGGATTCATTAGGTGGTTGGGCTGTGGGGTTAAGGGTTGATTCATGGGGACAAAGTATGCCAGTAGATAATTGTACTTTTCTTTGAACAATAAGGGCGGCACCTTGATCCTCTTTCCTTTGTGTCCTATGTATTCAGTCTCTCTAGTTCTGGCCAAGGGGTTGGAAATGAAGATGGTCTCCAAGTTGTACTCTGAGTAGGCAGGATTGGGCAGGTATTTGGTAAAATGCACAGGTCCAAAGGGGGCTCTGGGGGGAAGGTATAGTGCCTGATGCAGGTCAGCAGATTGGTCTCTGAAGGGGGTGGTTGCCTGATTGTCTACTTGGCTGGAGTTGAGATTGTCAAAACCGCAGGCTCAACCCACCAGCAAGGTTCCAACCAAGCGGGTTTGTGGCCTGCAATCCAATTATCCGGTCACTCAAAGCCAGACTAGGAAGTCAACTCAAATTACCAAATCCAACAACATGAACAGATGATGATCCTCTACGGTGGATACCTTGTTTTGGCACTTGACTCATTATCAGGATTAAACCACCCCCTTCTTCCATCCAACCGTGTGATCACCAATCATGTTCCTGTTATCCATTGATTCACATGAACTATATAATCACTATCTCCCAATAAAGATTATTATCTAGCTTCTAAATATTTTTTCTCCTTGTAACTCTGCTAAAACAGCACAGTTACAACATTGGTAGCACAGGTAGGCTCTCCATCCTACCTTATCTTGAAAAATTCTGCCTGTTGCCCGCACACGCCGCAGCTAATAAATCCTCGACAGAATTATTTCTGGCCTCCCTCCCAACTGGACTCCGTACACTCCTGGTACCGCAATACCTGATGGTTTCATCCTATACCAAAACACGGTGATCCTGCTACCCGCCTTTAACGCCATGTCTGCATAAGGTTTCTTCCAAGCTTTACCAGCAATGTCGCAACCAGCTGACAAAACCACCATGCCTGCCTATGTAGCCCAAAGACTATGAAGCACCGCCTTGGAACCTTTTTCTGGGGCCAACACCAACAACACCGCTGCATGGATCCAGTCCTCCCAGAGCAAGCTAGCTCAGATGTTATGCCCACAGCAATTTTGGATTGCAGAGATTTCCATTTGCCTGACCCATGACACTGGTACCTGGTGCAACAAGTGGCATGAAGAGCACACTGATAAGAACTAGAATACCTTTAAGCAAGACTTCCTGGCAAGATTTGTGCTAAAGGACACAGCACTCATGATCATTTGCCAAGTAAAGAACCTTACCCAGACAGGCACTGTAAAAGAACTCAACCGCGCCTACAAGGAACTCCGCCTTTGTGTACCATCCAATATGGCCTTTGAAACTCCAGCCACACGCCTCATGTACTACGACGCTCTCAAGTTGCACGTGATGAGACATGTAAACCTGGATCAGGTGACCAACCTGCAAAGCCTATACCGCAAAGCAGAAAAAGCGGAACAGACATCCAACGCTCTGCACAAGGCACAAACTTGGAAACAAGAAAGATCCAAGGATTCCCATCCAAGTGGGCGCTCCTCTCAACCACCCCCTGGAGTCAACAGGAGCAACGCCAACCACAAGCCCACAGGTTCTAACGGACATGGAAATGGGAACAATGGCCAGTCAAACTGTACTCATTTCTGCGTCACAGCCACGCAGGGCAACCAAGATGAGGGAAAAGCCCGGGGAGAGCACTAAGAGAGCCAAGCTCTCCCCAAACAACTCCTGACTTGCCCAACAATGAATACTGACCCAAAGACGTGGACCAATGCCCAATGATCCAGGTGCCCTCGGAAGACCCAGTACTGTACACCATTGCCAGACATCCCAATAAATTGATGTCCTATCCTTTCCGCTTTTGCAGTTACACAGGCTCAGCACTCTTGAACTCAGGCGCAGACCAAACCTTAGTCAACAGTAGCTTTGTGGATAAGTTCAAGCTGGCCACTAATCCTTTGCAGATTAAAAATGTGGTCCTGGCTGATAAACACCACATTGCCGTGACAAGGGAAACTGCCCCCTTCTCCGTCATGCTCAAGAACCTTCACTCCACCATACAAGGTCCTGTCATTGACTTTCTTAAGTTTGACATTGTACTAGGACTAGACTGTTTAAAAAAGAACAATCCTCACGTAGACTGGGCAACCTCAGTGTTGACCATCAAATGTGAAGATGCCAACCACCAAATCTACCCTGACTCTGTGGACCAACTGCTCCGCAACCACGTCTTTGTGCGCATCACAGAGACCCAGGACAAGAAGAAAGATTTAAAGTCAATTGACTGGGACTCCTGCCAGTACAAGATCATACACTTCAAAGACCACCAGGATACCTCCACACCTCAGGACTGCAACATTGTGGCCCGCCACCCAGAAATCTTTAAGGAAGTGTTACCTGGGCTACCCCCTGAGAAGCATATTCAGCACTCTATCCAACTCAAGGGGGCTGTACCCAAGGCGCGCCCTATCTACAGGCTGACCCCAAATGAAGATGATGCCTTATATGCCTACCTCAAGGAGGCACTGTAAAAAGGACTTATCCGCCCCTCACAGTCTCCTTTTGGGGCCGCCATATTCATTGTGGCTAAGAAGGACGGTACCTTACGCCTGGTCACAGACTACTGCGCCCTAAACAAAGTTACCATTAAGAATTGTTACCCTCTACCACTGATTGACAACCTCTTTGATGCCATAGGAGGAGCCACTGTCTTCTCCAAGATTGATCTAACTACAGGCTACAATCAGATTTGTATAAAGGAGGAAGACATTCCCAAAACAGCCTTCTGTACTAAATACAGCCCCTACAAATGTGTGGTGCTCAACTTTGGCATGACCAATGCCCTGTCCACCTTTGTAACCTTCATGAACAAAGTATTTGCACCCCACATAGGCAAGCACACCCTAGTATATCTAGACAACATTATTGTCTACAGCCCCTTGGTGGAACAACACCACAAAGACCTAGAGGCAGTCTTTGCTACCTTGGCACGACACAAACTGTTGGCCAAGCCCTCCAAGTGCCAGTTCTTCCGTGAGCAACTACCCTTCCTGGGGCATATAGTCTCAAAGGACGGCATCAAACCTGACAGTCAAAAGATACAGGCCATCTGTAAGATGCCACCACCCAAGGACAAGTTGGAACTCCGCACCTTCTTGGGAATGGTGGCCTATGTACAACGTTTCATAACTGACTTTGACGTTCTGACTGCCCCCTTATCTGCCATAACTGGCGCCAAGTCTAAGTTTGTGTGGACCCCCCAATGTGACCTCTGTTTTAGATGCCTCAAAGAGAAGCTCACAACAACTCTCATCCTGCAATACCCCAAATGTGACGGGGAATACCAGATGGAAACCAACACCTCAGATGCATCCATTGGGGGAGTACTAAAAATTAAAAATAGTGACGGCAACTTCCTGCCTGTAGCCTACAAATTGTGGAAGTTGACAGATGGCAAGTTCCAATACCCTATCCACAACAAGGAACTGCTGGCTATTGTGCACTGCCTAGTCAAATGGTGTTGCTACCTAGAACGCCAGGAAGAATTCACAGCATTAACCAATCACAAGTCACTCATCTATTTCAAGACTCAAGCAAATCTGTCACGCCGCCAAGCGCGGTGGATGGAACTATTGGAGAGATTTAACATGCTCATCCAGTACAAGCCTGGGGCAGAGCTTGCCATTGCAGACGCCCTGTCCTGTCTGTATGTCTGTGCTTCAAGAGGAGAGAATGGGCTTGACCCAGACTGGCCTCTCCTGGTGTTACAAACAAAAGACAAAGGGTTCTCCCCTGGCACCACCAACATAACCAAAGAAACAGTCATCAAGAATGAGCATCTCTTTGCTGACGTATATGGGACTCTTCACAGAAAAATGACTGACAGCACAACCATTCCCTACATCCCCACACATCAGCAAGTTGACACTATCCTTTGCTATTACAGAGACCTTGGACATACCAAAAGCAGAAACCTATATGAGTTCCTAAAACATAAAGCCTGGTGGCCAACCTTATACTGCAATGTCCAGGAAGTCCTAGACAAATGTGAGGTGTGCAAAAAGTTTGCCAAAAGCAAAACCCCGCCAAAGTCAGTACTTCCCATCTGCACACAACTACCTTTCAAAGTATGGGCTCTTGACATTGTTGGCCCTATGCCAGGGAAACACAATGACAAGAAATACATTACACCTACATTGACTTTGCAACAAGATGGCCAGTAGCCCAAGCAGTAAAGGCACACACTGGCAATGATGTTCAACAATTTATTGGCAAAGAAATAATCAGCAAGCTCAGAAAGCCAGAACTCCTGATAACCAATGGAGGCAAAGAGTTAAACTCCAAAAACACCAATGTATACCTCACCAAGAATGGGGTCAAACACACCGTAACAACACCATACCACCCACAGGCCAATGGACAAGTAGAGCGGCTTAATGGTAGCCTTGTGCAAGCCTTAGCCAAACTCATTGCCAGGAGACCTGAAACCTGGTATAAGCAGCTACAGACTGCATTACTTGTGTGTCAAACCCAAGTGAACAGATCCACCGGAAAAAGCCTGTTTGAACTGGTATACAGCACAAAGCCAAATATCATTCAAGCATTGACAGGACCCAAACTGGAAATTTCAAGTGAAGTCCTCCCTTGCTCAGACCCTCAAGTAATGGAGGCTAATTGAAAGCAAACAGCCAAAGAGAATGAACGTCTGCAAAAGACATTTGTCCCCATCCTCAATAGACATGAAGTTGGGGACAAAGTATGGGTCATAAATGTTGATAAGAGCAAGTTACAACCTGAAAAAGTGGGGCCAGCAATCATTCTAAAGGTAAACGACAATAACACTTACCTCGTGCAAGGGCTTGGCAAACATAAACAAGACAAAACCCTACACCATGATTGCCTATAACCCTGCAAAGCAAGACAGAAACAACAAGAGACTGCCCTATCAGCTACAGAACAACAACTAGTTCAATACAGCGCCCGGGCTCCTGACAATCTCCCTGACAACCTGCCCCCAGAGGAGGCTGACCTTCAGTTGGGGGGGTCAAAACCGCAGGCTTGACCCGCCAGCAAGGTTCCAACCAAGCAGGTTTGTGACCCACAGTCTGATTATCCGGTCACTTGAAGCCAGACTAGGAAGTCAACTCAAATTACCAAATCCAACAACATGAACAGATGATGATCCTCTATGGTGGATATCTTGTTTTGGCGTTTGACTCATTATCAGGATCAAGCCACCCCCTTCTTCCATCCAACTGTGTGGTCACCAATCATGTTCCTGTTATCCATTGATTCAAATGAACTATATAATCACTATCTCCCAATAAAGATTATTATCTAGCTTCTAAATATTTTCCCCCTTGTAACTCTGCTAAAACAGCACAGTTACAACAAGATGAAATATCACTAAGACTAGATAAGGTAGGATTTGCTTGAACCAAAGGTTCATAAAACTTTATTATCAAAAATGATGATGAGATTATCCTCATACCACCAGGGTTCTTATACCAGGTGGTTTTGCTTCTTTACTTTTTGCAGACTTCATGTCTGGGGACAGTTCACTGGCAGGGCTCAGTTCTTGGCTTCTGGTTTTGCAGGTAGTGGATCCTAGCTGTGCTTGCTCTGATGAACAGAAGTAGTGATGCTTTGTTCTACCGCTAATGTTCAGCACATTACCTGAGCAGTCAAATTGTATTACCCATTCTGGACTAGGGGCTGGCAATAGCTGGTGATCATTGGCGGGACTGGCAGGAGGCCTTGTTGTAACCTCCTTTAGGCAAGCTACAACTTCAGCATAGGTCTGGGTCTTTGGTGGCATGCAGTTAATAGCAATCTGATGACCATTAGTGGAATTGTCTTCAAGAGTCTGGCAGGTCTTGGAGTAATTTGACAACTCAGGTCTGCAACTTAACAAGTTGGCAGGTTCCTGTCCATTTTGTGTGACTTGAGTAGCCTTTGGAGGGTTTGGGTTCAATTATGGGGTTTTAAATGTTGATTTCATATCTCCAGTCTTTACACTTGGCAGGTTGGAAGTTTTCTGTTCCTCCTGGTTGGGGCAAGATATCTCTGGCAGTACAGGGTTTGGCCCAACTGGCAGTCTGGCTGACTCCTGTCTATCCTGGTCATAACAAGGCTTTTTCTGAGACCTGGGGTTTGATTCCCGGGTTTTCAATACAAGTATTGAAATGTCATTCATGACATCCCCTCTATTTTTCTTTTTTCTCTATGCCTATTGGTAACTGCCAGAATTAACTCATTCCGTAAGTCAACATTATTTTAGTATTTATCCGCTGGAATTGGGCATTTCCAAAACTAAGCTAATTTTTCATAGTAAATTATAAAGCCAAAATTGCAAAATTAAAAAAGGAATAGGCATAATGTCAACACCATTTAAACAAAGGCTTATTTTTAAGCAAAGAAACCAATATAATTTTCTATGAAAATGTAAGTTTCTTTGTACTTTTACATTAAGGTCAACTACAGTAAGTAATATCTGGATGTCAACCCCAAATAAGAATCCATAAATTTCTTAATAAAATACACAATATTCTAATAATAACTACTTTTTATATTTTATACTACTGTTTTTATTAAATATATATTAAGATAAGCATTGAGAAAAGACATATGCCAACTTTCATAGTGTTCTTTGTATTATTTAGATATTTACTGTTATTTTAAACTCACTGGATAAACTATATCTTATTTTTGGAAGTCCACTTAAGCCAAAACGCATATGTTAAAACTAGAAATTATATATATATTTATAATATTGACTTTGTGTCAAATCAGCATGTCACCTAAATTGCAATAAAGGGGTTTGACTAAGAAAACAAATTGATATAATTTAAGCAAGATTTAATAGGAGAGTCACTACAAAAGAATGCTGACTGCCTGAATGTTGACACCTTCACTAGTTTATTAGTAAAACACTGATGCTTAACAAAAAGCACAAATACAATGGTAAGATAATTCAAGCTAAAGTACACAGGGCTGTACTTTAGACTTCCCCCTACAATCCCTATTATTTAGTTTTAATAAGTTACATATGCAAATCTATAAATTTTTAAATTTAAAAATAATCAATTTTGGCCTTAAAAAACCAACTCCAGAAAATATTAACTAAGCTTTATAAGTGATTTACATAGTGTTTTTCTAGTTTAATGCTGACTGTCAGTATGTTGACAGTCAAAATTAAAGTGTTTTTTATGCTGAAAAACTAAATTAAATATTTTTGACTATTTTGACTATCAGAATGTCAACTTTTTATTTAAACATGGTTTTTTCTATTCTATAATAATAAACTAGTTCTAAAATTACTTTCCATACTTCTATAAACTATTTAATTAAAAAATAAAAAATAAAACAAGTGATTATTATTTAATTTTATTCATGTTTCACATGATTATTCTTACTTTATGAACTCTACTCTAATTATTGTAGGACAAATCTTCCAAGAAGCCACAAAAGAACCCCAAGTCAACCAAGAAAGTACCCAAAGCCTATGGAAAGACCCAAAGTCCCTACCACAAGAAAAAATCAGCTAAAGAGCCCTCAAAGAAATAGAAGACAAAGGAGAAGGACCCAGACCCTGAAAGCAAAGAGCCCTCCCCTTCCTCCTCCTCTTCTCCAAGCTGGTACCAATCAGAAGGAGATGAGGTTCCAATAAATAAGCAAGGAAGAAAGAAGATACCCAAGAGTCCAGAACCCCAGTCAAGCCTAGATGAATCAAGCTCAAAGGAATCAAGCCCCAAGGAATCAAGTTCATCCCAGTCCAAGAAGCGCAAGAATCCAACTCCAGATAATTCCCCTCCACCGCCCAACAAATCTGCACCACCATCCTCCTCATCAAGTATCAATAAAGAAGATACTGATGATTATCTGTCTGAATATCATCAAGCACCAATTGGCCCATGGGATCCCCTAAAGGTTCACAATATATGTAACGTCAAAGGATAGTTTAAGCTCCCAAAGAAATTCCCTTGGTTTTCCCCTCTAATGTCTGTCAAAGCAGGTGCAAGTTTAGTCTGTGATGGCTATGTTTTTAATTGCAACAATCAAAAGAGAGCAGGAAGAAGCAAGCATTATGTGTGTGAAGATAGAAGCTGCGCTGCCAGGATCAACACAGAAGGATGGGATAATGTCACTAGTGAAAAAGGAGAGCACACATGCAATGCTCCAATCAATCTTATTGAAAAGCTTCTAAAGTGGTACCTCTACCAAACAGTCCCAGTCTCTAAAGACGTCAAGGCTTCTGAACTGGCAGTTAAGGCCACCACTCACCTAATTAATGAGAACCTGAAGCTCATCCCTGACCGCAACCAGTTAGCAAAGTACATATGTGACAAACGCTGTGATCTATTCCCCCATAAGAAATCTGCCATGGTCCAAGGAGAGTTAGTTTTGACAGAGGAGTTAAAGATGTTCAATGGTGATGAGGCATGCTTTTTACATGATGATGGGCCTACATCAGAGGCAAGAATTATATGCTATACTACACAACAGAACCTGGAGCAGTTAAGAGATTCAGAGACCTGGTTATGTGACGGTACCTTTTCAGTATGCCCCTACCTTTTTTTACCAAATATGGGCTGTAAATTCCCTTATTGAAGGCAAGGTGCTCCCATTTGCCTACTTTCTGCTTCCTTGGACAACAGAAGAGATCTACACAAAGGCCTTTAAAATCCTTCAGGAGGGCATCAAAGCCCTATCCAGTAATAAAAAGAGTCCCCCTGGCCATAGCACTAGAGCCAATCCAGATGATGATGAAAAGGATGAAGCCACCCTTGCTGCAGAACAAGAAGCTCATGACAAAGCACTTGGCCCCTCAACTATAATCATGGACTATGAAACTGCCCAGTATAACACTTTTGTAAACACCTTTGATGGAGAGGTCCAGGGGTGTTTTTTCCATTATTGACAGGCTGTCAACAGGCAACTAAAGGGTCTACCTGAGCTCAGCAAGCTCCACTGTCTAGATACATCAGTGAAGTGAAAGTTCTTAATTCAGCAGCTTTTAGCACTAGCCTTTGTAAAGCCAGAGCATACTGGGCAAGCCTTTGACCTCCTATGCCAGGATCCATATGCCAAGAAACATGAGGATGCCTTCTACCCTTTCATTGAATATTATAAGCCACAGTGGATTGGACGTAAGGTCACTAAGCGCCAGAGCAAGCCCAGAGCCAAAGCTAACTGGAACTGCTACCAGGAAGTTCTTAAGGATGAGATGAAAACTACTTCATCTTTGGAGGGCTGGCATAAACATATCAAGTCCTCCTTTGGAATTAAGCCCAGATATAACACCTTCTATGAGCACCTCAAAGTCCAACAGGGGAAGACTGCTGCATCCATAAGAGATATTGAGAACCGCCCATCCAAGAAGAAGAGAGCCACCAAAGAGAACCAATATCAAGAGAAGATCAAGGAAGTTGTCAAGGCCAAATATAAGCTTTCAGAGATTGGGGAATACATCAAGAAGATTGCCACAGTTCTTAATGGCAACCAGGTGATCACAGTCTAGCTTTTAATTAAATTTATTGAGTATTGCCTAATTTTGTATATAGTTCTTATATGTTAAGTATAATATTTTTAAATAAATAGTTATTCTAAATAGCTCATTAATAATTTATTATACTGTTTTTATAAAAATCATTGATTTTCTATTGATGGTTTGATGCTTTAGACTGTATTACATGGCCTAACTGGTATTTTTCTAGTAAATTATTTGTTTTTTGTAGTTTTCAATATAGAAAAAACTTTATATTACTGCTTCTGATTATTATATTTTTCTATAATACGTAAATTTTTTATGTGGTATCTTTTTGTGTATTGGATTTTTTTGTTTTTATAAGTGGGAAAAAATTTATTACAGTAAAGATAGTTAATTTCATAGTGAATTATTTTTGAAGTGTATTTTTATGAATTTTTTTAATTGTCATGTATAATTTTTTATGAACTTTTTTAAATCTATGTTATCACATTACCCTAAAAAGTTTTTTGAAGCTTAATTTTTATTAAGTAAAATGTTCAGGAAACAGGTTTCTGCTTATTAAAAAAGTGTCTGCATTTAGTAGTTTGCATGAGTTAAAACTTAATTCTGACTTTTCAATGCTGTTGACATTAAAGTATTTTTAATTCTGATTGTTGACATATAGTAAGTCAACTTGCGGAATGAGTCAATTCTGGCAGTTGCCTGCCTACCACCATGCTTTAGGCTTTTTTGGTCTGGGTCCCTGGGTAGATCATTCCCATATATTTTCCTACAATTGTTATAAATAAAGCCAGATTTTGAAAAGTAAGCTTAAGCTGAAATTCCAAGCTTGGTTCTCTCAAAACCAGTATATATAGCATTTTCACTTCAATCTTTTAAGTTTGATGACCAGTTTTTGAAATAGGTTAAATTTAGTCCCTGTTTACCTTTTTCCCCTTAGATTTAGGGAGACAAAGTTTCATTGACCCTTATTACTTTCAAACGTATCAAGTCTATAAATTTATTTCTTGTCTCATTTTTTTATTATAAACTAGCCTGTTAACACATGTTTTATCTTTGATGTAAAATTGTACTTCTAACCTGTTAAGATACTTCCACATGCATTATTCAAATGCTGATATCTCTTTAGTTACAAGCAAGTCATTATTTAATATTCTGCTCCATGTTATCTGTTTGGTTTCAGTTAGCATAATGACACCTTTTTTCAAGCTATAAGTTCTTAGCAGGGTAGTTAAAAGCTCTTTTACAAGCAGTTCTGGCCTGCTTGGACTTGTTGATTTAGATCCCAGGGCCTGGCATGTCATAGTATATAATCTTGCGCCCTATCAGGCAAGACCCTACACCAGCTATCCCCTGACTTTCCTGCTGGCTTCCCTAACCTCTCTAGCAACTGTTAGTAATTTCAATAGTGAATTGTTGGCTTCAAGTTGTTGGTTTTTTTGCTACAACCTGTGCTGCTATTAATTTATATAATTACTTGCTGTCAAGTATATACTTCTGGGAAGTATACTGTAGATTCAGAACCTGAACGTAAAAATGCAGGATTGTCAAATCCTTGGTCCAAATTTTGAATCACTTTTGCAGGATGACCTTTTTTAATTAAATTGAATTCTTTGTATTTTTATTTGGATTTTTAAAAATGTGGGAACTTGTAGGCACTTAGCAAATTTCATGTCAAACTGCACATTTCCAATGGACGAAATGAATTAACTGGAATCAGATTTAAAGTGTTCAAATCCATCAACTATTTTCATTAAGTTTACTATGTTTTTTGAAATTGCGGGATTGTCAAATCCAAGAACCAAATTTCAAATCACTTTTGAATGCCACTAGTAAACTCAAATAATAATTGCAGGAACTGGAATCCAAATTGAATGTACAGTAAGAAACTAGGACAGATCAACCCAAATCAAGAAGCTCCACTCTGGATAAAATCAAATGAAAAATCCAATCTCAACAACCATGTTTAGACATGAAATTAAGTGAAATGTAAAATTGTCTAAATTGGAAATAATGCAATATTCTGCACTCTAAATCACTAATATAGCGACCATAAACCCATATAATGATATATGAGCTACCCTCCTGATGATGCAGAAATTTTTTAAAAGATTTTTGGCCCCCGGCGTAGCCAGGGGCCATAAAACTTCTTTTCAAGGAAGGAAGGAGGGGGAAAGATAAACCATCAGTTTACTACAAAAGTGTTAATATATTGTTATTAAGGATACTTGATTACAGTAGATTTTAAAAAATGCTAATAATAAAATAGAATTATATATTACAATCTATCTTATCACGTTATCTTTTCCTTGATGTGTTGATAGTTCATTTGCTGTTGATAATGTGCTTGCATTTAATTGAATAGTTTCACCTCCAGTCGCCTTGGCAATAGGAAATCAAGCCGCCTCCCTGAGACCAGCTGTGGTCGCGGAGGCAACTTGATTTCCTATCACCAAGGCAACTGGAGGTGAAACTATTCAATTAAATGTGAGCACATTATCAACAGAAAATGAACTATCAACACATAAAGGAAAATACAATGTGATAATGTTGCAACCAAGTTTCCAGACTTACCTGCCAACATATCTTACAATACACAGGGGGTGCTCAATGAGTCGCCCCTTGATGTATCTAACAACATGGGCCATTTTGATAGCAATGTTGAGTTGTGGGCACTTCTTCCTAATAAGGAGCGCTGCCAATTTGACCTACTGATCCAGCACAAGTTGTTCCTTGGCTTCAATCTTTACATGAAGCGTGCTACCATGCCACCCCCTTGTGGCCCAGTGGCCTTCCCATATCGTATATTAATTGCATTATTCAGCAATAAACAATACCTTATTCTTATTATTCCTGTCCTTTCTATTGGACTGTTGTCTTCCCCAACTCAAATACTGAATCCTCCTTGGTTCAGTTGCAACAATAAGATAGGTTGTATTATATAGTTCTATTTTATTATTAGCATTTTTTAAAATCTACTGTAATCAAGCATCTAAATTTAGCCGTCCTAAAATGGAATAGGGCAATTTTTGAGAATGCCTATGATTCCTAAAAGAATTAGCACAAATCCACTCTAGATCCTTTGACATCCTTTTTGAGATGCCCATAAATTATATCTAATTCTAATTCATCTCATTTTTGATTTGAATTTGGTTCTTGGATTTGACAATCCCGCAAATTCAGATTCATTAAGCTTTACATGATGTCTATGATTCATTTGAAATACAGGAAATCTCAAACCATACATTAGAATCCCGCATTTGTTTGCTGAGTTTTGTCTTTTGTTAGTTGAGTTATCTGCTCAAGGGATTCGAAATTTGCCAATTTAAATAAATCAAAAAAGTCATATTAAATGGTTAATTTTATTAAATATTTTAATTTTCACTCAGCTGAGTTGCCCGCAAAAGTGATTCAAAATTTGGACCAAGGATTTGACAATCCCGCATTTTTACGTTCAGGTTCTGAATTTACAGTAATAAATGAGACAAGGATAAACATTAAGAAGAGGATGGCACTTTATTCAATATGGATATAGTGGATTGCATAGTATCATGAAAAGCTGCATAATGTCCATGTACGTCCGGGTAGTCATGGGGCTTGTCTGGATAACGCTCCATTTAGGATTTGAAATGTTTGATCCCTGTAGATGATGGGCGCTTGATAAGAATGCCACTGATCATCTGTTAATTGGGGGATTCCTTGGGGATGGGGGTTTTCAAGAGAGAGTAATCATAGAGGTGGTGACATTAGCATACCTTTTCTGTACAAATCATATACATTCAAGTGCAGGTTGGAATCTTTAATGTTATTGTGTGAGTTTCATGTGTTCAGTTGAGTATCGTTGACTTTGAGTGTAGATATATTTTTATGGGTATGTCATATTAAAAACATTAACACCTCTTTATCCCCTTGCCATCGCTGAAAAAACTTACGCATTGTTGTTTTTTCTGTGCACAACTTTAGTTCACTCTAATCCGACTTTGATCCGCCCATCTTGACAGCGGTGAAAACTACTATATCGGAACTTATGCATGTAGAATCAGGGCTTCTCAATTTAAATAGCATGGGTAAAGCTGGAGAATATAAGCGAGGCAATGGCTGGGTTATACAGCTGATGATCAACATGGTTGGCATATTTACATTAACTTATCTTCAACTGATGAGTATTCAGGTTTCCTGATCACATGAATAAGGGCGTGTTTCGATTGGACGATCTTATAATGCACCTTTGCTGAGCAAACTGATATCAAGTATAAGGTAATCTTTCTAGTGTCTTATCGCGATGTAATGTTACAGTATTCTGGGACCACGATACTCAGGCAATGATCTTTTGGCTTGGCTTGAACAGGTAGCGTTGGTTTAGTTTGTCAGCATTACGATCATCAGATGATGGTTGTATCATTAAACAATCTTCTCGTTTCTTAGGCGGAGAAAGCTAACACTGTAAAGCGAAATATCAGGCTGGGTTCCAAAAGCAATTAAATTCATGCTAATTGAGATGCCGGATGGTGCACATATCGAGGTAAGCTGTTTTATCGTAAGGCGTGGGTTTGATGTATCTTGATTGGAGCTTAAGAAGCACAATGTATTCCTAGCCGAGTTTTAATTGGGCGAAATGGCATGCTTGTTTTGTGGCAGAAGGTTGAGGGTCTTGTCAGTGCGATTCAAAAGAGGCATACATTGAAAGGTATGTCAAATTTGTTACAATCAGTACAACACACGGTTGTTCTGATGAAATATCAGTGTTGGCAAAGCACTCACATATTGACGGATCAATGTATTTACTGACTTTTGAAAACATAGTTTCTACAAAGTATGTCTTGAGGCAAGGATTATTTTCTTTTCTTAGTCTCTACGTGCGCTTCGCCAGTAGGGGTGGGGGCTGAACTATCACCAGGTTTTCGTCAAAATTCACAGAATCAGCGGGCAATTCAATAGGTGCATGAACCGAGGGTGGATCCATGTTGAGGTCAGATGCATTCATTAGGGAGCCGAGGTTGGCGTGCGACGAAGACCTGGAAACCGAAGCTGAAGAGTCGCATTCGGTATCTGAAAATAAGCGCTCGCTAACCATTTCGAATGGCGTCATAAACCAGTTGAGGGCAGAAAAGGTATTTGGTGTTAAGGCGCCAGAGGGGATAGGCGTGGTAACATCAGCATCGCGAACAATCATAATGTTAGTGTCAAGATCTGGGAAAAGTTGAGGGCCCAGTTCGGTCACAAGCTCTGTGATTTGAATCGACAGACGCTCGCGAGTTTCCTGTAGCTCTTTGATAAAGGAACTGCCGCACATGACCGCAAACAGAGGTGGGAGAGAGCTAAAAGTGAGCTACATTCATTCATGTGCCTTACCGATAAATATCCAATCCACGCTCACCAAACTGAAGACAACAATACGAACCTATGGGCATAGCAAAAAGCGTTCCTAAAAAGTAAAGGACGCGGGTGTAAAAGGGTGTCCCGGCTGGAGGCAGAAACATATAAGCAAGGAAGGAATAGAAAGAATATAGAGTAGGTCCCAGTCCTAACCCAATCAATATTTTCCAACTGGAGATGACATCTCTGGCAGCAATTTTGACGGTAGAAGTTGCTAATGCTTCTGGTACATGTTAGCTAAACCCAAGGCATTATTTACCCTTTTGTTTCCTCTTGCTGACGATATTGGCTGCCATGTAGATGGGGAAATTAAGAAAGACGCTAACCAATTAGTCAAAACCAATGGAAGCCTTACCCAGGAAGTGACAAACAGCTTAAAATCAACAGAAGTATCACTCTTCGAAAGAAACGTAGTGTAGCTCGAAGCCTATTCATCTTGGTTGTCTGCACTTGATGGTCACGAATACCGAATGTTTCAAGCTGCTGGTTATACTCAGTAACGTAATCCGATAAGTTTTGAATGCGAGGATCAGATTGGAAGTGGAGATAGCCTTCAACTAGGCGGCGGTTCAGTTCAACGACTTGGCCGATTTTGAGTTTTCTATGAGGTGGCCGGTATAAGCGCCTTATAGCTTGAATCACCTGGTTTCAATGGTTGAGTGACAAAATTAAGAAAGGCAATACCTTCAAGGTTTTGTAATCAGGCGCAGTCAATGTGACGTCTTTAAGTGCATCAGTGACAATTCCAAGAAGCTTGGTCCCGGCAGCACGTTTTGTTTCGCCGCCTTGCTTAAATTGCTCAACCATCTCTTTTGGTATGGAGATGGGCTTCCCGTAGTCTACTACTGCACGGGAACGGAACTGGTCGGGATGAAAATAATTAAGGCCTTGAAAAGAGGTAAGCGTGGCTCATAGCTTTTGGGAAATTACCACAGGGTACAATCTTAACATCCAAATCAGGATTAGCTGCCATGGCACCAAGTGACATGATAGCAATTCCAGCTTTCATGATGATTAATATGAAAGTTTCAAGTAAAAAGTACCTTTTAGGGGAAGAAGTTGCGTTCGATCATGAGAACCACCCTCAGGGAAAATTCCAACGCATCCCCCTTTGTTGAGAGTTTCATATACAGCCTTATACACAACAGAATGATCAAGATGAGGAATACACGTGAATCCAACTCCATTCTCCGGATGACAAAGCTTCCAAGGACTCTTCATCAGTGATGGGCTTTTTGATAAGAAGAAGGGTATCTGAAATCACTTCAACGACCTCTGCAGTAACTTTGGTTTTAGCCAGGCTCAACAAAGTCCCAGATTTGACTTGTTCAGTAAATTTGGTGCCAACCCCTGATATCATCAAGGGCTCGGCATCCTGATCTGCTAGCTTTAATGCCCCGACTCCCTTGACAGCATTGTCTTGGGCTCTTGCAACCGGAACTTATTTTTAATATTAAGAAAATAAAAAAATCTTACTTGAGCCGGCAAACTTGGAAAGATGTCCAATGAAAGGGCGGTCATAAGATTTCTTGGCAATTAGGTATGAGATGCGTCGACCGGCATGCCTATTCAGAACAATGGGATCCAGGAACTGATTGGCATGAGGCGCCCCTACAAAAAAAACAGGACCAGATTCAGGTATGTGGTGGGAACCACGAGCTTCAATATCCCGAAAAAAAATATCAATGATCCCCGACAATATGCCGTTGGTCAGGTCAATCATAAGGTATTCCCACTCTATCGTCATGTTCAGAAGAGCAGTAAAATAAAAGATAATGCTGTTGGTCCACCGTCGATGTAATTCTGTCAACCCTTCTTGAAGAGATGCGAGGGTTTAAAGTAGTAGCTGTCCGTGACAAAGCCCTAATGGTTTTCTGTGGCCCACACGATGTTGATCTTGGTCCTGGACCTCATACACGAGTCGTGTATGAGGTCCAAACCTGAGCAGCTGTGGCTCTGGGCCATTCCTTTCAAATATTTATTTAAATAGTTTAAATATTAACTAGTTCCGCTCAGCTGTAGCGGCCCGGGGCCGGAAGCTAGCGGCGCTGAGCTGAGGCATCCCTATACATGACATTAAATTTAAATCGACCTTTTCTGGAACAGCCTGTGCAATCATCTAATAAACTCTAGGCTAACTTTGTTTAATCACATACTCACACGTCTATTATTAACTCAAGGTTAATAATAAGTCTTTTTTTAAGACTTTCGGGTGGCAAAAATATCCAGCGATTTATAAATTATAATCTAACTGCTCAAACAAAACCAACTCGAATCTGGTTTAAGTAATCAACTCATTTATCCGTGTTAAATATTCCCATTCTAACTTTACTTCACATCCCCATCCAGACAATGTTTTCTATGAATAGTTTATGTATCATGGTCAAGTTATCATTTCCACCAAAACAGCCTACAGGAAGCCCCGCATTTAATATATATTCTAAATCAAACCATTTTCGAGCAGGGCTTCCTGACAATCATTTACGCAATGCGGAATTGCAGCGTCATACTTACCCTTCCCTCTAATGAAACTTCGGTTTTAAATGTGATAGGATCTACACTTTGTCACTTTTATACTCACACCCCCTATCTAGGCTAATACTTGGCCTGTCGCTATTTCGGGACAGTTCAGATCTCACATCTTCTTTAAACACTCTACCATGTGGTACACAAGTGCTTATACCACTTGTCGATATATAAAACTATAACTCCATAGCAAACCAGTACATATGTTCTGAAGTATAAAACTTTGTATTGGGCAACCCACGCAAACCTACAAACTTTGGGTAAATATTACCTTTACCCCGGCACAAACGACAAATAGCCCAAGTAAACCCGAGCACGGGAAACACTGCAACTGTGCCTTGACCTCCCGACTCCATCCCACCTCGATACAGTAGTTTTAGAAGCTATGGCGACAACCGAAAATACCTCAGATTTAACCGAACTGATTTCAGATGTGAACGAAATCCAAGTCGCGTGAGATACAGGATGCAAATAATTTAAATATTTTCGGTTAATAAATGGACCGTCAAACCAAAAATAAAATTTCACTAGCCCATTATACAAAATTATATCAAATATCAAGCGGCATAGTTTAAACCACAAACGAAATGAACTGATACAACAAGTGAAATGAATGGATGCTGTTCCGGAGTATATTATAATCCAATCAGGATTAATACAAGGCATCAACAGAAGGACTAAAATGAAATGAAACTTGAGCAATCTAGAAGCAAGATTACACAAGCACAAAACAAAAAGAACTCACACAATATGTGAAGTATGAGCAGCCTAAAATAGAAATATAACAATATAACAGCCAATCAACTGCTATCCGATTTAGGAACAGAGGCCTTTTATTCATTTTCATGGCTCCTGATTTGTGTAAAATGATTTTGAGAGCTTTCCAAATATGGGCTTGAGATTATAAAAAAATAAATCATAAAATTATAAACTTCTACTTTTAGTGATTTTATCTTAGGTTTTATTTTAAGATGGTTTTCAACAGCAACAGCATTTTCAACGGCACCAGCAGCCAAGCCAGCAGCAGCCAAGCTGGCTTCAATGGAGGCAAGGCTTAGGGTGTGGAGGCACCTGTTTACACCCAAGCCTTTGAGGCAGGTAACAAGGAAGCTGACCTGTACCTGATCCCCCACTCATATAGCTTTGACTTGTTCAATAGTCACTTTGTGTCTAGCTCTGCTCCCGCTCCCTACCCACCCCCACACAAGCTGCCCGTCAACCAACCAATCATGATGGCAACCTTGATTTGGAACAACTTCCTGCCACAAGCCAACCTGCCACCCTACAGCCAACCAGGCTTCAGCTCCCCCAGCCTAGCGCCCCAAGCAACAAATCATCACCGCTCAAATTCTTCAGGAAATTGTGGCACTGAATCTGCAGGGTCTGTCTGTCACAGTAAGTTTCATAATGCCAGGAATTATTTGGCCAAATAGGAAGGCTGGAAAAGCCAGGAAACCTTTGACAAAATTGAACAATTTAACAGACTTGAATCAAATGGTTGATCAAAAATGGGTGACAGCTACCACAGTTTGCAAGTTGAATCTGAAATCCCCTTGTAAGCTGATGTCAAAACTGCAGGCTTGACCCGCCAGCAAGGTTTCAACCAAGCGGTTTCATGACCTGCAATCCAATTATCCGGTCACTTGAAGTCAGACTAGGAAGTCAACTTGAATTACCAAATCCGACAACATGAACAGATGATGATCCTTTACAGTGGATACCTCATTTTGGCGCTTGACTCATCATCAGGATCAAGCCACCCCCTCCTTCCATCCAGCTGTGTGATCACCAATCAGGTTCCTGTTATCCTTGATTCACACAATTATATAATCACTATCTCACAATAAAGATTATTATCTATCTTCTAAATATTTTTCCCCTTATAACTCTGCTAAAACAGCACAGTTACAACATTGGTAGCACAGGTAGGTTCTCCATCCTACCTTATCTTGAAAAATTCCGCCTGTTGCCCGCACACGCTGCGGCCAACAAATCCTTGACAGAATTATGTCTGGCCTCCTGCCTGACTGGACTTCGTACACCCCTGGTACTACCATACCTGATGGCTTTGTCCTGTACCAGAACACAGTAATCCTTCTACCTGCCTTCAATGCCATGTCTGCACAAGGTTTCTTTCAGGCTCCCTCATTGATGCTGCAACCAGCCGACAAAACCATCATGCCCGCCTACGTAGCTCAAAGACTAAGGAGCGCCATCTTAGAACCTTTTTCCGGGGCCAACAATGACAACACTGCCGCATGGATCCAGTCCGCCCAGAGCAAGCTGGCTCAGATGGAATGCCCACAGCAATTTTGAATCACAGAAATTTCCATTTGCCTGACCCATGACACTGGCACTTGGTGCAACAAGTGACATAAGAGCACACCAACAAGAACTGGGATACCTTTAAGCAAGACTTCCTGGCAAGATTTTTACTCAAAGATACTGCACTCATGATCATACACCAAGTGAAAAACCTGAACCAGAAAGGCACTGTGAAGGAACTCACCCTTGCCTACAAGGAACTCCGTCTTTGGGCACCATCCAACATGGCCTTTGAAACCCCAGCCACACACCTCATGTACTACAACACTCTTAAGCTGCATGTGATGAGGCATGTGAATCTGGATCAGCTGATCAACCTACAAAGCCTGTAACGTGAAGCAGAGAAAGCGGAGAAAACATCCAATGCACTGCATAAGGCACAAACTGGGAAACAAGAAAGACCCAAGGATTCCCATCCAGGTGGACGCTCCTCTTGACCACATCCTGGAGGCAATGGGAACAACGCCAATCACAAGCCCACAGGTTCTAACAGACATGGAAATGGAAACAATGGCCAGCCAAATTGTACTCATTTCTGCGTCACCACCACGCAAGGTAACCAAGATGAGGGAAAAGCCCAGGGAGAGCAATAAGCAAGCCAAGCTCTCCCCACACCACTCCTGACTTGCCCAATGACAAATACCAACCCGAGCATGTGGACCAATGTCCAATGATCCAGGTGCCCTCAGAGGACCTGGTACTGTACACCATTGCCAGACATCCCAATAAATTGATGTCCTATCCTTTCTGCTTTTGCAGTTACACAGGCTCAGCACTCCTAGATTTGGGCGCAGACCAAACCCTGGTCAACAGTAGCTTTGTGGATAAGTTCAAGCTAGCCACTAATCCTTCACGGATTAAAAATGTGGTCCTGGCTGACAAACACCATATTGCTGTGACAAAGGAAACTTCCCCCTTCTCTGTCATGCTTGAGAACCTCCACTCCACCATTCAAGGTCCCGTCATCAACTTTCTAAAGTTTGACATTGTACTGGGACTAGACTGGTTACAAAAGAACAATCCTCACATAGACTGGGCAACCTCAGTGTTGACCATCAAGCGTGAAGGTGTCAATCACCAAATCTACCCTGACTCTGTGGACCAACTGCTACACAACCACGTGTTGCAGATCCTGAATGGATTAGACAAAAAGTTGTCCATCTAGGGATTAAGCAATGGAACAATCACGCGGTCGCGCTATTGCATCCTGATTCTACTAGTGATAAAGACGTTTAAAACGTCCCTAAAACAGGTGTTCAATTTGCCTTTCAAACACGCATAAGGCACAGGCTTCACTTCCATGATTATAAATAGAACAACAAAGTTATTTATATTTACCTCCTTAAGGAAAGCCGCAAGAAAGCGGTCGTTTTCTCACGCAAGACTTTTAGCTGTGTCAACCCACTCTCCTCCATTTGGGAAGTTCTTCTGTATGTGCCTCCCTGCCTCTGGTGGCAATTCCCCCGCCTCACACTATATAAGTGCAATACTATCTAAATAAATACCAGTTTTGTCTATACACCTTATTATTCTTCTGTCCTTCATAGGCTGCCACTATACCATCAAAAGGTATAGTATTAAGAATTAAGGTCACTGACTAACTGTTTGTAGAAACTAGCAACCCTTTGCTGCAACTTTTACGGCACCACGTCTTTGTACGTATCACAGAGACCCAGGACAAGAAGAAAGACCTGAAGGCAATTGACTGGGACTCCTTCCAGTACAAGATCATACACTTCAAGGATCACCAGGATACCTCCACGCCGCAGGACTGCAACATTGTGGCACGCCATTCAGAGATCTTCAAGGAAGCGCTACCTGGGCTACCCCCTGAAAAGCATATCCAACATTCCATTCAACTCAAGGGGGATGTACCCAAGGCGCGCCCTATCTACAGGCTGACCCCAAATGAAGACAACGCCTTACGCGCCTACCTCAAGGAAGCATCGGAAAAAGGACTTATCTGCCCCTTACAGTCTCCCTTTGGGGCTGCCGTATTCTTTGTGGCCAAGAAGGATGGTACCTTGCGTCTGGCCACAGACTACCAAGCCCTAAACAAAGTTACAATTAAGAATTGTTACCCACTGCCACTGATCAACGGCCTCTTTGATGCCTTGGGAGAGCCACAGTCTTCTCCAAGATTGATCTGACGGCAGGCTACAATCAGATTTGTATTAAAGAGGAAGACATCCCCAAAACAGCCTTCCACACCAAATACAGCCCCTAAAAATGTGTGGTGCTCAACTTTGGCATGACCAATGCCCTGTCCACCTTTGTAACCTTCATGAACAAAGTATTTGCACCCCACATAGGCAAGCACACCCTAGTATATCTAGACAACATTATTGTCTACAGCCCCTTGGTGGAACAACACCACAAAGACCTAGAGGCAGTCTTTGCTACCTTGGCACAACATAAACTGTTGGCCAAACCCTCCAAGTGCCAGTTCTTCTGTGAGCAACTTCCCTTCTTGAGACACGTAGTCTCAAAGGACGGCGTCAAACCTGAGAGTCAAAAGATACAGGCCATCTGTAAGATGCCACCACCCAAGGACAAGTCGGAACTCTGCACCTTCTTGGGAATGGTGGCCTATGTACAACACTTCATACCTGACTGCAGCGTTTTGACTGCCCCCTTATCCACCATAACAGGCGCCAAGTCCAAGTTTGTGTGGATCCCCCAACACAATCTCTGTTTTAGAAGCCTCAAGGAGAAGCTCACAACAGCTCCTATCCTACAATACCCCAAGCGTGACAGGGAATACCAAATAGAAATCAACACCTCAGACGCGTCCATTAGGGGAGTACTACAAATCAAAAACAATGACAGTGACTTCCTGCCTGTAGCTTATGAATTGCAAAAATTGAAAGATGGTGAGTGCCAATACCCTATCCACAACAAGGAACTGTTGGCTATTGTACACTGCCTAGTCAAATGGCGCTGCTACTTGGAATGCCAGGAAGAATTCACAGCATTAACTGATCACAAGTCACTCATCTATTTCAAAACTCAAGCAAATCTGTCACACCGCCAAGCCCAGTGGATGGAGCTATTGGAGAGATTTAACATGCTCATCCAGTACAAACCTGGAGCCAAACTTGCCATGGCAGACGCCCTGTCCACCTGTATGTCCGTGCTTCAAGAGGAGAGAATGGACTCAACCCAGACTGGTCCCTCTTAGTGCTACAAACAAAGGAAAAAGGTTTCCCCCTGGGCACAACCAACATAAAAAAAGAGACAGTCATCAAAAATGAACACCTATTTGCTGACGTATATGGGACCCTACACAGAAAAATGTCTGACAGCACGACCATTCCCTACATTCCCACACATCAGCAAGTTAACACTATCCTACGCTATCACAGAGATCTTGGACACATCAAGAGCCAAAACCTATATGAGTTTCTTAAACATAAAGCCTAGTAGCTAACCTTATATTGCAATGTTCAAGAAGTTCTAGACCAATGTGAGGTATGCAAAAAGTTTGCCAAAAGCAAAACCCTGCCAAAGTCAGTACTTCCCATCTGCACACAACTACCTTTCAAAGTATGGGCTCTTGACATTGTTGGCCCCATGCCAGGAAAACACAACAACAAGAAATACATCATCACCGCCATTGACTTTGCTACAAGATGGCCAGTAGCCTAAGCAGTAAAGGCACACACTGGCAAAGCGGTAAGACAATTTACTGGCAAGGAGATAATCAGCAAGTTCAGAAATCCAGAACTTCTGATAACCAATAGAGGCAAAGAATTGACCTCTGAAGACACCAATGTATACCTCACTGAAAATGGGGTCAAGCACACTGTGACAACACCATATCACCCACAGGCCAATGTTTGCGTAGAGCGGCTTAATGGTAGCCTCGTGCAAGCCTTAGCCAAACTCACTGCCAGGAGAGCTGAAGACTGGTATAAGCAGCTACCAACTGCACTACTTGTGTGTTGAACCCAAGTGAACAGATACACTGGAAAAAGCCCATTTGAACTGATATATGGCACACAGCCAAATATCATTCAAGCATTAACAGGACCTAAACTGGAAATTCCAAGCAAAGTCCCTTCACACTCAGACCCTCACGTTGTAAAAGCTAACAGCAAACAAACAGTGAAGGAGAATGAAATTCTACAAAAAAACTTTATCCCCATCCATGATAGACATGAGGTTGGGGACAAAGTTTGGGTCATGAATTCTGACAAGAGCAAGCTACAACCCAAGAAAGTGGGGCCAGCAATCATTCTGAAGGTAAACAACAATAACACTTACCTTGTGAAAGGGCTTGGAAAACGTAGGTAAGACAAGAACCTACACCATGATTGCCTATGACCCTGCAAATCAAGACAGAAACAACGAGAAACCACCCTGTCTGCCACAGAACAGCAACTAGTTCAATATGGTACCCGGGCTCCTGACAACCTCCCCAACAACCTGCCCCCAGAGGAGGCCGACCTTCAGTCAGAGGGGGGTGTCAAAACCTCAGGCTTGAACCACTAGCAAGGTTCCAACCAAGCGGGTTTGTGACCTGCAATCCAATTATCCAGTCACTCAAAGCCAGACTAGGAAGTCAACTTGAATTACCAAATCTGACAACATGAACAGATGATGATCCTCTATGGTGGATACCTTGTTTTGGCGCTTGAGTCATTATCAGGATCAAGCCACCCCTCCTTCCATCCAGCCATGTGATCACCAATCATGTTCCTGTTATCCTTGATTCACATGAACTATATAATTTTTAACTCACAATAAAGATTATTATCTATCTCCTAAATATTTTTCCCAGTGTAACTCTGCTAAAACAGCACAGTTACAACACTGATGTTAATTAACTGACATAATTTGAGGGTCACCTGATATGATCTTAGTTATCAGCATGGTCATCAGAAGTAGGTCATTCAAGGGTTCTTTGCAACCTGGACTAGATATTCACTTGACAATGTGGAAGGAATAGGAGCCCAAGATCCAGGCAGTATTGCTTAGTCAATTTTTGATATATATATATTGAATAATTTTCACTGTTTCAACTCTTAAGAGTTGAGTCCTCCCAAAAGTTTACTCAATAAAAAAATATCCCTTGGTGTCAGGACTCTGGAATAATATGGTAGACTTGATCATTATTCCCCTGGATGATTGGTTAGACAGCCAATTTCCATACAGCTGGAAAGCTTAAGGAAAGCATCTGCTGATCCCAATCCACACCTTGTCTAATCAGTACATTGAGTATTACTCCAAAGATTGATCCTGATCCAATTCTGATCCTCCCATTGGATCAACTCTGATTGGATAAGCTTGATGATACCTGATCTCAAGCACAGAACACCTCTCATCCAATAGGATGGAATGTCCAAGAATAATAATGCAAGATGGTTCCTGTCAAACATTTGCACTTGGTGACACCTTGAATTCTATGACCAATATAGAAGGTCATTTAAAAAGAATAATGCACAATGCAAAAATCTAGTTGACAGGGTAACAAAACTTGCATATGCATAAACCACAAACCAGATGCTGCCAATACACTGATGAGATAAGCTGAGATCTGATAATCTATTGAAGTCCTATGCCAGACTGGCATGACTGCCTAACTCTGGGGGCTGAAACTAGCAGTCTTGGGAACAGATAGACTGACTAGTAAGAGTTGGAAGCATCAGACTATAATCTGGCAAGAGGGCTTATCCACCCTATATAAGGTGCTCTCCTGATTAAAGATTGAGCAGAATATTCACCCTTGAAGATAGAGATTAAAGAATCTCTATTGTTGTATCACCACTAGCCAACACCTAGTAGTCAGAATTATCCAAGTAGAAAACACCACCGTTTACTTGCAGACCTGTGTGTTTTCTCCTATAAAATTGGGATACCACCAGGCCGTAGCCTCACCTAGACCCAATTGGTAGCAAGGATTGTCCTCATACAATCTATATCAACATCCCTACTATAATTAACAATAAAGATATTCTCAAGACCACAAAATCTTGACAGTGGTGCTCACTATAAAAACTAGCTGCCATTGGTGTCAAGTCGCTGCCTTGCCTCTTCCCTGCCCCAGCTTTGTTGATAAGTATGGGGGGATGCATGGACACTAGTGACACCAAAAGGGATGCTAGTCTCTGCTTGGCTATTAGGCCACACCAAGCTGTCAAGCTTCAAGACAACTGCGTCCACCTGGACCCTGCCAATGTTCCAGGACCTCATCTACCTTGCCAGTATTTCTTAGAAGAGGTCCGCGCTATGCTAGGCACACTCCTGCATGGTTGACAACATTAAGGGGCCCAACAGGAGACAGAGTTCACTCTTTTCAGCTACAATCTTAATGCTGCCAACCTTTGGACTGCATGTTGCCAGTACCAGGAAGCTAACAGCATGCAGATCAGTCAGCTATTAAACAAGGAGAAGGGGAAAGTCAAAGACTTCCTCTCTTACTTTGTTCATCCAAGCATTAAGCACTTGCAGCAACTTGTTGCAAGACAAAGTTTGGAACTTACTGAGCTGGGGGCTAGCTGCAATGAATTGCAGGAAGCCCACTTGGCTACAATCAATAAGCTGAATACCAGCTTTGATTCATTGCAGGGTATCCTGAGAAATCTGTTCAATACCACTAATCATGCCCACTTCAGGTGGATGATATTGTGCAGCAGTTCAACTCTCAGGTTGGACATATTGTTGCCAATTGCTTTTAGAGCACTGGCATAACTCCACAGTGGATCACCAACGTGACAACTCACAGTATTAACCTTACCCGTAGGGTTGATGAGTTGGCCCAGCAACCAAATCAGAATAAAGAGTCTCTTGATAAAGAAGCTCTTTGCCGTATGCTGGACAGCACAGACAATAGAAGTACCAACCAGTATAACAAGTTAGTGGCTTACATCAACAAGCTGGCAAGTAAGCTTGACGGCCTGAGAAATGGGAGGATCCCTACCCCGCTGGGCATTACTGCTCAGGAACTTTCCTCTGACCCCCACAACTGTTGCCTGTACCACAACGCTTATGTAGATACCAAAAACAATCTTTGAGAGACCATTGAAAGCGTACAAGAGCTTGCCAGCTTGTTTTACAAGGATCTTGAATCCGCACGCAAACAGATTGCCCACCTGGAGGAAGGTTGCATGAAGGATGAGCAATGTCATGGTACACTCACCTCTACGGTCCTTATTCTGGAGGAAAACCACAGCAACCTACTGGAACAGCTGGTACAAGAACGTGAGCTAGGAAGGAGATGGAACTTAAGTTTGCTACAAGACTAAGCAAGCTTGAGACTCAGGCTAGCAGAGCAGGCAGTAGTAGCTCTGGCCAAGGCCTGTCATCCCTCCCTGCCTCTTCTTCAGAAAGACAGAAAACTTCCTCTCCTGATTACTTCCATGAAGTAGGTTCTGGTTGTGAGAGTAACAGCTCTCAGTACACGCGTAATGTGCTCATGGGAGTTGCGGCACTGCCTCCTCTCACGCCAATGACCTCCATCAGGCTTTCTTCTATTCCCACCAGAAGATCAATGGCTACTCCTATAGAAGAGACTTTGGTACCTGACCATAAGTTCAAGCCATTGAACTTACCTAAATTTGATTGTAATGGAAACATTAGAACATTCATACAACTATTTGAGATGTCCATGAGAGGGTCATCAGATCACATGAAGGCCACCACCCTCTTTAATGCCCTGGACCCTGCCAGTGTAAACATTATCATGACACGTCTACCACAGGAAGAGTAGACATAAGCAGACGCCAAACAGGCGGTCATTGATGAATTTGGCAGCAAGACTAAACCCCAGGCCATAAAGGCAGAGTTTAGCAATATCTCCTTCAAGAAATACGGGACTGTCTCCAACTTTGCCAATTGATTCTACCATGAGGCACATATTCTCCTTGGAGCTGGGGTACTTTCCAATCTCAATTGCCACATCACCATAAGCAGAGCTTTAAAACCCTATTGTGAGCTTGCCAACATGATGTTTCCAGTTCTCAACAAGTCCAATGACACATAGAAGATTACCAGCTATCTCAGCAGACTTGGTTCACAGTTTGAGGCCCCAAACAAAGGACAGTCAGGTAAAATTTTTAACAACTTTAAGGAGCAATCCCAAACTCCCAAGCTGGCCAAATCCACACCTGATGCAGACAAGTCAAAAGGAGAAAATAAATCCTATTGTAATTCTGGTAACTGCAATAAGTGTGGAAAGCAAGGCCACTTTGCGGCAGAATGCCAAGGAGGGAAGCCTAGTTCCCCTTCTGTCAACATGGTCACAGTAGCCAAACCCGCTAAGCAGGGAAAAGAGAAGATGGGCCAGTAATGGAATGTACTGGACCCGCCAATCCCCTTCCCATTCCAAAAGACCCTGATTGAGAAACAGCCAGTCAGCGCCCCAAGGTAAGTGGAACCAACCCCTTGCCTACCAGCAAGGAGACAACACCTCCCCAGGCAATAATCCTGGGCACGTCTACAACCATTAGCCAGCCCCTTCCTGACTTATTCTTATCAGAGAAAGGCTTTGAGGAGGACTCTATCCATAAGCTAGTAGCAGACAACCTGTATGCAATCCCCACCTGAGGGAGAGAACAGCCCAGGAAAATTGACAACAACACAATAGAGACCGTCTCCAAGCCCTACATTGCTCAAGTTCAGGAAGTATGTACTGGTTCTAACCCAAACGCGTCCAGCAACCTGCCACCACTGAAAGGTGTACAGTTCTCCATGCCACTGGAAACTATAGAAGCCAACTTTCCTGAGATTGGCCAAAGTCTCCGCCAATGCTTTGATACCCCAGGACCTCTGGGTATCCATTTATTAAATCTCTAATTCAAATCTTACACAGAATGTACTTATGCTGATATTTCCGTAAATAAGGTAAAAGTACAGACCATTATAGATTGCGGGCCCCAATTAACACAGGTTCAACCCGCTTGGTAAAAAGGCTGGGTTTGGCTCCAGACGTGGCCCACTCCAAAGTCTATGGTACCACCAGGATTCACACCACCACTTTGGTTGGAGCATACAGCTTGTTGACAATGAGGTTTGGTTTGATTGCGGTCTCTTTGCCAGCTGTTGTTCTACCCAGTCAAAACTATGATATACTGATTAGGACAGCATTTCTCTGCAAGTATGGGTTAAGCTGGACATGGAAGTGGACACCCTGACCCTTCTCAGTCAGATAATTCCGTTGTACTACTCCAAGAAGAAGGTGCCACTAAGAGAGACCAAGAGCATTCACCTGGCTTATAAGGATAGAGTAGTGCAATACCATACAAAATCAAAGGAAAGAAGGGCAAGTAGCTGCCTACACAGATAAAGGAACACAAAGGCATTCCCCTTTGATCAAGGTCAACCTTCACATTAAAGAGCAGCACCCAGATGGTCATCAAATCTGGATTGACCCTAGATATACCTGAAGGACTCTATGGAGAAATTCATCAGCCTTGGAGCTGCTCCCATTTTGAACCATGTGTTGCCCCTGGAATCATCATTCCTGGGCAACAGGAGATTCATGTTCTATTGGCTAACCTATAGGAATTAAACTTAAAGATCAAGAAGCACCATGTAGTTGCCTTTGTTCATCTTCTCCTGGTCATAGAGATTGAGGCATTTCATTATATAGGCAACTTCTCCGACATGGGACTGCCAGATCAAGTAGAAGCCTCTGCTTATGCAACCACTCCTTTGGCCGGCCTATTGTCCTTGAGAGATGAAGAACACAAGAAGGCCAGTGCGCTTTTCAAAAAGTATCACTGCATTTTTGCAGAAGATGATTTTGATCTAGGATGCGCCACTGATGTCACCCATCACATCAACACCGGTGACCAAAAACCTATTTGCCTCTGTCCTATTAGAAGGTCAAAATCCAGCAAGGAGGTAATGAGCAAGGAGATCAAGGAGCTCTTGGATAGAGGCATGCTTGTGCCATCTAAGAGCCCTTGAGCATCTCCTATGTTCATTGTAAGAGAGGGGGGCTAAACTAACTAAGTTTGGCTCCCATCCCGGTGAAAGGAACCACCAGGATGCCGCCCAGTGAAGAACTGGGATGGCCACTCTAAGGGGAGACCAGAAGGAAAACACTGGGGACAGTTGAAGGAAGTAGGAGTTTAATCCCATCAACACAAGGCCAGTGATCACCCAAGGGGCACTAGAGGCAACAGGAGGAGGACTCTCAAGAACCTCAGGGGGGGCCAAAGTGCTCTCATCCAGGCTAAAAAAGGGGGGCACTGATGTTTTCTCTCCCTTGGTGGAGGGTGAGATATAATTGACAACATTCAAATATAGGTCATCACACGTCAAGCTTTTCACCATGGCCTCTTCAGAGAGGAGGAGACCACTAGGAAAATTCAGAAGGCTAGAAGGGTGGTCCCCCACAAGCCGGGCAGAAGAAGTGATCTTTGACCACAAGTCTGGCAAGGTCAACCAAAGGAGTAATAGGAACAGGGCTAAGGAAAACACAGCAAATTTTAGCACAGGGAGTATCATTGTTGTGATCTCCTCAAAGTTTGGAGAAGATATATAAAATTTCTGTATGACAAACAATAAAAATTATGAGTCACAGGGGCAGCCACAAGTGGGAGGCCAAAGGAAGCAGCAGAGCGGATTCAGATGTCTTGGGCGTGGTCTTGGAGGTCTTGGATCTTAAGAAAGGGCAAAAACGGATTTGGAAACAGTGAATTTAAAGAAAAATCAGAATAACAGTAGAAGTTATAATGAGATTTAAATATAATTTGAAGTTCAAAGGCAGTTTTCAAAAGCAAAAGCAAATGAAGTTGACAACTATACGCTGAAGCCTCTTTGGAAGAGTCCAGAGGAGTTCCTGGGTTTGAAACTGGGGAGTATAAGGTAAGCAAGACAAAAACCACTAAAACTTTAATTTTTAGATGATAGGAACCAGGAGCAGGGTTCCAAACAACCAAAGTACTAAAATTAAAATACAAAGTGCAAACAAATTCCAAGCTTTAATGAAATTGACAATTGACAAGCAGAGGACCCAAATTCCCCTGGCATTGTTAAAAGGGGGTGAGTTGCTGGGAGATAGTCACCTGACTATTTTGTGTTGCATGTGATTGGCTGGGTGATAAAATTTGCTGGCCAGAGCTAGGGGTGCTGGAGAGTTTCAGAGTAATTTCCGCGGGTCTGCCTGATTGGCTGGAAGACAACTCAACCAGTTCAGGTTCATTTGAATTTCTGGTCCTAGATATGGCATCATTTTATTGGGCAGTCCTGATTGTTTTTAAGAGAGGACAACACCATGCTAACAAATAGTCCAAATTGACCAGCGCTTCTTCCCAGGCTGGAGCAGCCAAAGCCAGGGGGTCTGCAGGGTAGGCCAGAACAAATATCTCATTAACAGTATGAGCTAAATCTCCTAGAGAATTGAGTGGCTTGGCTGTAATTTTTGGTCCTTTTTTGGTGCAGCAGGGGGAAACAGTTTTATCCAGAGCTAGAGGTGGCAGTGAATTTACAGTTCATAGTTAAGAAGAAAGACATTAGCAATAGGGTTGTGATTGACCAATGTTGGCTCAACCTGATAACCAAGAAGGATTCATACTCTCTCCCACAGATAGATGATGCCCTTGATTGACTAGGGGGAGCCAAGTATTTCTCTGCCATGGATCTAATTTCTGGTTATTGGCAAATTGAGCTACCGCCCAAAGAACAGGAGAAGTGCGCAATAATAACCTCTCAAGGGTTGTTCCAGCCAACACGCATGCCCCAGGGTCTGTGTAATGCCCCAGCCACTTTCCAACAAGCCATGTATTTGATTCTTGGAGACCTCAAGCTGTCCTGCGTTCTGGTATATTTGGATGATATTAACGTATTTTCCAGGAGCTTCCATGAACATCTGAATCACCTGGAAGCTGTATTCAAAAGACTGGCTGATTTCAATCTGAAGATAAAGCCTTAAAAGTGCCAGTTTTTTAAAGATCAGCTTGAGTACCTTGGCTTTGTTGTGGATACAACTTGACTTTGCCCTCAACCTGCAAAAGTTGAAGCCATCACAGATATGAAGCAACCAGAGAGCAAAAGAGACATACAAGTCTTCCTAGGAATGATTGGCTACTACCAACGCTATATTCTGAACTTCTCCTGCACTGGCAAGCCACTGTTCAACCTCCTGAAGAATGGAATCACCTTTGAATGGACAACAGTGTGCCAGATTTCCTTTGGTTCTCTTAGAAAAAGTCTTTCATCCAGCCCTGTTCTGATGTATCTGGACTTCAACAAGCCCTTTATTGTCCACACTGACGCATTGTTATCAGCACTGGGAGCAGTACTATCCCAGCATAACAATCAAGGAGCTGAGCATACTGTAGCATATTCCAGCAAGTCTTTTAATGTCCATAAGCAAAACTACATTGTCATAGAAAGAGAATGTCTTGCTGTGATATACACATATAAGCAGTTTAGGGTATACCTGCATGGCGTACATTTCACTGTGGTAACAGACCATGCTAGCCTCAGTTGGCTTCAGAATCTCAGAGAGCCCAAAGGACGCATTGTCAGATGGGCACTGAAACTCCAAGCCTTTGACTACAAGATAGTTCACTGCCCTGGAGCTAGCCACCAGAATGCCAACTGCCTGTCTCAACTGCCCACTGTAGTATTGTTATCATCCCAAGCAGACAGCATTTACAATAAAATGGTGAAGGCCACCTTTGACAATGAGCCAGAGGAAGTCCAGGTCATCCTTAGGGAGCTGAGAAAGGACTTTCAAGTAAATAACAACAAACTCTACAAATATCATGAAGGTAAAAAGTACTTATTCCCTTGTCTGTTGGAAAGGGCCAAAATTATACTTGCTGGTCACAAGGCAGTGGGCCACAGAGGATTCCAGAAGACCGTTGCACAGCTGCAACTCCACTACTATTGGGAGTCTCTGCTGTTTGATGTCAAAGAGACTCTTACTTGCTGTTTCAAGTGCCAGAATGAGAAACCATTTGTGGGCCGCCACCAATACAAGAAAGTAGAATTGAAATTTGCTTGGCACACTGTGAGCACAGATGTCATATGTCTGATTTCAATGCGTGTAGGAAGCCTCAAATATATCTAGTGGCCATCAACCACTTAACCAAGTGGGTTAAAGCCAAGCCACTGCAGAGAGTAAGTGCCAAGTCCATGGCCACCTTCATCTTAGAGCGTATCATCCTTTAGCATGGATGTCCCCAGTTCATCCTCACAGACAATGGCACTAATTTCACTGCCAATGTCATTCCCAAGCTGAACAAGCTCATGGGTGTGAGGGGAGTCCTCTCCACTCCATAACACCCTGAGTCTAATAGTATGGTGGAGAGAGTTAATGGAACATTAGTCTCCATCCTTAGGAAATTGGCAGATACTTGTACCTCAGAATGGTACCTGTTCCTGCCTGCTGTGGTCTTTGCCTACAACATATCAATCCACAGTACTACCAGGTTTTTGCCCTTTCAGTTGGTATACAGTTGCCATCCTGCCATTCTGCTGATCCTGTACTCCTCCATGGGCAATTCTGAGGACATGACTTATCAGCAATACCTGACTAAGTTAGCCAAAACACTGATCAAGCTTCAAGCCAAAGCTTTCATAGAAACCTCCATGTCCAGAGAAAAGGGTCAGATAGCCAATAACAAAAAACACCGTCCTTTGATGGAATTCAAAATAGGAAGCCAGGTTTCATACCACAACAAGGACATGGGTTGATCCCATAAGCTGGATAGCTTATGTAAGGGTCCTTTTGAGGTTATTGAAAAAGCCTCACAGGACACATATACTATTAAGAATCTGGCAGATGGACAACTCATAAATTGAGTACATGCAAGATTCCTTAAACCTTTCTTCTCTTTGTCTAGTATTGGCAATAATCAAACCTTACAATTTATATATGGATAAACTAAAATATAATTTTAGAGATAGGTGTTTATTAAATAATTAAGGGTTGCCTTCTTGATACTTGGGGTCCTCTTCCCACTTTCCTTCCTTTTTTCTGTCCTCTTAATCCTTGTTATTGTTGCTAAGATCCTGACTTGCCGGAGTTTGACGCTCCAATGCCCTTTCCTGGGTTTGAGAATGCTGTCAACATCTTCCAGTCTGAGTCACGCTACAACAGGAACAAAAGGAAAAGTACACCCTCTAATGAAGAACATGGTAGCAACCTGTAGCCACACTCTACAAACTCCAATTGGCTGTTGCAAATATTGGACAACAGGAAGAGGAATGTAAGCCTGCTGGGCGTCCAATTTCCAAAGCCCAGCGTCTAGCAGAAAACAGCAAGAAAGAACCATGCAGTCAAGTATGAAGTTAGAAATATACCTATAGATACGAGGCAAAGGAGCTTGGATGCCTCCTATCTTACTGTGATACTTCTCTAAATGTGCCGCCATGTCATCAAACTTACCCATAGGCAGAAAAAGATCTGGTGTCAAAAGCAGGTCACCACACAAGGCCATTCCAAAAAGAGCCAGCTTCTTATTGCCACAATGAAGTGCCTCCCAGGCCCTTCTTGTAGCCCTGAAAATATGGCTATCTCAAGCATCATAATTTGCCACTCCCAAGGAACTTTAGACCTAAGGAAAAGGATCTAGAGGGAAGACCCAGCTTTTGATAACATCAAGGCCAAAGTCAAGGATGAATCCTAATATTGGCATGTCCACAGCCCGCACTGTTGCCAGGTTGGCCAGAAGATCAGTCAACTCTTGAAATATATCCTGCCAAGAGGTCAAGTCTTTCACTGAATAATACCTAATGGCAGTCTTTTGGATCTGTTTCTTCAAATCCATACAAGGACGCTTCTGCGTCACTACTTGAAGGAACAGAGGAATTATGTCCTTGCCCTGGAACAGATTCTTTACTGAAAATCCTTCCTCTCTTAGGCAAAACTGTGTAAACACAGACTCTTGGGTTCCCTGAAGGCATCATATTGATTCTGAGCTTGAGTCATAACTACTTCTTGCCCTTTGGTGGCCTGAACAGAAGCCTGAGTAACATGTTTAGGCAAACACTCCTCCACTGACCCTTCTATGGGATGCTTCCCGGAAACAGTTGAGTCAGCCCCTCCTGACTGATCTCTGTCCTCCTGAGCATCCAAATGTAAAGGGTCTTTCAACCCTGTAAAGGCTTATTTGGAGCCTCCATCTTGAAGCCCTCAGATCAACACCCGTTTGACCTTAAAAGAAAGGTTGTAGAAAGCCTTCCTTTCCTCCTTTGACATCTCCGCAATGTACTGACAGGCTCAGTTTTGCTGGTATAATTGGATTGGTTTGATGAGCTATCCATATGCACAAGATCTCAGGGCAAAGGAAGAATATATGGTCCAGTCTAGCTGGGGGAAATGTCAGAACTCTGGAATAATATGGTAGACTTGACCATTATTCCCCTGGCTGATTGGTTAGACAGCCAATTGCCATATAGCTGGAAAGCTTAAGGAAAGCATCAGCTGATCCCACTACACGCCTTGGCTAATCAGTACATTGAGTATTACTCCAAAGATCGATCATGATTCAATTCTGATCCTCTCATTGAATAAACTCTGATTGGATAAGCTTGATGATACCTGATCTCAAGCGCAGAACACCTCTAAGCCAATAAGATGGAATGCCTAAGAATAATAATGCAAGATGGTTCCTGCCAAACATTTGCACTTGGAGACACCTCAAATTCTATGACCAATATAGAAGGTCATTTAAAAAGAATAATGTATAATGCAAAAACCCAGTTGACAGGGTGTTGCGCTTTTTGCATTACAGCACAACAATTATTAGAGATTATAGGGCACAGGACATTTGCCAGAATACAGTCATATGTGAGGATATGAGTAGTATTGTATCAAAAGAGCCAGGATTAAGCAGGACCATGATTATTGCCCAGCAATGGCTTCTGATCATGCAGAAGCACTTAAGGATTTGGATAAAGGTCAACCAGATTAAGGATAAAATAAAAATGGTTCCAAAGATTGATTTTATTGTAAATGATTAATTCTTCTTATACCTACTACAAGGGTAATCCCTGGGCTGCTAACAATATCTTCTAGGACATTCTAACACGCCCCTAATTTGGGTAATTATTAATCTAGGTTTGGCGCTTCTTGCACATCAACTAATAGAATATCTTCATTTTCACCCAGCACAGGTGATCCTTGCTGGCGTGGAATAATTTAGTTACTTCAGGATCACTTCCTGCTTTCTTAGCATACTGCAGCTTAATAGTTATCAATGTGACAATTAAGGGAATTCAAGATTATGGGGAATCAGATACAGCCCCTCAGCGCTTGATGTAAAGGTAAGGCAGCGGCTGCAATAATTTTCAGTTGGCGCGGCAGCGCTTGACGTAAAAGTAGTTTGGCGTCTTGGCGCCTAATCCAATTACCAGGCGGTGCCACGGCGTTTTATGTATTTACTAAGTGCCGCGGCAGCAAATCATGTGTCATTAATTGCTGCGGCGGCGCTTGTCATTGGCTAGTATTAGGCTTAGGTCAGCAGACTACTGCTAATCCAATTTGCATGTGGCTTATACTACCAATTTATGTTATTTGGTAGCTGCAATTCATATCTGCAAGCTCTGTCATAATTAGTGTCATTGTATTTTGTACTACTAATTTATGGATTTGGTTGTAGCAATCCCAATCTGTGGGCTCTGTCATAATTGGCATCATTGCTTGGTCAAAATTCCCAACACAGGGTAACCAAACTTGCATATGAATAAACCACAAACCAGATGCTGCCAATATACTGATGAGATAAGCTAAGGTCTGGTAACCTATTGAAGTCCCATGCCAGACTGGCATGGCTGCCTAACTATGGGGGCTGAAACTAGCAGTCTGGTGAACAGATAGACCAACTAGTAAGAGTTGGAAGTATCAGACTATAATCTGGCAAGAGGGCTTATCCACCCTATCTAAGGTGCTCTCCTGATTAGAGATTGAGCAGAATATTCACCCTTGAAGATAGATATTAAATAATCTCTATTGTTGTATCACTACTAGCCAACGCCTAGTAGTCAGAAGTATCCAATTAGAATGCGCCACTGTTTACTTGCAGACCCGTGTGTTTTCTCCTACAAACTTGGGATACCGCCAGGCTGTAGCCTCACCTAGACCCAATTAGTAGCAAAGATTGTCCCCATGCAATCTATATCAACGTCCCTACTATAATGAACAATAAAGACTATTCCTCAAGACCACAAAATCTTGACACTTGGTCTAATATTTATTTTAAATGGATCCCATAGTTGGCCTTTTGCACTACATTCCCTTCAATTTAATCATTAGCCAGATTATTACGGGAAGATGGGCCCTGCTGTTGATACTTTGTTGTTGCCCCTGCCAAATGTTAATATAATGTCTGCCAATCTTGGAGCTGTTTCTCCTACCGTCAAAGCTGAAAATCTGGTGCTATCTCAATGTCCTGAATTTTATGCTGAAGACACTCTGATTCTCTTGCAGGCCATTTATCTTGGGCTCTTTTGGTTAGGGTTAATTATAAATTTAACCCTAGTATCTCATTTGAAAATTTCACAAAATGGTATCTGAAGCTGCATTGGTGGTTAATCATTAACTTGCTGCGGATTTGAGTGGTAATTCCCCACCACATGAAGACAGCTTCTTACTATTCCACAATTTCTGTCACATTACTCAACTCTTCTACGTCTGAGTTTTTGGAAGCAGTTTGTCATGAATTTGTGTTTCTTTTCTCCTGCTCCATTGAGATATCTGCATTTACCATTTTTATTTGTATCAGTTCCTTTCTGAGTTTTCAGTTTGAGCTCTTCTTTAATTTGTGGTTCCCATTTCCAGTAACAGTTGTTGAGACTGGATCATCTGTTTCTTATTTCCGCTATGCCATATTGTTTTGGCATCTGGATTATTTTCCTGCTCCACCCACTTTGAAATTTCACGTGAAGTTTTGTCAACATTATTGGCAACAGTGGCAGAATTGACTGTAGGGATGTAAAAGTGAGAATTCAAAAGTGAGAATCTAAAAGTGGCCATGTTGACACTTTTTAAATTTTCAAAATGGCTTTTTATAATAAAGTAATTACTCTTTATTGACTTTTTTAGTTGAGAGAATGCATAAAAAGTATTTTATATGACCATAATAAATTTTAATTTCAGATTAGCTATTTTAATTTAATTTTAAAATTTTAAAAGTGTCAACATGGCCACTTTTAGATTCTCACTTTTGAATTCTCACTTTTACATCCCTACAGTCAATTTTGCCACTGTTGCCCTTTATCATTCTATTCCAGTTCTAGTCTTAGTCACAAATCTCAAGTTTACCATGTGATGACAAAGGTTTCATAAGATGCTTGTGAATGGTTGTTGTCTGCAGTGGAGCACAATCCATGTATTTTAACTGAAAGTGCATCTTTGAACCCTTTGTAAAAAAATTTTGCATCTATTTAGGAGCTCAAAGTATATTGTAAGTTGTACGCCTTCCAACAGGGTACTATTCTGCTCTCAATATTCCTTCCTCAGTTTCTTGACTACTACCATACAATCAATTTTCCCGAGGTGAATAAACTCTCAGTGTTGTGGTTAGCAGTTGACCAGACTACCCAGGATTTGGCGGTTTGGGATTCCCTGTTAACCACAACTGAGGCCCTGGTAAGCCAATTTTTTTCTCTGGTCTCAAATATGTCAACTTCCAAACAAGGTTTTATGGAAAGTGAAGCCAAACCTGCTGCTTGCTCCTGGTTTTCTAGTAATTTTTCTGCAGTGGCTTCATCTAGTTGGAGTTGTGATTGATCCCCTCTTGTTTCTTCTCAGTTGCAATTGGCTATCTTGAATAAACCTTCCAAGGTAGACAAAGTGCCAGTGGTGACACCCATCAAGAGTTTGTTGGTTATGCTACAACATGCTGTGCCCATAAAGTCTTTGGTAGTCAAGTCAGAGGAGTTACCTCTTGTTCCCATTGATTGTGATTGTTCTGTTATTCCTGAAGCCTTCCAAGAAATGATCAAGTGTTACTTTCAGTAGCACCCTGCCTCATTAGCTGTTGTCTTTACCACAGATGAGAAGCAAGATCCTGCTGAGGTTGCCTTGTTTGCAGCAAATAAATCTACTTCTGGTTATTTCTTGTTTTAAGGTAGCATTGATAACAGCCAAACTATCTTCTGGTCAGCCATTGTGTTGGATATTGGTGCTTCTGAGAATTTCATGAGTGTCAAGACTGCTTATTTGTTGCAAATCAAGTATCATCCTGTAATGTTGGTTAGGGGTGGAAACTGTCAAACATTGCCCTCTTTCTAACTTAAGAAACCAGTGACATTTGTAGCCGCAGGTCAATCCTTTACTGCACAGTTTTCCATTTGCTCTGCTCTTATGTACCCCATCATCTTAGGAGTAGGTTGGTGGAAAGACCATAATGTATCAACTCTTCTAAAAGAAAATGCATTACAAGTGGACCATTATTCTGGCATTACCATTCATATACTGTTGTTGGATATGTCAGAATTAGAGCAGTCTTCACAGACAATTCAGTTGGTTCCTGTTCCTACTCCTGTGAGTTCAGAATTACTGGCATGCCTTCAGCTTTGGTTTGCAGCATTTGAAGCTATCAGGGGCGAGGTTCTTCCCAAGTGTACCCAGTTTGACTTTGACTTTAAAGTTACTGTTGATCTAATTTGTATTGCTTCTCCTATTTACCATTTGAATTTAAAGGATGACATATGCTTGGAAGAGTGGACTTGTGACATGTTGGCTAAGTGATACATCTTCAATAAGGCCTTGTCAAATTTCTCTCTGCTGTTGTTTGTCCAAAAATACAATGGGTCTCTTAGACCTTGTATTGATTATGGAAATTTGAATAACATCATAATCCCCAACCCATGTCCTTTGCCCCTTGAAGCACAGATTTCTTGGTGTATTGAGAAGGCAAAGGTATTCTCAAAACTTGATCTATTGAATGCATTCAACCAGAATGGATTACAGAAGGAATGGAGTGGTTGACAGCGTTCAGAACAAAGAAAGGTATATTTCAGTTCTGTGTTATGCCTTTTGGATTGAAGAATGCCCTGGCTTGCTTTCAGCGGTTGATTGACTCAGTTTTGGGAGATCTCCTTGGTGTATGTGCCATTGCGTACATGGTTGACATCTTGGTATTCTCTCCAAATGAGGAGTCACATAAGGCCCATCTGTCAGCAGTTGTAGAGCGTATCCTTCAGGCTAATTTGATCATCAAAAGGAGTAAGTGTGAATTTTTTAAATGTAAGATTACCTTTCTGGGTAATATTATCTTTGAGGATAGTCACACTATTGCCCCTGACAGGGAAGCTGCAGTTTGCAAGTATGCTAATCCTGTGACAGTATATCAACTTTGCAGTTTCCTGGGTACATGTACCTTCTTGAAAAAGTTTACCCCTCATTTGTCTGAGGTGGCAGCCCCCTTGTATTTAGCTAGCAGGAAAACAACTTTATTATGGACACCTGAGTGCGCAGAAGCGTTCACAGCAGTCAAGGCTCTTTTATTTTCTTCTCTGGTCTTTTGGCATGTGGACCCTGAGCTTCCTTTTGTAGTCTTCACGGATGCATCCAAATATGCTGTGGCTGGTGTGTTGTTACAAAAAGCAGGAGATGGTGTTGAAAGACCAGTGGGGTACTTCTCCCAGAAGATGGAGGCTTGGGAACACAATTACATGATTTATGACAAGGAATTATTGGCAGTTGTGGAATTTTTGAAGCATTGACATCACCACCTTATATTGGCTTGTTATTTTTTTATGGTAAGAACCAATCATAAAGCTCTCCTGTACTATCATCAACCTGGGGTTTTGTTGGGTTGCCAATCTAGATGGCATGGGGATCTGACAAGAACCAAGTTCTGCTATGAGTTCATTAAGGGAATGGGTAATCACTTGGCAGATGCGTTGAGTAGAAATCCATCCCATCTCCCAGATGCTAGCATGGACGTCAAGTTTAACAAGCATAATTTGATTCCAGATGAGGCTGTGGTTCTCTTTGTATTAACTCTGCCCGCTATACTTGCTACCATTTCTTTAACTGAGGGCACAGACTTGGATTTATATTACAAATTTAAGTTCTTACAGCCTCTGTCCAAGGGTTATGATAGGCTACTGGAACTAGCATGTGCACATCCAGTAGGTCAGCTGCAGGGTTATCACAAGATAGGACCAATTCTTTATCATCAAGGATGCTTGTGGGTTCCTGAGAGAACTATTAAGGACAAGATCATGGAGGCCTATCACACCTGTCCTACAGCAGGTCACCCAGGGAAAAATAAAATGGTGGAACTAATTTTCCAACAGTTTTCTTGGAAAGGTTTGACAGTGCAGGTTGCAGCTTTTGTTTGAGACTGCCTGATATGTGTTTAATCCAAGGCAAGCTGGAACAAGAACACTGGATTGCTGGTTCTACTGCAGCCTGCTGCAGGGCTCTGGACGTCAGTGTTGGTATATTTTAGCTGTGAACTTCCAGATTCTAAGGGATTTAATGCAATCATGGTGGTGGTATATTGTTTCACAAAAAGGGCACATTTTGTACCTTGCTCAACCACAATTACTTTGGTGGAAACAGCTAGGTTGTTTGTGAATAGGATCTTCTCACTACATGGCATCCCAATAGAGATTGTGATTGACTGCAGGCCTCAATTTATTGCTCAGTTCTGTGAAGCTTTTACTGGAATTCTTGGTATCAAATTGTGTTGTTCCACAGCTTTTCACCCCCAATCCAATGGACAAACAGAGAAGGTAACCCAAAGTTTGGAGGTTTACCTACGCTGCTACACTAACGCGCAACAAGATGACTGGTGTACTAACCTACCTATGGCAGAGTTCACTTATAATAACGTCCCACACACGTCAACTCAAGTCTTGTCATTCTATGCCAATGTGGGCTATAATTTATTGTCCAACATGGGTCCTCAATTAATTAGCAACATAGAAGCTGCAACTGACCAAGCCGCTGCGTTGAAGCAGGTTCATCAGGAGCTTCAGGTTACTCTTGCCACCGCTGTGACAACTTACAAGGAATACACCAATTGCAAGCATCAAGAAGGTCCTATTTACAGGCCAGGTGATCTAGTTATGGTGGATGTCTGCAATATGAAACTGAAGGTTCCTTTTTGCAAGTTAGGCCCCAAGCAAGTTGGTCCCTTCAAAGTTGAATGTCAAATCGATCCCTCCACATATTGATTAGATTTACCCTCATCCTTTAAGATTTTCCATACTTTCCATGAGTGCCTGCTTACCCTCTTTAGAGCACGTAGACTTTGTATTCACAACCCATTCTTGTGGAAGAAGAACTAGAGTATGAGTTGAATTGTATTTTGGCCTCCCATAAGAACCAACATTGACTTGAATATTTGGTATCTTGGAAAGGTTACCCTAATTCCAAGAATTCATGGGTTCCTCACTATGATTGTTTCAATTCCACAGATCTTATACAAGAGTTCTACAATCAAAATATCACTTCTATTGGTTACCCCAAGCTTACCTTAGCAGCAATAAAGCTTCCCCTGGCCCATAAGAGCTTCTCCTTGTCCCATCTCCTGGATGGCGGCATTGTGCCTGGGCTAAAATAGAGGGTAATGTCATAGTAAGTTCATAATTTCAGGAATTATTTGGCCAAGTAGGAAGGCTTGGAAAGCCAGGAAAACTTTAACAAAATTGACCTATTTAACAGACTTGAATCAAACAGTTGATTGAAAATGGGTTACAGCTGCTCCAGTTTGCAAGTTGAATTTAAAATCCCTTGTAAGCTGACGTTGATAAATTGATGTAATTTGAGGGTCACCCAATATGATCTTAGTTCTCAACATGGTCATCAGAAGTTGGTCATTCAAGGGTTCTTTGCAAACTGGATCATATACTTACTTGACAATGTGGAAGAAATAGGAGCCCAGGATCTAGGCGGTATTGCTTAGTCAAATTTTGATATATATTGAATAATTTTCACTGTTTCAACTCTTAAGAGTTGAGTCCTCCCAAAAAATTACTCAATAAAATAAAATATACCTTGGTCTAATCTTTATTTTAAATGCATCCTATAGCTGGCCTTTTGAGATACATTCCCTACAATTTAATCCTTAGCCAGATTATTGCAGAAAGATGGGACCCTGCTGTTGGTACTTTGTTGTTGTTGCTGCCAAATGTTAATTCAATGCCTGTCAATCTCAGAACTGTTCCTAATCCCATCAAAGCTGAAAATCATGTGCTATCTCAATGTCCTGAATTTTATGATGAAGACACTCTGATTCTCTTGCAGGCCATTTATCTTGGGCTCTTTTGATTAGGGTTCATTATTTTACTTAACCCTAGTATCTCATTTGGAAATTTCACAAAATGGTATCTGAAGCTGCATTAGTGGTTAATCATTAACTTGATGCAGATTTGGTGGATGATACCCCACCACATGGAGACAGCTTCTTATTATCCTGCAATTTCTGTCACACTGTCCTGGGGTCAGATAGCCAGCCAATTGCCATTTTAACCAAGCCACCATAATGCAGGAGCTCAACAATCTAATGAACAGGGGGAATTTGATTGGGACATCCAAGTGTCAGGGACCCACTTTGAGGGAAACAAGCCCCCAATTTGGTGAGCCAAGGCCCCTAAATTAAGCCCTGCAATGGCTGAACTGATGGCCATAGTGACTCTGGCAAGATGGTCTAAGTGACCCAAATATGTGAAACTTCCCATCAGGGAGCTGAAACAACCCAGAAGATAGTATCCTACCATGTACATCAACAGATAGAATGAAGCGTGAGGCTGTACTAACAAGGGTTCAGCAGGTGGAGGAGTAGATTTGCGGCCATAGTGAAACTTTCTTCCCCAATGACCAGAAGGATACTTGAACCATCCATTGGCCAAGGACTCCTTTTGATGGGCATCATTGGGTGAGGAGTTTTGCCATTCAATAGTGGGAGTGGGATTCTCAAGACCTTTTACAGTTGTAAAAGGGAGACTAGAAACCACAAAAGGAAATAAATTCCCTTCATGGCTTCAAATAAGTTTACTAAGAAAGGATGCGGCAAGATAGGATAAGAAATATCTTTATTGTTTGAACTATTGAAATGAATAAAAGTTGGGCCCTTAAATAGGCTTAAAACCAGGGCTGAAGAATATGAGTGGAGTTTTTTTTGGAAGATGAGGGGATTTACATGAAGGCTATCATTTATGGCATACCTGTTTTAGAGTGGGATATACCTTATAACTTAAATATTATTGTCCATATTTGTTTGAATAGGATGAGCCACATAGAAGCCACTAAGTTATTGCTAATTAAACGGTTTAAGATCAGAAGATCTATTATCTTCATATGCAGAGCCTTGTCCTTAATCATAGAGAGCAGGTTATTGATCAAACGGTTGGCGTGAAGCAGCTAATCAGAGCAAGAGCAGTAAGTGAAGTTATCAGTTCTCTTATTAATGTTTTTGCTTTCAAAATGCTTTTCAAGTTTAAATTTAAATTGAATAGGCAGATAATAAAAAGTTAAACCAAAAGAGTTGGCTGTCTTCAAGCTAACATTCTCTTCATGTCTAGAGTCCTGGGTTTGAGTTTTGTTCCCAACAGGTTTGGGAGGACACATAGAGTAAAAGATATTGTTGTTTTGTGCCTTTGTGCTGATAACTACCAATCCTTCATTTATATTTGACAGGGAGTCAGGAAAAGAATTCCTGACACCAAGAAGCCCAAGAAGGCCCCAGAGTCCCAGATTAAGTAAGTGTATCCTATAATGCTTTATCTCCTGCAGTGGGACCCCAAGCTCCCCTTGACTTAGGTCCACAAAAAACTTGCACACCATGACATATGGGTGTCCAAGCGCATGGTACAGCTATGGGTGTATGGGAAGGTGGCGTCACTCTGTGTGCTGACCAATGTTGCCGGCAATCAATGGGATGGCACTGAGAATTCCCTGTATGATCAGGCCATCAAATCCACCCTGGTCTAATGCCTGACAAGTTTGACAGATGATGTCATGTTCATCTTGTACTACACACTATCAATAGCTTTTGATGATTTTGGTAAGTAAGGAAAAGCTGCCACCAAGAACAGAAGTAAGAAGGTCAAGAGAGGGACTTTAATTGGTGCATTTCTGGCTGTTTTGGCCAAGGGTTTTGTATAATATCAGACAAACCCTGATTTCACTGATGGCTACAAGTACAGCCACATCATTGGTGGATTACTCAACTCCTGGTATAGCTCAAATTCCAAGCACCAGGTTTTCTTGAGCCACCAGATGGAGAGTAGCTCCACTGCCCTCAAGGCCATCCAAGGACACGGGCACCAGGCCTCTTTGTACCCAGCTGGCTATGCTGACATCCATTTGGCTGATGTTGTGTTCTTTAATATTGATGATTTTTGGAAATCACGCCATTAATGCTATTTCAATATGGCCTTCAAATAATGAAAATGCAAAGATTTGTCTGGTTTTGCTTTCAAGTTCAGGAATTTCTTGCTTTTTTAAATGGGTCTGGGTCAATATCAACCCATTCCAGAATACCATGCCTTCCCTTGTATGATCCTGGTATGACCTCATCCCAATGTGACCCCCTTGACCACTCTGTCTATCTAATGAGTGATCATTTTCCCTTGTCTACTATTTAAGTAGAATCAATTCTCCTAATAAAGACAAGTTTATCCACATTTGTGTTGGCTTTAATAATCTTCAAGCTTTTTCCTGTCCTTTTTGCCAAAATGACTTTCACATCTTGTATCCCAGGAAATTAAGGTATGTGACCTTAATTTTGTCCTGAAGGCTAACCCAAGGCTAGCTTTAAACCTCAAATTGTTTGACATAAAGATTTACCGCTGTGTCCTCCTGGATGTTGTCCCCAGGAGCTGAACACAACAATGATACACTCCGGGAGCACCACTCACAGGCATGTAATGATCTTTAACTTGGGGCCCTTGACCATGATTATCTCTTTGGTTGACAGATGGTGGCTGACTTGTTCACCCAAATTGTCTTCCATGTGAACATGGGCAACAAACGACATAAGGACAAGCGCCTTTCACCTTGTTCCACAGCCACCTACCAGTCAATCAAGGTAATAACTAATGAGGAATATGATGAGCAGTATATGGCAGCCATCACGCAAAATCCTCCTGCCTCTATCCCCGCCACCCCCATCTGCCAGCCCCACACACCCAATCCCAGACCCCCCAGGCCAGCATCACCTCTATGCCTTCCTTCATGTGCTATTATGCCTACTAGGAATCACTCTTCCCTGTCCCCAAATAAACTCCCTGTCATCAAATTTTTTCTATTTATATTATCTTTATCCTGAATTTTAATTGTTCATTTTCTCATTTTTTATATTTGGTTTTATTATTTATGCTCAGCTTATTTCTATAAATTGTATATTTACTATGCCATGTATCTAGATCCAGAACACAGTTATTTTTAGCACTCAAACACAGCCCCTTGTGAAAATATTAACAACAATTTGGTGATCAGCTAAATTTAAATTAGAAAATTATAAGTTTATTGTGTTTAGATAAAGTTGTTGGTGATCCAAATTCAAAATCTTAATAATAAACTTTAAGCCAATCAGGAGCCAAGTGATAAAGTGATTGTTGTGACATAAAGGGTCATTCAATAATTCTTTGATGTGTGTGCACTAATTAATCTGATTGACTGGATGTTTTTCCATTGAACAACATTGCTGCTGTGGAAAGTTGTTTGTGGACTAGTGCTAACCCAGCAGCTGATTGAGCACAAGTCCATCAACAACTTGCCACAGTGGCAATGACACACAATGGAAAAACATCCTGCTAATCAGATTAATTAGCGCACATGCATCAAAGAGTTATTGGATGTCCCTTTATGTCACAACAATCACTTTATTGCTTGGTTCCTGATTGGCTTAAAGTTGATCATTAAGGTTTTGAATTTGGATCACTGTGACGGTCCACATGTTTGGTGGTTTGCAGGCAGGGCTAATGTTGGCCAAGTAAAAGTTTGGTTGTTTGTTGCAGGTAGGCCTAGTAGGGAATAATGGATACTAGGAAAGGTAAGGACTAGCTAGTAGGTGCAAAGACTACTAGAGGCAGATGTTGTCTTCACCCGACAGGAGATATTGGCTGCTGTGGGCTAGAGGTCCGCACCCAGCAGGGAACTGTGGCTGCTAGGGGTGAGAAATGAGATAGCTCATCAGGGAACTTTAGTTTCTTGGGATGGGGAGTGGTCCAGCCTGGTGGGTAGTGTGTGCTATACATGCTGGATGCTGTTTATAACCTGGTGGGTAACACGGGCTTCCAGGGAGGGGAGGGCCTTTGAGAACTCTATGTACCCTGATATGCTTATAGAAGATCTGTGAGCAAGAATCCTACCTAACAGACTGGTAGGGTGTCCTTGTTTATGTACCTATTAGAGCTTTGGGGAGATCCCAAAGTGAGCATTGGAGGGCATAGATAAGCTCAGGGGTGTCACCAAGGCAGTTGTTTGCAAAAGCAGCTGCAGAAATTGGTGTGATCAGGCCTCTGAGAAGTAAAGCTGATTACTTTGCAACTGAAAGCTCAGACTTAATCACCAGGGTGAGTAAGGATAACATCATAGACTTTATTGATCTATGGTTGGATGGCCTAAGTGGATTGCCACTTGCAAGGGCCCAGTCAAACGCCAGTTCAATGTAGACTCATGCCTGGGTCTACAAGTTCTGGTAATGGGGACTGAGATAAAGAACCAAGGTGGCTCATAGTATGTGATCAGTAGAGAAGACTAGTAAGAAGGACTGTATGATCACAGTAAAGACTAGTTGAGGGACTGTTGGTTCATGTTGAAGTTTGGAATCAAGATGGTTCATTGTGAAGTTGGAACCAAGGTGGTTCATAACAAGGATAAGCTGTAGGTCTGATGGATGAAATGAGCTGTTGGAAGACCGGAATAGGCTGTTTTTGTGGACTAAAATGGGCTGACTGCTGGATAGGCTGAAGAGCTGAAAGATGATGTTGAAGAACTGGCAGAAAGACCAGAAGATGATAGCGCAGGACTAGCTATGGAGCTAAAAGATGACTTAGAAGGACTAGACAGACTGGATACAGACACTAGAATGCTGGTTTTGGTTTCTTAAAGAGAGAGAATTATTAAAAAAGAAGCGGTTGAATAATAATTTAGTACTGCCTAGATATTATATAAAAGAATTAAAATACCACATGAATAGAAAGAAAGAGAAAAAACTAAATAACTTACACTGGTTAAACTGTATTTTATTTAGACTTGATTGAGTGGAAAAGAAGCTGAGAAGAGGCCAGAAACAGAACAGAGAAACTGTGAAGGTAAATAAGCAAATTTTGCCAAAAACAACTAGGAGAGATTAAAGGCAAACAACAGGCAAGTTTGAAGGCGCAAAATGTTGAAGAAAATGCGGGGAAATACAGAAAAACATTGAAAAATTGGGCAAGTGCCTAAAGTCAAAGTGTGGAGATCAAAATCTCTAAATCAATGGATTTTTTGATCTCTGCACTTTTTTTCAATAAAAATCTTCCCCAAAAAATTAATATTTTTCTTAAATTTGACTTTTTTTAAAATGTTTTTACTAGTAGTTAAAATAAAAAAACCAAGTTCAAAGTGCCCAAATGGATGCAATTTAAAACACACCTTAATTTATTTGGCTTTTAAATAGAATTTATTTACCTATTTGAATAGAGGGGATAAAATCAAAAGTGCAAAAATTGAAGTGCAAAATAATCTTCAATTTAATATTTGATACATCAAAATTAAAAAAATTTTAAATTTTAAAATTTTTTTCTATATGTAAAAAAAAGAAATCAAGAGCTAAAAAAAAGCTTTTTTAACTTAAAGCAAATTTTTTAATTTATTTTATTCAAATCTTAATAAAAAATATTATTATAAGCTCTTTCTTTTTAAAAAATAAAATTTTGTCTCATAAAAATTTATTTAAAAATTTACATATAGTTTCTTAATGGGTGCAGAAATCAAAAAGTAGTCAAATCAAAATCCAAAAAGGTACCAAAAAACTAGGACCACTTAATATTAAATTTTTGCAAAAAATAAAAATTTTATTCATGATGTTTTACTAAGTTCCTCAAATCAAAAGTGAGGAAATCAAAAATCAACTTTTTAGATTTAGTCACACTTTTTATAAGCTTATAAAATTTTAAATAATTATTAAAAACTTTTGAAATTCCTCATGTAGATTCTTTAAGACATGATATTTAAATATATAAGAAATAAATGAAGTTTTTTGCAAGATTTTTATTTTAAGCAATATTAATAAATTAGTGTGTTTTGGAGGCAAATTCAAAAATATTAAATTAATATAATATTGTACTATGTTTCTGTCAGGGCCCAGATTGCCCTGGACAGTCAGCTGGCCTTCTTAGAGTTGATTAAACATGCAGCATGGAAACCCACACAAAGCACCTTCCAGGGCAAAATACCCCCCCTTTTGACTAGTGAATAGCCTGGGATTTGAGAGGCACACAAGCCTCAAATCCCTGGCTTTGAGCCCGTTATCAAATTTGGGCCACTCACCTATCAGGAAATGGCACATTGGGAGCGCAATTGTTTGATTGCGCAATCAGATGATCAATTCATTGTGGGAGCTATAAATAACTGTGGCAACTTGGCATGCTTCAAATTTCAAAAGGTTCATGTTATAGCAGCCAATGAGATCTCACCCTCTTGCCCAAGCACACAAATTCCAGTTAAAATTGTAAATCCAACTCCAAATGATACCATCAGTTCTCTGGTGGCACAAAAGGCCACAGAATCTTCAGTAAGTATAAGTAGTGAGGGGGAGAAGCCCTCCTCACTGTTGACATCTTAATAAAGCAACTTTATGCCAAGAAATTATTATCTTATTGCAGGAATTGTCTGTTTTTTCTCAAATTTAATTATTCTCTTTGCATCCATTTGTGAATCCACTACTCAATACAAACTTGCATATCCATATCCTCCTGGCTATACTCCTGTTGTCCTTGCCAAACCACCCCGCGCCCTTGACCTAGAGAATTTCCATCCCCATCACCTGAATCTGCCACCAGCAATGAAGGAGATTCCTACTGCCCCTCCTCTCCCTGAAGCACCTCCCACCCAGGACTTTAGCAAACTGGGGCTCATCTATATCACAGTATTGGGGCTGGCCAACCAAGTTGTGCCCCATACTGGGAGTTGGCACCCCCTAGCCACTGCTCTAAACTACCTGGTTTGTATAGCGCCTATTGTGTACATGGCCTTCCAGGCCCAGCCTGCCTCCCTGGTGGGAGTCCAGCCGGACTCTGGTATGGTCCGTGACAGTTTCCCTATGTTATTTCAGGGGACAAAATTGAAGTGCCCAAATCAAAGTGCACAAAACAAAGTGCAGAAATCAAAAGTGCAATAAGCTCTTGGTTTTTTTGAAGGTTTCTCCTTTCCACCTCTCATTCCTCCTCAAAAAGAAGTTTGTTTGGCCCCTTGGCTACGCTGGGGGCCAAAACTTTTAAAAAAATTCTGCATTGTCAAGAGGGTGGATTATATAAAATATGATACCAGTAGAAAAAAATTCTTTTTTCTTCTCTTCTCTTCTCCTTTTATTTTCTTCTCCTTTCTTACCCTCAATAATCTTCTATTATCCTCTTTTCATTATTACCCTTGCCTATATTCTATTATCCTTTTTCCATTATTAACCTTGATTATCTTCTATTACCCTCTCTTCATTAATACCCTCAATTATCTTCTACATTATCTTTTTACTATATGTATTAGTGTCATGAATGTCATTTCAATACTTGTATTGAAAACCTGGGAATTGAAACCTGGGTCTCAGGGAAAATCTTATGTTGATCAGAGTGGACAGGAAACCACCCAACTGCAAGTTGGGTCAAACCCTGGACCACCAGAGATAGATGACCCCAAACAGGGGGAACAGAAACCTGCCAACCTGCCAAGCGTCAATACTGGAGGTTCAAAATCAACATTGGAGACCCTGGCATCAAACCCTGACCCTCCAAAGACTACTTGAGTCACACAAAGTGGATGAGAAACCACCCACTTGTTAAATTGCAAACCCAAAATGACAATTTACTCTAAGACCCACTAGTCTCCCAAGGACAATTCCCTGAATGGTCACCAGATTGCTGCCAACCTTACGCCACCAAAGATCCAGACCTATGCAGAGGTTGTAGCTTGCCTTAAGGAGGTTAAAACAAAACCTACTGTTAACTCTGCCAATGACCACCAGCAGCTGCCAGTCTTCTGTCCAGAATGGGTAGTATAATTGAACTTCTCAGGTGACATAGTGAACAGTAGCAGCAGAATGAAGCATTGCCACTTCTATTCACCAGAACAGGCACAACCTGGATCTGCCACCCTCAAGACTCTAAGCCAAGATTCATGCCCCACCAGTGCCTTGTCTATAACCTGAACCCTGCAAAAATCAAAGAAGCAAAAACCCATGATATAAAAGCCCCAGCGGTATGGTGATGACCATATTGTCATTTTTAATAATAAAGCTTTATGAACTTTTGGTTAAAACAAATCCTACCTTATCTAGTTTTAGTGATCTTCCATCTTAACTCTGACCAAGTAGACCATCAGGCAACCACCTCCTCTGGAGACCAACCTGCCAACCCTCCCCAGGCACTATACTGTCCCCCAGGAGCCCTCTTTGGACCTGTGCATGTTACTGAATACCTGCCCAACCCTGCCTACGCAGAGTACAGCTTGGAGACCATCCTCATTGTCATTCCCTTGGCAAGGACTAGAGAAACTGAATACATAGGAAGTGAAGGAAAGAGGATTGAGGTGCTGCCCTTATTGTTCAAAGACAAGTACAATTATCTGCCTGCCTACTTTGTTCCCATGACTCTGCCCTTAACCCTGCAACCCAACTGCCCAATGGAGACCCCCACCAAGGCTGAGACTATGTCCACCCAACTGTTTGAAGTACTCTACATCACTTGGTTGGGAATGATAGACACTATGGTGCCCATTCAGGACCCTGGTCTTTTCTTGGGAAATCTGTATCCTATATTATCAAGTTAGCACCCATCCTATGGTGGGCATTATCCTCTGGCCTGGCTGTATTCCATCCCAAGTCAACCAGTGCCTCTACCTATGCCTGGCTTCCTGACAATTAGAGTAAAACAAGATGTATAAAATGTTTGTTTTTGATATACAACTTTAAGCTATCTATATCATATTTTTGCAGAAGTAAAGTTTTTTTAACATAAAATATTCAGGTCTTCATTTTATGATATGTAAGTGGCAGATTATTGATATCTTTGAATATTGTAACTTATAAATAAGATATAAGACTATATCTTTTATTAAGTATAAAAGTGTATAGTATAGCTTTAATAAGAAAGTAATGTAATTTATATTATTTTAATGATAAACTTCTATAGCTTTTATCATTGAAATCAGATCACTAATAAACCAAAATACCTAAAATCACATGCTTGTATCTTGCAGAAAAAATCCTTTATTTTGCTTATACTGAAGTATTATTATAGCTTTACATAAGCTGGAAATTAAATTAACCTTTTTTATTAGTCTTATAGTTTTTAAAGCAGTTTTTTGTGTTGTTTCACGTTTTATATTCAATTGAATAAAGTTACATATAAGCTCTAGTCTAATTTTGCTTTTGAAACTAAAATAAACTTTCTTTTAAAAACAGCTAATTTAAGAATTTTTTTATTATCTAGCATATATTTTTTATTGCAGAAATAAATTATTTTGGGGTCTCTTTAGTCTAGAATAGTTTTTGAAATAAATATATAGTTTTATATTATAAACTGTATTTTATTCTGCTTCAAAGTTAACCTCTGGAAAATCAATTTTTGCACTTTGATCTTTGATATTTTGATTTTTGCACCCTACATAGTGTTTTATTTTTGCACTTTTTGGGGGTCCCATTATCAATTTTTGCACTTTTGACCTTAGGAACTTGCCCAAAAAATTGAGGGTTCAAAATCCCCTATATAAAACATAGGTGGAAGTGCTTGAGTTTTGCCAGAGAAACATGACGGGAATCACGTCAAAACCATTCAAAACGCAGAGCGGCTGTTTACCCAGAGCAAGACAGCTTTGAGTTCAAACCATAGTCAAGAGCAAGCCATTTGGGCAAGCTTTTTGGCAAAACAGTTGAATAGAGGTGTATGATTGGCTGCAAGCCACAGTTTATTTAATTAGTGTTTTGAGGGCTTTAACTTAAGAGCTAAAGCCTAAAAATGAGGTGCAAAACAGAAAATTCAGGGCTTTCATTAGCTGAAGTAATTTATAAAGTTTAATAAATTGTAGAAGAAGAAAAAAAGGATAGTTTAAGCTTTGGAAGACAAGAGTTCTGAGAAAGAATTTGGACTTGGAAAAGGAGCTATAAAAGGGGGGGCTATCTGAGGCTTCTCAGGAACTGGATCAAGTGGATTATAAAGGCCACAAAGACTACAGAAGGAGATGAAGACCAAGATAAAGGTGCAGGAGCCCAAGACCAAAGCGCAGGAGCCTAAGACAAAGGTGCAGGAGCCCAAGACCAAGTACAAGAAGTCCAAGAGATTGTTGGAGGACTCCAAGTATTGGCAAACCCATATTGTTTCCCTTACCCAGTCATTATAGCAGAAGATTTCTAAGGGTATCTTCCTTCTGAGAGTGAATAAAAGCCCATTTCAACCCCTATACATCTTTCTGAGATACATTTTCCCTTACTAGAGAATGATAACCCCTTCCAGCCAGTCCCTGGCTATGACCCAGGACACACTTTGGGGACTGGTGGACAGGAACCCCACAATCATCAACAACTTTATCTAAACACAATAAACTAATAATTTTCTATTTTACATTTAGCTGATCACCAAATTGTTGTTAATATTTTCACAAGGGGCTTTATAAAGTGCCAAAAATAATATGGCAATTATGGAAGCAATTGCAACACAAAGCAAGCAACACATATTGAGATAAACATAATAGCATATACACAAAGTGTAAAAGGATGGGATAATTTAGTAAATGGGAAAGCAAACTGGGATAAACAAAGAGGCAATAGTATCAGAATAACACAGATTTTATTGGGGTGAAAGATATAAAAACATATGAAAAGGTTAGTAATAAATCATATGAGAGAACTGATGAGCTGCTAAAGGAACTTGACTTGGCAATTGCCGAGATCAAAGAAATTGACTGCAAGGTTAAAAAAAAGTGAAGTCTGCCATCCTTACAGGGGATAAAATTGACAAGGTGCCAGCTAAGGCGCTTATAGCCAAGATGCCAGACACCTCTGAAAAAACAATTGAGTGTCTGCTCAACATTCAAAAAAACTGTAGTTGAGGGCCTCTAATCCAAGTCTTTTTCCCTCTCTGTGCCGTCTGTCTGGGTTGATAACCCCAAGATGTATGAACATCTCAAACCTGCCAAGCAAACCAGAACAGAGGACACCAAATTTCTGGCCCAACTGCTTGAGCTAAGAATGACCAAGCCTGCCAAAGCTGCAAGCAAGGAGGAAACTGGAGAAGATAACCTAAAAATGAAAATGAATAAAAATTCAATAATCCTTACCTGTTTTTTTAGAACAAATTGATGGAAAATTACGCCAGGTCCTGGCCCCGTTGTCCCCACTACATTCTACTCAAACTATGCCAATCATGTAGCTAGGAAGTTGGCTCTACCCCCTATTTTGCAGAAGCTCAAAGACAGGATCCATGGTACCTTCCTGATGTTGTTGGAGGCTTTAGCTGGGCTGACGTATGGGGAAGGGGCATCTGAGTGGCCATTTACTGCCTACAAGGATGCCTAATCAGTCTGCCTGGACCTGGTATCCCTCAGTTGAGTTTACTGTGTAAACTACATTGAGCTTGTTTGGGATATCCTGAAGACGCTCACATCCAAGAACATACCAGAGATGGACCAGGCCCATGCAGCTGCTTGCTTCTGTTTTCCAGTGGAGCACACACTCTCTTACCTACTTGAGAACTTCAAGCATGCGGTGGGTAAATTGGCTGTTGCAGATGCAACAGCTATCAAGAAGACCAAATCCTTCTGGCAGACTTTGGGCTGGCCTGGAGCACTGATGAGACAGGGCTCCCTGCAGCCATGAAGCTGGCCTTTGCTAAAACAAAACACAAGAAGAAAATAAGCACAGTATACAATAAAGTCTACAAGTTTACTGAAGCCTTTGCTTGGCAAAGGCTTCACCTTGTTGTTTACCTGGGGCTCCTCTTTTACTTTGGGATGAGCACCAATGTAGAGGACCTGAGCAGGGTTCTTCTTGGGATCAACAAGGCCAGGCTCTCCCTATTTGGGAAGAAGTTCCCTCTGGGATATGACTTGGTGTATCATGTTATCCAGGACACCCTGGTCCTGGCTTACATTTACGGGTCTGCAGCCCCACCAGAAAAGCTGCTCCTGCATTTAACCTAACAATCCTCCCTTTTACCAGCAGTCAAGAGTACTTTAATCAAGGTGTATTCACCGTACATGGTGTGGCAGTGGAGGTTGTGTGCCACCTCCATTGCTGGGTGGGTACAAACCAACAAAATCACTACAGATGCCCTTAATCAATTCTCTCTTCCAATAATTTTCTTTACAATATAGATTATTTTTATTATAATTAATTTTTAAACAATGTCTCATTTAGTGATCTATTACAAAAAAAAACTTAAAGCAGGTCTTTATACAGGAATAGCAATATTTATTAATAAAATGACGTATACCTTGATAGCTTTACTGTGAATTCAGAACCTAAACGTAAAAATGCAGGATTATCAAACCCTTGGTCCAAATTTCAAATCACTTTTGAGGGATGGCCTTTTTTAATTAAATTGATTTTTTTGTGTATTTATTTGAATTTTTAAAAATGTAGGAACTCATAGACACTTTGCAAAGTTCAAGTCAAACTGAATATTTCCAATGGACAAAGTGAATTAGCTGGAATCAGATATGAAGCGTTTGAATCCATCAAGCATTTTTATTAGCTTTACCATGTTTTTGGAATTGTGAGATTACCAAATCCAAGAACCAAATTTTAAATCACTTTTGAATGCCACTAGTAAACTAAAATATTAATTGCAAGAACTGGAATCCAAATAAATGTACAGTAAGCACACTAGGAAACACAAACCCAAATCAAGAAGCTCCACCATAACTAAAATCAAACTAAAAATTCAATCTCAATAACCATGTTTAGACATAAAAAGTAATTCAACTTTAAAATCATCCAAAACTGGAAAGAATACAATATTATTCACTTCAAATCACGGATATAGAAACTCTGCTACTATTCAAGGCTAAATCAAGAGAAAACAACTACCCACAACTAAACCAATAAATCCAAATAAATACATATTTTAATCTAATATATATATTTTATTTTATTTTATTTTTATGGACTGTCAATCACATTCCCAACCCTCTCCTGCACCAGCCTGCTGGGCAGCCTGTCCATGAGGGCGTCCCAGAGGGTCCAAGAACAGACCCAGCACCCAACTCAAGGGGAGTCATGCCAATACACAGGCCTCTCAAGGTGTCAGCAACAGCCAACCACCTCTCACATCCCAAGCCCAATTAACCAGCCTGAATCCCAGACAGAAGCCACTCTCAAGGCCTGCCACAAAAGTCTCCTACACCAGGGTCACCAGGAACAATGAGGCTACTTACACCTCCACCGTGTACCCAGTTGTCACCTGGCTCCGCACTCTTGATCCAAGAGTTGCCACTTCCTGCCCCCACGTCTTTGATACCTACTATCAGCCATTAACCACAACTGTTGAGCCATCTGCGCCTATTGTGTATTCAACCATTGACGGTGCCACTGCAAGCAAGCGTGATTCCACCTTCTACACAAAGGTCCCTGTCCCCTGTGTTGAGCCTGGTAGCCAGGATTCTGTGGTACCTACCAAGGGCCGGCGTCAGTTGACAGATAGTGAGCGTGAAGCTCTCCTCAACTGCTTGAATGGGGGAATGGCAGTTCAGGATATTGCGTCCCAATTTGGTGTCAAGACAGATACACTGCCAACATCAACAACAAGTATGGAAATACTGGGCAAATTGCCAAGTCCACCAATGCAAAAAGACAGCCCAAACTCCTTCAGCCTATTCACATTGACGCAATCAAGCAGTGGGTAGCCAAGGATTGCCACCTGGACACACTTGCTGTCCAATCAATGCTCGCAACAGAGTTCAGGCTTTCTGTTTCCAAAACCCTTGTCTACAAAACTATGGTTGATTTGGGCTTCTTCTGGAAAGTACTGGGAGTTTTGCCATATAATAGGAACAGTGAAAAGACTATTGAGGATTGACACATTTATGCCGAGACATATCTGGCACTAAAGAAGACTGGGAATGTCCAGTTCTTCTATATCAACAAATTGTCGTTTTCCTCCTCACTCAGGTCTAGGCATGGATGGGTCAAGAAGGGGTCTAAGGACAGCGTAGCCCATTGTGAAGCTGTCTGTTCCCAGGCCTATTTAATGGTTGTGCTTCTTGGTCCTTGCGGGTTGGATCAATATCAGATGATCAAGGGTTCCATAATAGCGGGGCATTTCTTGATTTTCTCCAAGCTGTCAAGGAGTACCTTTGGATAAATTACATTGGCACAACCAACGTTGTTGTGCTTGATAATGTTGAGCTCTGCAAAGTGGATCTGGTTGTGTCCAAGTTCTCCCCCATTGACAAAAAATTCATTCTACCAGCCACTGCCTTGCAGACTGCCCAATGAGACTCCTCTTCCTTCTGCCCTATTCTCCATTTCTGAACCCAATGAGGAGGTGTTTGGTTGGATCAAAAATAAGGTGAAACAAGGCCTCCCTCAGGACACTGAGGATCTCTTCAACATTCTTGAGATCATCCAATTTGCAATGCCACCTGATGTGGTGGCGGCTTTCTAGGAGCACTCAGAATCCTTCCTCCCTAAAGCCCTGGCCTCCAAGCCAATCAGATAAATGGGTGCTCTGGGTTTTATTTGTTTTTATTTTTATTTATTTTGTTTTTATTAGGACTCAAGAATTATTATTTATATATAATAGTGTGATGTTTGATTGTATTATAGACATATAAGAGTATGTAGAAAAGGTAAGTAAAATTAATTATACTAGGTATGAGGGAATTTTTTTTATTATAATGCACTGAATATTATACTGACTATTGCGCTAACAAATAAATAAATTAAAAAACAATAGAAATAAATTAGTTTATTTAAATAATTGTGAATCTTGATGGTACTTTGGCTTTTCTGAGCCATAAATTGGACCTTGCAGGTCATCATCTGATTATTGTTATTTCAGTGCCACTATAGCCACACAACACAGAAACCAATGATTTTCATATATTGCTTACTAATTAGTACTTAGGATGCAGGTCAAGTATATTGAATATGTTTATCAAATCATATTACAAGGGAAAGGTAATTTGAGTTCTAAACAATCATTTTTTTAGAATATAAGTAGAGCGGGCCACATGATGCGGATAAATTCAATTCTTGTTGTTTGTTTATGTAATAAATGAACCTGTACTTGGCGTGCTAGTAAATAAACAAATTTATAAATCATATTTTATTATTACACATATTTACTTTATTAAACTGTCCCTTTATTATTATCAACCTAATTATATATTACCATTATAATTTTAAAATTAAAATTAAAATATTAAAAGTAAAATTATAATTATAAATCTTAAAATTTAAATAATAAAGTTTAAATGTTCAAAATTTAATTATTTTTATTAAACTGTGATTTATTCAATATTGAAATATTTGATATTAAAATTTTTAGTATTATAATATGTAGTATTAAATTTTATTATTAACTTTTAGATACTAAAATTTTAATATTGAAATATGTAATATTAAAAATTTTATAGTGAAATTTTAATATTACATAGTTCAATCTTAAGATTTTAGTATTAAAATATAAAAAGTTAAAAAAAATGAATTTGCAAGGGGGGAATATTTATTGGGGGGATGTTAATTGCAAAGGGAATGCAATTATTCCGGGGAATTATACCCCGAAATTAAATTTTTGGCTAAAGCGTCTAAATGGATCTTATACTCTTCTGTAAGTGGTGGAAAACCCTGGATATGATTGCTAGAGGGGTGGCGCCCTGTACCCTGGTGGTTGTTGATTGTTTGATATAAGGAAGGCAGGTGAGTGAATCTATCAATAGGTTTTTTTCAGGGGGCATGTAGTACCTGTATAACATTGCCAAATGCAAATGAGTCATACAGGACGTGCTCAACTGTCCTATATCCCCATGGTGTCTTCTGGCGGTCAAGGGCTACATGGCAACTATCCATTTGAATAGGTACATCCTCCAACTTTTTGATGTTGGTTTTTAATATGCAGTGAAGGAGGATTCCCAGGTATACCACAACATGGATTCTTTGCAAGGTACACTTTTCTGAGAGCATGCATAATTTTTTGAAGACTTGAACTAACCTATTGATATAGGATGTTTGGTTGAACTTGAAGAGGGTTCCAGGGGGCGCCTGACTTGAATCAGCCCCCCAGGCCTCGGCAAATGAAATAAGTAAAGGTTTAAAATTATTCACAAGGACTGCATCCCTGACTTTATTTGATAGTGCCTTAAAAACTTCATTAAAAATTGCAGATTTCAAATATTCATTTCCTATTTGAAAGTCAGTTTTTATTAAGTTCTTTTCATATTCATTGATGTTTGTGAAGGGGAATCTTTGAATGCTTTTGTATATATATTCATTGAAGTTTAGTTTGATATCCCCACAAATTTCATTCATTTCATTGAAGTTAATACTTGATCCTATTGCATATTCTTCCCTCAACCACAGCAAGCACCCTGCAGGTGGTAAATATTCCCTATTTTTAGCTTCAATATTTGAAAAATTATTCATATTCTGTTGAATTATTTTATTTATTTGGTTTTTATTTATTTGTTTTACAGGAGCTACCAGTGACTGGTAACCCCCAAACCCAACTTGGCGTATAAGCCGCCACTTCTGCAACCTCATCCCCATTCCTGGTGATGACTAAAATAAATGTAAGTAAAACATAAAAAGACTTACTAATTGTTTCCCCTGTGGCCCCCTCAGCCACAGGTGCCACTTCGGCAAACTTCATGAGTGTTGGCTGCTCTTCATTAATTTTCCTAGGCTTAATTTTTCTTATTTTTCTTGCAACTTGTGCTTCCTCTTGATTTTCATTTGATAAAGTTTCTGTATTTTGTGAAGCGCTCTTGCTTCTTGCTTGTGTTTTGTTTTTGTCTGTTTCCATTTGATTATTTTCCTTTTCATTGGTGTTGGTTTCCTTTGAAACTTCAATTCCTTTGATTATTTTGATCTTCTTATTATTTTCTTTGGCCCCCTACCAGAACTCCCATAAATTTTAGTCTGCATTGTTGAACTTCAGAATTGATAGAATTGTTCCCTGGAGATTTAGTAATGCTTCTTTATTCTTTTTGTCTATAATATTTCCTAGTTTATTCATAGCATCTTCTTTTGACTGGATTAGTGACTGGTCCTTGTTACCCAGCTTTCCTGTCACTATTTCCCTGATATTTTTTTTCTTATTCAACAACCTTTTGCAGTTGTACTTCTAATTTATTTTCCAAATTGTAAATATTTGACATTTTGTTTGAATTCCATCAAAAAACTGATTTTTATAGTACTATCTTCAACGCATACATATTTTTCATCATCATTAATAAATTAAAGACAATAAATGTAAATACTGCATTAGAATATTGCAATTAGACGTCAACTCTTGATATTTTGACATTATGTTCATAACTCAATGCATTTTGCTTAACAAAATCCATTGTAAACTTGGCCTTTTTCATTGTAATTTATTAAAAAATTGTGTTTATATTAGAGAGCCATTAACACTTAGTGCAAATATTGATACATAGTGCATTTTACAGCTTGTATATTTACCTATTGGTAATAATTCTATAAACTTTCTAGTCAGATTTTGTGTGTAATAATAATGTTATGTGTTAATAGAATACTGTTTATTGTCATTAATTGGCTGATTTTCTTTGATGTGGCAATTGTGCATTTTCTAATATTTATGCACTAGTATCCAATTGGTTGGCTTCACATCAAATTGCACAGGCAATAGGAAAACAAGCCGCCACCCTGACCACATCTGGTCTTGGGGTGGCGGCTTGTTTTCCTATTGCCTGTGCAATTTGATGTGAAGCCAACCAATTGGATACTAGTGCATAAATATTAGAAAATGCACAATTGCCACATCAAAGAAAATCAGCCAATTAATGACAATAAACAGTATTCTATTAACACATAACATTATTATTACACACAAAATCTGACTAGAAAGTTTATAGAATTATTACCAATAGGTAAATATACAAGCTGTAAAATGCACTATGTATCAATATTTGCACTAAGTGTTAATGGCTCTCTGATATAAACAAAATTTTTTTAATAAATTACAATGAAAAAGGCCAGGTTTACAATGGATTTGTTAAGCAAAATGCATTGAGTTATGCACATAATGTCAAAATATCAAGAGTTGACATCTAATTGCAATATTCTAATGCAGTATTTACATTTATTGTCTTTAATTTATTAATGATGATGAAAATATCCATGGAAATAATTATGTTACCACATCAAATGTACAACATTCTTTACATATGGGAAATGTTAATAATGTAAAAAGAAAATATTGTTAATTATGAATTGAAAGAGAGATATTGACTTCAATAAGTTGTCACAAAGAAAAAATTATTTACTAATCAAAGGATGGGAAGGGGAGGAAATGGGCAAAATGAACATCACCTTCATCTGCACCTATGAAAGGGACGGCATCAGAGATAGTGGTGAGAGAATGGGTTGTGGCTTGGGAGTCAGGGTTAGAAGGTAGGTAGCTTGATGGGGGTTGGGGAGGCAGGGTTTGTTGACTGGGAAGGGGCAGCAAGAGCGGTATGCTTCAATTGCTCAAATTCTTCTTCTGTCATATATACTGGATTGACAAAATGGATGGACTGGCGTGGGGGGAGGTGGGGGTTCTTTCTGGACTTATCACTATTACTTTCATAGAAGATAATGAGATCAAATAAGTCCTGGACAGACGTGGAAGTAAAAAGCTCATACCCCTATCAATTTGGGTACATAGTTAGTTGTAGGTGGCAGGCTTTAAGCGCCTGAGGGAGGAACCAAAATTGTAGAGATATACATCTGCAAGATGCATGTTGGCGTAGTTGATGGGGTAGGACCAACAAGTATGCCCTGCAGCCCTGATTTCTTGGGTTGCCCATTCCTGCTGCTCCATCTCTGCACTCAGTACAACTGTGTGCATGGCATTTTGTGTGGCCCACTCCTCCAGCATGACCTTGAGCTCCGTCTGGTAGGCATACCCATCTTTGGTGTTTTATATTGCCAAGTAATAATTGACGCCCAATGGGGAAACTTCCAATAAAACCCCAACAAAATAATACAATATTGAGTCGTGCTTATACACATCAGATTGGATACACTTTTCTCTATAGTCTTGAATACTTGCAGATATCTTAGCATACAACAGAAAGATGACGTCATTACAGGCCCTCATTGCCCTTCCTTTGATAAAATTAATAATAGTGAATTGTAGGGGTTGGTATCCACCAAAATGGGGCCACTGAGAACTTGATTGGACAAGATTCTAGCAGCAACCCCAACTCTGTGCATCCACAAATTCACTATTCTTTTGTTGGTGAAGATGCTGTGGAGTCCCAACTGGAGACGTACCTGGACCAGGAGCATCTGCAGGTCATGTTCCATAATAGCCATCATAAGGGGATGGACTGTGTCACCTTTGGTCAAAGTACGGGAACCAGTTGGGGTCTTCTTGGTAGGGGGGCCACAGTTGGTGTGGGCTCTCAGGGTTGCAGCCACAGTGGACTTTACAAACCCCATTGCGGCCGCAATTTCCCCAAGGGACATAAGTTTCCCTTGCTTTTCAACCATTTTGAGAACAATCTCCAGAGTGATTAATTTTCTTCTGCATCTTGCAGGCTGATTGGCTGGGGGAGGGATGTGTCTATCTTGGGAACTGGTCAATGCCATCTGATTGGTTTTTTGGGGGTTCTGGGCTCTCTGGGTGACCCCATGGCTCAAATGGCTGGTTCCAGATGCCATTGCTGATAAGGGATTTGGGTTGACAGCTGCCTGTGCATGATGGGCAAACAGGGCCATGCTGGAAGTTTCAGGAGAAAGAACACACTCCTGGGTAGTGCTTGGGGAGGGGCCTGAGGGTTGGGAATGACCATAGACAGAGGCTTCACTGTTGGAAGACCCAGTGTAGCCCTGCATGATTTTGGCAAGGCCAGGGAACAGCTTGTTGACTTGGTTGTTGTTGAAAGAAGACATAATAAATTTTTATTAAAAAAATTTAAACTTAAAAAGAGATGTGTATATTTTAGTCAATTAAATTGTTAAGTATGTTAAGTTGTTGAATATTACACTCAAAATTTTAGCCATCCTAAATTGGAATAGGGCAATTTTTGAGAATGCCTATGATTCCTAAAAGAATCAGCACAAATCCAGTCTAGATCCTTTAGCATCCTTTTTGAGACACCCATAAATTATATTTATTTCAAATTTCTTGCAATTATGATTTTAAATCTAGTTCTTGTATTTGACAATCCCTAAATTTCAGATTTCTTAATTTTTACATGATGTCTATGATTTGTTTGACATACAGGAAATCTCAAATTGTACATTAGAATCCCACATTTCTGATTCATGTATCCTGCATTTGTTTGCTGAGTTTTGTCTTTTGTTGGTTGAGTTATCTGCTCAAGAGATTCAAAATTTGCCAATTTACATAAACCAAAAAAATTCAAATTTAATGGGTGCTTTTATTAAATATTTTAATTTTCACTCAGCTGAGTTGCCCGCAAAAGTGATTCAAAATTTGGACCAAGGATTTGACAATCCTTCATTTTTACAGTCAGGTTCTGAATTTACAATATTACTATTATAATTTTAATATTTAAATTTAAATATTATACTTTTAATATTAAACTTTAAATATTAAACTTTAAATATTATACTTTTAATATTTAAATTTAAATATTAAAATAAAAAATTAAAATAAATATAAAAGTTATAAGCAAGGGGAGATAATTTATTAGGGAGATGCAAATTGCAAAGGGAATGCAATTATTCCAGGGTATTATACCCCAGAATTAAATTTTCAGCTAATGTGTCTAATTAGAATCATGTACTCTTCTGTAAAGTCACTCCCCCCTTCAGCCCTAGATAGGACAATCTTCCTGCGCCACACAAAAAAATCTGCTCAAAGCTGGACAAGCCCCTCAATTCCCTTGAAGATTTAGCCCACACAATCAATGAGAGATTTGTGTTGGCATACCCTTCTCAAGTGGTAAATAAGGGTGCTTTGGATTCTTTCCCCACTTGGGAGGAGTCCCTGATTAATTTGGACTATTTTCTGGCTTGGGCCCAACCACATTTAAAATTATTTAGGTCTAAACAATCAGGCTGCGCTACTGCCAAATCATTAAATCCTAATTCAACTGGAATTGATGGCATTCAGAAGTGTTCTTTAGGCATTAGCCAATCAGAGATTGGGTTGGAAATTAATGAGAAACCATCCAAGCTCCCTGAAATTATTGGCAAAAATTTTATCTCATCCAATCAATTGACTGGCTGAGGTCACCTGACCTTTTAATCTCAATGGCTTTTCCTTAAAGAAAGACAGGGGACTTTTGGTCCCCTGCTTGCTCATTCTTACAAAATAAAGTTTAGGCTTTTCCTTCAACATAAGTGGTTTCTTTTGGGTCTGTTGCTGACTCCTTTGATTTCTCTAAGATTATTAGTAAAGGTTCCCTTTTGTTTTTGGGTCTGTTTGGCTCTTTCCAAAGCTCTTAACTGTGTTGTTAGTGTCAAGATTAAGGCTTACCCCTTTTGCTTTGAAGCAAACAACTTTATTCTAGAAATTAGTAGTGATTTTAATATAATCACCTATTTTAAATCCAATTTTGTTCTTGATTTGCTTTTGTTTGCTCTTTGACTTTATTCCTGCTCTATACAAGCTTTACTATACACTTTAATAGACCTTCTCAAAGCCTTTTTGAGTCCTTTGGTCCGCAGTTCCTGTTTCTGCTCATTCCTAGTGTCAAAGAGTCCCCCTTATTTGGATTTTTCTATAGAATTTGCAGACCTACATGTAATTTTGTTGTGGTTCAACTTCAGACTTCAATGCTAGTGCCTGTGATAAAATTTGTGGTTTTTACCTTGGCTCCAGCCCTGGTAATGATCTGGTCTACTTCTCCAGATCTTTGGGGTTGTATTCCCAATTCCTTCCTACACGTTGGCACCAACCCCAACCAGCTCTTGAATATTTTTGAGGATATCCCCGCACACGCTCAGGACATTTACGCCACCATTGAAAATGTGATGTGAAATTTAACCTGCAATGATCTAGAGTTCTCTGCCGTCAAGGTAGCCTCCGCTACTCCCCCTAGTCTGGCCCACCCTACGCTCCTCCCCCCTGAGGACCCTCATGTCCTGGTCTCAGAGGAAAGCTTGGGTCCCCCAGAGCTCACTCCCAAACAGGCATCCTGGTTGCTTAGCGGAATGGTTTTGATGGGTTCGGACTCCTACTTCCCCCAGGTGTCTGCCACATCCTCCCTATGGACGCCCCTTCAAGCGGTCATGCCAGTCCTGTACTGGATAGCGTCCTGGTGGATCCTCCCTCCAGGATGGGAGCCAAACTTAGTTAGTTTAGCCCCCCTCTCTCACATCTTCTTTATATGGTGGACAACTCTGGATGCAATTGCCAGAGGGGTGGCGCTTTGCACCCCGGTGATTACTGAACGTCTTATAAAAGGGAGTTGCAAAAGCAAATTGATTAGGAGTTGGTTCTTGGGAGGTATAGTGTATCTGTACAACAAAGCTAACTTAAAACAGTTGTATAGGACATGCTCTATGGTTTGTTAGCCCCACAGCGTCTTCATTTTGTCCAGTGCCAGCTGGCAGACGTCCATTTGAAGGGAGACGTCATCCAGCTTTTTCACATTGGCTTTCATGATGCAGTGGATGATTACCCCAAGGTAAACAGAAAGATGCAGTTGCTGTGAGATATAGCTTTCCGCAAATAAACAGAATTTCTTGTATATAATGACTAATCTATTCATATAGGATGTATTTGAAAATCTGAGTAAAGGCAAACTGGGCATTTTAGAGGGATTGGACACCCATGCCTCTGCAAAAGATTTGAAGAAAAAGTTTTCAGCTCATTGACTAAGAATACTTTGCCTATTTTATTTGATATTGCTTTTTTAAGTTATTGAAGATTGCAGCTTTGATCTTTTCTTGTGAAACTTGAAATCAATTTTTTTAGGTTTATTTCATATGAGTTCATAGTTGAAAATTGAATTTTTCAAGACATTTGAAGATATATTCATCAAAATTTATGTTGACATTCAGTTTAGTTTCCATCATTTCATTGAAATTGATACTTGCGCCTACTTCATAGGCTTCTCTGACCCAAGTTGAACTTCCTTCTGGCGCTTTGAATTCCTTATTCATTGCTTCTTTTGTTGCATATTAATTGTTGTTATTTTGAATTATTTTATTGATTTCATTTTTATTTATTTTCTTTGCAGGGGCTACCAGTGATTGATAACCCCCGTAAAACCAACTGGGCATAAAGGCCACCACTTCAGCAACCTTGTCCTCATTCCTAGTTATAACTAAGGTAAATATAAGCAAAACATAAAAAACTTACTAATTGTTCCCCCTGCGCCCCCCTCAGCCACAGGCGCCCCTTCAGCAAACTTCATGAGCGTTGGCTGCTCTTTATTTGATTTCCTGGGCTTGATCTTCCTTATTTTCTGTGCTACTTGTTCTTCCTCTTGATTTTCATTTGATAAATTTTCAGTATTTCTTGAAGTGCTTCTGCTTCTTGATTGTGTTTAATTTTCATCTGTTTCCATTTGATCAGTTTCTTCTTCATTTGTGTTGGTTTCCTTTTAAATTTCAGTTCCTTCAATTAATTTGATTTTCTTATTGTTTTCTTTGGCCCCTTGCCAGAACTCCCACAAATTGTAGGCTACATCATTGAACTTCAGGCTTGATATAATTGTTCCCTATAGATTAAGTAACACTTCTTTGTTCTTTTCATCTATAATATTTCCCAATTTATTCAGAGCATCTTCTTTTGACTGGATTAGTGGCTTGCCTCTGTTGCCCAGCTTTCCTGTTACTAGTTCCCTGATAGTTTTTTCTATTTCAACACCCTTTTGCAGGTGTGCTTCTAATTTATTTTTCAAATTGTAAATATTTGACATTTTGTTTGAATTTCATCAAAAAACTGGTTTTTATAGTACTATCTTCAACACATACATATTTTTCATCATCACTAATAAATTAAAGACAATAAACGTAAATATTGTATTAGAATATTGCAATTAGACGTCAACTCTTGATATTTTGATATTATGTGCATAACTCAATGCATTTTGTTTAATAAAATTCATTTTAAACAAGGCCTTTTTATTTAAATAAATTACAATAAAAAGGCTATGTTTAAAATGAATTTTATTAAAAAAAGCATTGAGTTATGCACATAATTACAAAATATCAAGATTTGAGGACTAATTGCAATATTCTAATGCAAAATTTATATTTGTGGTTCTTAATTTATTATTGATAATGAAAAATATTTATGAAAATAATTTTATGTTATTCATAAAATATACATTATTTTATTGATTATGAGAATGTTAACAATGTAAAAAAATATGTTATTAATTATAAATCAAAAGAAACAATATAAAATTTAATAATTTAATACAAAGAAAAGTTTTATTTTATTGATCAAGGGAGAAGTGGGGGAGAGAATGGGTGGAATGTATGTTGCCATCATCTGCACCTGTGAAAGGGACAGCATCAGAGATAATGGGAAGGGAGTGGGTGGTGGTCTGGGAGTCAGGGTTGGAAGGCGGGTGGCTTGGTCTTGATGGGGGGGGTTGGGGAGGCAGGGTTTGTTGACTGAGAAGAGTTGGCAAGAACTGATTGATTCAATTTCTCAAATTCTTCTTCTGTAACATATGTGGGCTTGACAAACTGAATGGATGGGCATGGGAGAGGCAGGAGTTCTTTCTGGACTTATCACTATCACTTGCATAGAAGATGATGAGATCTGATAAGTCCTGGAAAAATACAGAAAGGAAAAGCGTGTACCCCTTCTCAATTTTAGAGTACAGTTCATTGAGGTGGTAGGCTTTAAGCGCCTGAGAGCAGAACCAAAATTGTAAAGACATACATCTGCAAGATGCATGTCAGCGTGGTTGATGGGATAGGACCAACAAGTATGCCCTGCAGCCCTAATTTCTTTGGTTGCCCATTCCCGCTGCTCCATCTCTGCACTCAGTACAACTGTGTACACATGTGTTAGATAGCCCACTCCTCCAGCATGTCCTTGAGCTCTGTCTGGTAGGCATACCCATCTGCGGTGTTTGATATTGCCGATTAATGATTGAGACCCAATGGGGAAACTTCCAACAAAACCCCAAAAAATTGATACAGGATTGGGCCGCACTTATAGACATCAGATTAGATGTGCTTTTCCCCATAGTCTTGGATACTTGCCAAAATCTTGGCATACAACAAAAAGATGGCGTCATTATGTGCCCTCATTACCCTTTCTTTGATAAAATTAATAATGGTTGCATTGTATGGGTTGGTATCCACCAAACTGGGGCCACTGAGAACCTGATTGGACAAGATTCTGGCGGCAGCCACAGCTCTGTGCATCCACAAATTCACTGTTCTCTTATTGGTGAAAATGCCGTGGAGTCCCAGTTGGAGACAGACCTGGACCAGGGGCATCCACAGGTCACACTTCATAATAGCCATCATGAGGGGGTGGGCTTTTTCACCTTCAGTTGAAGTACGGGCTTCAGTTGGGGTCTTCTTGGGAGGGGGACCACAATTGGCATGTGATTGCAGGGTTGCAGCCACAGCAGATTTTGCAAAATCCATTGTGGTCACAATTTCCCCAAGGGACATAAGCATCCCTTGTTTTTTACCATTTTGAGTACAATCTCTGGGGTAATTGGCTTTATTCTGTGTCTTGTAGGCTAATTGGCTAGAGGTGGGATGAATCTGTCTTTGTAACCAGACAGTGCCATTTTATTGGCTATTTCTGGATTCTGGCTTTCCTGGATGACTCCTTGGCTCAGTTGGCTGGTTACAGATGCCATTGTTGATACATGATTTGGGTTAGCAGCTGCCTGTGTGTGATGGGCAAACAGGGCCATGCTTGAGGACGCAGGATAAAGAACACACTACTGGGTAGTGCTTGGGGAGGGGCCTGCAGGTTGGGTGTGACCATAGATAGAGGCTTCACTATTGGAAGACCCAGTGTAACCCTGCATGATTTTGGCAAGGCCAGGGAACAGCTCGTTGACTTGGTTGTTATTGGAGGAAGACATAACAAGTTTTATATTAAAAAATTAAACTCAAAAAGAGAAGTGTATATTTTAATCAATTTTGTTATTAAGTATGTTAAGCTGGTGAATATTATGATCTAAATTTTAGCTGTCCTAAACTGAAATAGGGTGATTTTTGAGAATGCCTATGATTCCTAAAAGAATTAGCACAAATCCACTCTAGATCCTTTAGCATTCTTTTTGAGATGCCCATAAATTATATTTATTTCAAATTCACCTCAATTATGATTTGAAATTTGGTTCTTGGATTTGATAATCCCGCAATTTTGGATTTGTTAATTTTTACATGATGTCTATGATTTGTTTGACATACAGGAAATCTCAAATTGTACATTAGAATCCCACATTTCTTATTCATTTATCCTGCATTTGTTTGCTGTGTTTTGTCTTTTGTTAGTTGAACTATCCGTTCAAGGGATTTGAAATTTGCCAATTTAAATAAATCAAAAAAGTCAAATTAAATGGTTGATTTTAACAAATATTTTATTTTTCACTCAGCTGAGTTACCGCAAAAGTGATTTGAAATTTGAACCAAGGATTTGAAAATCCCACATTTTTATGTTTAGGTTCTGAATTTACAGTAGTTCCTGTTATATTTCTCATCTGTATTGGTTTAATTAGCTGGTAGACAGCTGTGGTATGGAGAAAAGTATAAGACTTCAGACCTTTTCAACAACAGCTGCAGTTGTATAAAAGCCTGTGCTTAACCATCACCAATAATTTACTACTTCCCAAGGATACAAAGTTACAGCTCAAATTGAAACAATAGTAATTTTGATGAGCCTAAACAGTAAGTGATTGAATTGCTTATAATAATAGAATTGTGAGGGTTTTTATACACAATTCTAAGAAAAGATGATGATAGGGGCATTATGTTTAAGCGAGATTAACTCATAACTTTGAACCAAAAATATATTGTCAAAATTAAGATTCTGAGAGCTGGAATTGAGGGCTTTTGACTGACACCAGTTTGGGCTGAAATGGTTCAGTATTTGCAGAAATATAGGCAGCCAAAGATGGTAAAGGAGAAACAAACAAACTGAAGTCTTGTCATAAATATCAAAAAAATAGGAAATATCAGTTGTGACTTAAATTCTTGGTCCTGAAAGCAGTTGATACAATAGTTTTAAAGCCTATGGCAACAAGCAAAAACAGTTCAGATTTAAACAAAATGAACTGTCAGGAAGTCAGGCATAGGTAGAGGCATTGATTGGCTTGGGACAGAATACGGCCGGGCCAAAGGGTAATGCCCACCATAGGATGGGTGCTAACTTGATAATATAGGATACAGATTGCCCAAGCAAAGACCAGGGCCCTTAATTGGGCACCATAGTGTCTACCATTCCTGTCAAAGTAATGTAGAGTACTCCAAACAGTTGGGTGGATGTAGACTCAGCCACAGTGGGGGTCTCCATTGAGCGGTCGGGTCGCGGGGTTAAGGGCAGAGTCATTGGAACAAAGTAGGCAGGTAGATAACTGTACTTGTCTTTGAACAATAAGGGCAGCACCTTGATCCTCTTTCCTTCATGTCCTATGTATTCAGTTTCTATAGTCCTTGCCAAGGGAATGACAATGAGGATGGTCTCCAAGTTGTACTCCACATAGGCAGGGTTGGGCGGGTATTTGGTAAAATACACAGGTCCAAAGGGGGCTCCTGGGGGACAGTATAGTGCCAAGGGCGGTTTAACGGGTCAGTCTCTAGAGTGGGTGGTTGCCTGGGTGTCTACTTGACTAGAGTTGAGATGAAAGATCACTAAAACTAGATAAGGTAGGATTTGTTTGAACCAAAGGTTCATAAAGCTTTATTATCAAAAATAACAATAGGGTCATCCTCATACTGCCAGTGTCAGGAATATTCCTGACATAAACCTAATACTGACTGAAAGGAAAAGTTGGGGGAAAATAACCAAGATCCCAATTTTTGGGGCAAAATTTGATATGAAATCCCCCCCCCTTATTAGGGGGAAATAAAAATAGATTTGGGGAAAAATTGGACCTTGGTGGGCGCCAAACTAATTTATCATCCGGGCAGGTGCCTGCTGCCACCGCGCAGACGCCCGCCAGCACCCAGCCAGGCACCCGCAAGTGTCCCGCCAGCCACCTGCCAGCCCAGGCAGGCACCAGCAGGTCCCCCAGCCTCCCAGCCCACCCACCCACTCGCTCGCTCCCCGGGCCCCAGCCAGATGCCTGCCACCCACCTGGGTCCCAGGGCCCACCCTGCAACCAATCAAAAATTCCCCTGGGGTACAACCAATCAAATAAGTCCCTGGAATCAGGGGAAAGTGCAGAAGACAAAATTCCCCCTCCAGAAGAGGGCAGGAATAATAATTCAGATTTTAAAAATAATTTTGCCACCAACCAATTAGGTGCTGTAAGGATTGACAATTCTCCCCCTCTGGAAACCCAGGCCTAAGAGCGGGAATCAAACCCTGTCCTGGATCCCCCGGGCTGCCAGTCCTATGGACCGCAGGACCGCCCACCTGCAGTTTTCTGGGTTTGAGCCCCTGCAAGCTGATGCCAAAAATGATGGCCCATGCAGTGAAACAGGCCAAGCCAAGGAAATTATTGCACCAAGTGGAATACCAATCACAGCACCTAATGGAGGTACCAAAGCAAGAACTATCAGCTTCATGAGTTTGAAGTCTACACCAGCAACCAATTAGGAGCCAACCCAGGAAATAAGCACAGGCCCGCAACCCAGCCCCATGACCACAACGCTAGAGCAAGATAATCAGGTAGCCAAATTGAGATTCTTGACCAATGAAAGAACTCCTGGGCCAAGTGCCATTTTGCTGCCTTTAGACCTGAGTACCCAATTCCCCCAGCCCTGCCTTTCCCAATGCCCTGATGAACCCCCCATGGTAAATATTAAGTTTGGAGGTGGGGTGCTATATAGACCAAAGGACCCTGCGCTCCAAACTCATTGCCATTTTTGAATAAAGGTTATGTTACTTTGGCTTATACAGCTATTGCCATATTTTGTATTTGCTATCTATCAATTCAGTTTGAGATCTCCTGGCCCACCTGCCCCACCACCTGCAGTTTTCTGTCCACCTGGTGCACCCTTTGGGCCCTTTCTCAATTCACTGATTATCCCTTGAAGCCAGAATACAAGGATTATACACCAGAGAAAATCCTCAAACTTGACTTGCTAGCCCACATCCAATCTGCTATTAGATACAACCGCCAAGGCCTGTGGATATTCTCTACCCCAAAACTGTTTAGAGGAAAATTTAATTATCTTCTGGCCTACAATATCTACATGGAGCCGCCTTTAACACCCAAAACAATGCCAGCCTCTTCACCCAACCTTCCAACAGACCATACCAGCAAGCTTTTTGGAATAGTGTACATCGCCCTCACGGGGGTGGTGGAAACCATCATACCGGCTGCTGGCTCGTGGTCTTGGGTGGGGAAGTCTGCTTCCTACCTTCTAAAGTTAGCTCCTCTCTTGTGGTGGGCTCTTCCTGCAAAAACCCTGGCCCAAGTTACCCCCAAAAACGGCGGGCCAGCCGCCTGAGACTGGATCCCTGACATGTGCTGAATCACAGGCCACATTGATAAGGCCAAATTCCATCCAAAACAATGTTCTTGACACCAAAATAACTTTTGAAAAGGAATTGACTCACAACCTTCACCTAGCACCAGGATAACATAAAACTATTGGTTCATCTCAATGATTTCTCAACCAGCCACAGATAGCAGGAGAACAATAATTTGACCATCTTCCCAAGTCCCAATTGCCATCCCCACCTTCCAAACTTCTGGGATTTCCCATCCCCTGTTTTTCCCTCCCAATTGAAAATCTTTTCACAGGGGAGAGGACTATAAATAAAGGATCCCACCTCAGTAATAGCTTGTGCTATTATTGAGATTATTACCCTCAATAAAGTGGAATTCAACTTACAACTAAAAGTTAACTACCAATCAGCCCCTGCCAACCCTCTAATCCAAGGAAGATGAACCATCTCATCTTCACAGCTGTGTTCACAGCTTGCCTTGGGGTTGGAGGCTACCAACAAGGGTCAGAGTTTTTTGGGCCCTCCTCAGATGGACTGGGTCATGACCCCCACTATGACCCTGGCCAACTGAACTCCTCCCAGACTGGACCCTGGCCTCCCCTGGTGTCTCCACATTCTACACTCTCTATTGCAATGTACACCTCCATGTACTACATCTTAACCTACTTTGCCGGGAGCTTTGGAAGATACAATGTACATGCAAAGGTCTTCCGCTGGCTAATGACTATGTATCTTATTTTTACTGCCTTGACTGGGTTCCAGTTCACCAACCTGTTGCCATACATCCTGTGAGTGGTACCTACCGTAACTGGGTATTACAGCTGGGGTTTTTATACCATGGGTTTTTGCTTCTTCAATTTTCACATGGTTCAGGTTTGCAGACAAGGCACTGGCAGGACATGGATCTTGGATTAGAGTCTTGAGAGCAGCAGATCCAGGTTGTGCCTTCTCTGGTGAATAGAAGTGGTAATGATTTGTTCTGCCGCTACTGTTCACCACGTCACCTGAGTAGTTCAATTGTACTACCTATTCTGGACAAAAGACTAGCAGCTGCTGGTGGTCATTGGCAGAGTTAACAGTAGGTTTTGTTTTAACCTCCTTAAGACAAGCTACAACCTCTGCATAGGTCCAGATCTTTGATGACGCAAGGTTGGCAGCAATCTGGTGACCATTTGGGGAATTGTCCTTGGGAGACTGGTGGGTCTTGGAGTAACTTGTCAACTTGGGTTTGCAATTTAACAAGTTGGTGGGTTCTTGTCCACTTTGTGTGACTCGAGTAGTCTTTGGAGGGTCAGGGTTTGATTCCAGGGTCTCCAATGTTGATTTCAAACCTCCAGTATTGACGCTTGGCAGGTTTCTGTTCCCCCTGTTTGGGTTCATCTATCTCTGGTGGTCCAGGGTTTGACCCAACTGGCAGTTGGGCGGTTTCCTGTCCACTCTGGTCAACATAAGGCTTTCCTTGAGACCCAGGTTTCAATTCCCAGGTTTTCAATACAAGTATTGAAATGTCATTCATGACATGAACTCAGATATAAACAAAATCAAAGCATCTGAAAACAAAATTGAAATTAACCCAAATATATTGTAAATTAATATAAATATATTGAGCTCTAATTTTGTTTGCAGATTAGCTATTTTTGTTTAAATATGAAGTAATTTTGCTTGTCACCATAGGTTTTAAAACTACTTTAAAGTATCAACTACAAGGGCCAACAGGCCAAGGTATTCAATCATAGAGGTTTGGGAAAATACTTGTTTATTCTTAAGGGAAATATAGCTATCTAGAAACAAGTTTTTATTGTGGGAGTTAGGAGAGTTTTAAGGGAATTTGGGTTGGGGGGAGGGAGCATTTGTAGCTTCTGATTGGTCAATGAGAATTTTTTCATCAGTTGGTGGGTTTTCCTTAGAATTTGACTGAGTGATGTCATAATTCAAAAAAATGGCAATCAGCAGGTCAAGCACCATTATCCTTTGGCAATAAATAATGGGTAGCTAATTTATTATAGTTAATGGGCAGAAGGGGAGATTCAGAATTTTGAGGGGCATCTGAGCAACTCCAGCCTTGTCCCATTTTTTATCTGTGACAATGTTTAAATTGTCTAACATTTTTAAGGGTTTGGCAGCAGTTTGACGTTGATTTCTATTCCTGCAAGGTTGTGCTATCCTAGGGCTGCGTCAGATTTTGAGAGAATCTTCTCAAAGAAGATTCTCTCAGAATCACTTTCTTTCACACCCACAGAAGTGTGTGATTGTTACAGATTTTTTTAAAAAAAATTTTGCTCTATTCTTTAAAACTTTAAAAATATCAAATTCAAAAGTAATAAAGTTTCAAAAAAACTATTATTAATATATTTATTAAATTTCTCAAAAATCCAGAAAGCAGAAAGCCTTCTGAGACCTTTGTTTAGAAATTTTGGATTCCCCCAGCATAGGGGAATCCGAAAAAAGATTACAGGGAAGGGAGAACGGGACGATTACAGCATTTGCCATATCGCCCCTTTTTGGGCCGATGCAGCCCTATGCTGTCCCCACCATTCAGAATTCTACCATAACAAGCCCAAAGGCAAAATTAAGGCTCAAAGATACTAACCCCTGTGAAAATCAATCCCTGTTTTAAAGTGGCACCCTACAGCCATTTCAGTATCATATTTCCTAAGAAAGCCAAGCATTACACACTACCTTTTTCACTGTCTTTGTACTGCCAACATTTATAATGCTTTCATAGTAGAGGCCCTCAAGAAGGCAACAGTCCATAGCCATCTCCATGTAGTATATAATTTTGACAGGTTGGCTGCCTTAGGTTAACTGGGCTTAATAAACTCTAAATCAAAATCCACCTTTTGAACGACGCATACTTTTCATGATCCTGGTGGGAACATTTTTTGCTGCCACCTGCTCAGAAGCAAGGTGGCAGCAAATTTTCTTGATTTCAAGGCTATAGATCAGCTAGTTGATCCCTTGTTTTGGTAGTAAAGCTACATAGCTCAGAATTCTAATCTCTTATATTTTTTGCATCTCTAAATATAAGAAACTTTATTTTTGAGGCTTTAGTCCTTCAGTCGATCAAAATACTCAGGCGAGCATTTGATACTTTAAAATAGTTACTTTGTTGAGATAAACGTAAAGGGACAAACATGAGGCTGAGGGGTAGTATCAGCAACGCAGCGTTGATTTACAGTGGGGGTTATCTTGATGCTCTAGCTAATCTTACTAGATGTATCCAGCACACTGGATAAGTTTGGGAGGAATATTTTGGTTAAATTCCTCCCCGAGTCCCTGCAGCTTATTCTGCAGTCCAGTCTGGATGCAGGGATGCAGGTCTACTCGTACGTGCGATATTAATTTTATTTAATAATTTTTTAGATCTATACCCGTGGTAATTTTGGCGGCTCAAGATGTGTATAGCTGATTTTAAGTGGCTTTAGAAAAAGATATTTAGCGAATACTTGCTTGAGCCTAGCGAGGGCGACGGGATCTATATCGAATTGGAGGCTGAGCTCCTTACAAGGTCGCTCAAGTCGTCTTCTGATAGCATCACCAAGTTCCGGGCCACTCGGAAGGATGACGTGGCGTACCTCAAGTTTTCCACAACTCATCGCGTAGCGTGGCTTGCCTACTATATTCTAATTGTTTTAAGAGCCGCAACAAAGCCGAAGTCACGCTTTCACAAGATATCCCGATCCGGATTTTAACTCTGGATCAGATTGGGGTCGTTAATGACTTTGAGCTCCCTACACCTGACGTAACTGCTGTTATGCAAATGAAAGTAACAATAGTTAGATTCAGTTTAGATTGCCTGCAATTGAGCAGCTTCGATCTGAGATGGCCAGGATTGCAAAGTTTTCAACCAAAGTTTTGGTGGCGGCCAATTTAAAAGGCCTGTTCTACCTTCAAGCTATAAGTCTTGAGGCGAACATCAAAGTAACATTCGATCATACTACGGAGCTAAATTTCAGTAAGTAGTATTTGTTTAAGGGACTTTAGTTTATATTTGTTGATTGTACTTTTTTTGAAATATTTTAAATGGAGTGGTCATAAGTCCGTAATGATATCTGGTAGGTCACTGGAATTTTATAAAAATCAATTTGAAAAACGGCATTCATCAACTCTCCCTAAAGGTCTGTGTGTGGGTTTTGTACTTAATTGCGTATCTATGATAATATTATCTCAGGCTTTTAATGTCTTTGAATCAGAAAGTTGTCTGTAAAAGTTTCAATACCGGGTATCTTTTGCCTGGAAAGTCGTTTTGTTTGATTGTATTTGCTGGCTTTTGACATCAAATGTATAGGTGATATTATAAAGATATGTTTTGATTTAATAGAAGCATTTAAATAAAATCTTACCACCTAGAGTTTTATGCGACATCCTATCTGTTACCGATAAATACAGTGTCATTTAATGGATAAGAATTATAATAACCTTTGAGATTGTCTTTTGCAGAAAAATGATAGATTTAAATCAGTATTTTCCCAAGTTGAAATTAGGTTTTGAAGCAAAAGGAGCTTATCGGTGTTTAGATGTTCTTCCAGAAGAGTTTTATACCAACTCTATTAAATACCAGAACCGAGACCGTTCTTTGCCGGCCAAAATCCGGGTTTTAATGAAGGATTTGAAGAACTGCTTTTCCTCACCAGTCGTGACGCAAAGAACGACTGTCTGTGGTAAGTCTACCCTTCTATTGTCCTGATCCAATCGCTTAAGGGATTATCGAGAACCATATGCTTACGATATGCTGCCTGTTGGTGTCGCCATTAGGCGATTCAATGGGAAGGGTGACATTTTGTTTCCCATGTAATTACGACGATGATCAAGTATGAGCTTTCTAAATCTACGCTTGTCTCTGATGTCCAATGCAAAGGTGAAATTTCTTGTCATTCACTTTGTACATAAAATCAGCTCATTGTAAGCTATTTAAAACCCGATTATTAGTCGCAAGAGCAACTACGATCCTTTTCCTGATAATTCTACATCATGTTACCACAGCCTTCATGAACTTTACTGATTTAATCTTAATTTTAACTATAAATTACCAACTCCTCTTTTCTTATGACCATGTTCGTTGGCCATATAAGAGTATGATTTATCAAATTGAGCTAGCATTCCATCTCATTTTATTATCAAACTTGTGATATACCCTACTATTTTTGCCATATATGTTCAAAAAGTATATGATGATGGTGGTAGATTAGCCATACATGCTTTTAACTCTAAGAAGTTCTCAAATAACACACCAACTAATGGTTCTCCTCACTGGTTGTATCAAGGACAAAAAGTGAGCTAAACTCCTAATATGCTCTCCATCTTACATGAAATATAGATCCTAGCCAAGAATATGGAGATCACTCCCTCAGAGGGCCTTATGTTACCACACACCCATAAAGAGAAAAGGTTATGTTACCTTAATCCTTAATAACAGGTATTTGCATATTTAGAGAATATCTGGTGAAAAATGCTGCTAGATCCAAAGCACTCAGGCTAATTTGATATCCAAGACATAGCTGGCCAAATGAGATATTCTTACAATTATTACCACTTGCTTCCTTTTGGTAACTACCCCCAAGAATTGGGGTTGCAACTATTACAACAGTACCACCAAATCAATCTTTCAACCCTGGTTGGAAAAATCAAGTTTACCTGGCTCTTCCAAATATTAAGTATATTATTAGACACATGTGGTTCACCACAAAGCTTCAATAACTTACCAGCACTCCATTGATTTCATATTGCTCTTGTAGATTGTATTTGCCAGCTTTTGGCTCTCTTACCTTTTTATATAAAACCCAGGAAGTGTTGTACAGCAAATTGTACATTTCATTTATACAAAACCCTCTATTGAGGATGATTGAGACAATATATATTTTCCAAAACATACCCTGGTTGACACCTGGATGTAGAACCCAACTAACATTGAACTCAAGACCATAGTAGCCATAGTTAAGCCCAATCATAGAATCAAGTCTTAAGAAGATAGGTATTAAAAGAGGGTTATATAAAGCGCTTAAACAGGGCTTAACTGGCCTTCTAGGTTCCTATTTAATTTGTAATAGTGTTTAAAGAAAGGTTGTGGTCTCTATTTGCAATCAGCTATTAAAACTCAGCTAGCTATTTTTCATTTTGTTGTGTCACAACATCTACAATTACTCTCTCTTGGGAAAGTAATTCCCTGAGTGATTCCCCAATTAATCATTAAGTTGACAGCACTCTTATCAGCTGCCCATGCTATACAAGGATCAAAACTTTTGAGTCCTAAATGGAACATTATCTGAACAAGCCTTATGACTACCATGATGTACATGGACAGCATGTGGCTTCTCATGATACTATATAATCTTCTAAATTCATATCAATAAAGTGTTATTCTCTTCTCAAAATTTCCCTTTATTTTGTTTTATGTATATCTTAGAAGTATATACTTGAAAAACCCAATAAAGTTATATTGATTACAGTAGTTTTATAACCTGTTGAGATGCACAAAGTCACTCCAGCCTAAAATGAAATCAACTCAACTGAAAACAAATTGACTCAGCTCAGAACAAAATAGAATTGATCCCAAGGCAATTGTTAATTAATATAAGTTTATTGATTTTTAACTTCTTTTTGAGTTCAGTTGATTATTTTCTCAGCTGGGTTGATTTTGATTTAGGCTGAAGTGGTTTTGTTTATCCTAAAAATCTATAATATTACTGTAACATTATAAATTTATTGGTTTAGATCTTTTAAAAACTGAGTTCATTTTGCTTTTATTTAAGATGTTTTTTTGCATCTGAGTTGACTCTGCTTAACACCATAGCTTTGAAGACTTCTATATACATACTGCACATTATTCAAATGGATTAAAAAATTAATTAATCCAATAATAATAATGATAACTTTCAAATGATATTGTTAAGATTAAGTTATTACAATCATATGCCTAGAAAACAGAGACAATCAGAAGCATCAATTTTTTAACGCACTGCACTTGATGAAAAACCAATCATGGTTTTATATACTCTGATTAATATGCTCAGTCATAACTTAAATTGACTTTGCCAAGTAAAAATACTCTTCCTCTTTCATTATTCTAAAGACCTATATTTGAAGATCACTTCTCAGTTCAGTCACTAAAAATTCCTGAAACAGGCTGACTAACATACCTGTTTTGATAAATCTATTTTAGAAGCCAGTAAAATAATATTGCCAATCTTAAATTGGCTTGTTAAGAGAACGCATTGAGCTCTGATCCAGCTAGTTACTTTCAGGAACAATAATTAAGATGCACTACCACCAAAGGGTTGCAACTGAACTAATTATAGTTCTGTATTTAGAATTAGAAAGTCAATTGTCCAGAAAAAATAGATATTAAGGATAAAATGATAGCTTTATTTAGACCTTAACACTATTATACTGTAAAATGTAGTCACCAACTCACAACAGGTGGCATTGTGGCCTGATCCAAGTATGTTTTGAGCTACAAATAACTTATTGAAGGATCATTCTCTGGAATTGACTTTTCCTGATTTGGGTATATTGCCTGTATCATGACATTCAAAGCATAATAGATTATGTTGTTAGATACATTCTGGGACAACTCTATGAGCGCCCCTGCATGTTATGAGATATGTTGACAGGCAAGGTGTCAGTCTTGGTTGCAAAAATAGGATGGCCTGTATAAACTTCCTTAAAAAAGCACAATATTGATGAACATAGCATCACATAATTACTGCTTATTTTCCAAGCAGGGGATGAAGCACCACCCAATCATTGTCTACTTTTCTGAGTAAGGTATACATCATTATCTATTTGTCAAATGTTTCTCTGGACATTGGATAGTCTTCTGCCCAATGGTTGTCATTAACATTAGCATACATGTCCTCAGACAATACTCATGCATATGAGAAAAAATAATAAAAAAGAACAATTCACTCATTTCAGGCCACTATTCTGGCTAAAAGCCTATCTCTGTGTCAGAGACCCACTTAAAAGGGAAAAAGCTCCCAATCTTGTGGGCAAGGGCCCCCAAATTCAGCCCTGCAATTATGGAACTGATGGGACAGTGATCATTGTCAAGGGCCCAACCTGCCTAGAAAGGCAAACCTCCCTAGGAGATAATAACCAACCAAGTAGATCAATAGGTAAAATGAGGCATCTGTTCTAACCAGGGAGACATCAGCTTCAGGAAAAAGATGAGTAGCAGGTTCATAGTTAAAAAGTTTTCCCCAATGACCAGAAGTGTCAGGAAGCCAGGCATAGGTAGAGGCATTGGTTGGCTTGGGTCAGAATATGGCCGGGCCAGAAGATAATGCCCACCATAGGATGGGTGCTAACTTGATAATATAGGAAACAGATTGCACAAGCAAAGACCAGAGCCATGAATTGGGCACCATAGTGTCTATCATTCCTGTCAAAGTAATGTAGAGTACTCCAAACAGTTAGATGGACATAGTCTTGGCCGCGGTGGGGGTCTCTATTGGGCAGTCAGGTTGCGGGGTTAAGGGCAGAGTCATGGGAACAAAGTAAGCAGGCAGATAATTGTACTTGTCTTTGAACAATAAGGGCGGTACCTTGATCCTCTTTCCTTTGTGTCCTATGTATTCAGTTTCTCTAGTCCTTGCCAAAGGATTGGCAATGAGGATGGTTTTCAAGTCGTACTCTGCATAGGCAGGGTTGGGCAGGTATTTGGTAAAATGCACAGGTCCAAAGGGAGCTCCTGGGGACGGTATAGTGCATGGGGAGGGTCAGCAGGTTGGTCTCCAGAGGGGGCGGTTGCCTGATGGTCTACTTGGCTGGAGTTAAGATGGAAGATCACTAAGACTAGATAAGGTAAGATTTGTTTAAACCAAATGTTCATAAAGCTTTATTATCAAAAATGACAATATGGTCATCACCATACCTCCGGGGCTTTTATACCATGGGTTTTTGCTTCTTCAATTTTCACATGGTTCAGGTTTGCAGACAAGGCACTGGCGGGGCATGGATCTTGGCTTAGAGTCTTGAGGGCGGTAGATCCAGGTTGTGCCTGCTCTGGTGAATAGAAGTGGAATGATTTGTTCCGCCACTACTGTTCACCACGTCACCTGAGTAGTTCAATTGTACTACCCATTCTGGACGGAAGACTGGCAGCTGCTGGTGGTCATTGGCAGAGTTAACAGTAGGTTTTGTTTTAACCTCCTTAAGGCAAGCTACAACCTCTGCATAGGTCCAGATTGTTGTGTCCTGAGGCGCAGCACAGACACACAACGGGAAATCCTAACCTTAGGATTGGATTTGTACTAAGTCTTGGTTAGATGACAGGGAAGGCAAATGTGTTTACCTTGCGGCCCTGGAAGAATAATCTCTACTAGTTGTGGCTAGAGAGAGGCGCAGAAGTACAGAAGACACAAAGACAAAAGTATGAATAGAACTTAATTTTTATTGGTGAATGCAAAATGGAATATATAGTGGTGAGGAATACCACAAAACACTACCAGGACAGTAGGATCAGTACCACCAGCATTAGTGGGGCAAGTGAGTTGCGCAGGATCAAGAAACCAAACAATTGAACTTCCTGATTCAGTCATTAACTCATTTTGAGAGGCGAAAGCAAAAGCAAGAGATTTGTCCTCAAAATGGCCCACCAAAGGCAAAATTAAAACATGGTGAATAGTGGTATTCACGGCATTGACCTCCCCTAGATTGGCCTTAGGGGGGTGGTATTTACAAAGGAACTTTGTGTGTACTCAAGCAAAAGGACAGCCACTGGAGAGGAGCTTTACAGTGTATTTGGACCCTCGTTTGAAAGTCACTTCTAAAGGTCTGATCCATAGAGAGTCCAAATTATGTGTGCAACCACCTACTCTGTGTTGGTAGTAAAGTACATGGTCACCAACATCAAACTCAGGCAGGAGGGAGCGTCCAGCATTATTGGGAGAGAGTTCAAGCATCTTAGTATTGTATGCAGAAGTGTAAGCAGTGGCCTGTATATCAATTATGCGGTTGACTAGATCCTTGATGTGGTTGTCAGGATTCATGGCTTTGTCAGAGGTAAGCAAGGGGGCCCCCAAGAGTGAAGGGGTAGTAGCCTCTCACTCATATAACATAGAAAAAGGGGAGTATCCAGTGACACAATGTTTGCTAAGGCAGTATGCAAAGAGAGCGGCAGGTAAGTATAGGTCCCAATTGGCAGCATCAGAGTAGGTGAGCTTCCTTATGATGGAGACCAGTGTCAAATTAGCACACTCAACTGCCCCATTGGTAGAAGGATTGTAGGGGGCAGAGAAAGACTGATGAGACCCCAAAGCTTCAACAACAGAGGTTACCAGCTTGGTATTAAAGTTAGTCCTATTATTGGAGAGCAACACTTGAGGACAGCCATGGCAGTAGAAAACATCTTGTAGAAGGAAGGCAGCAGTTGTCTTAGCTGTGATGTCTTTTGTTGGGTGAGCCTCTACCCACTTGCTGAAATGATCAACTGCAATCAGAATAAAGCAACACCCAGAACGTGAGCGGGGGAGAGGACCTACTGCGTCAATGCTGACAGTGTGGAAGGCATGTTGCGGGGGGACTAATTTGAACTCGTGAGCTGCAGCTCAAGGCCTTTGCAGCTGGCAATTGTGGCAGCTAGCTATGACTTCTGGGATCAGCAGGCAAAGGTTCTCCCAGAAGTAATTCTTTTGAAGCCAGTAAAAGGTCTTGGCAATGCCTCCATGCCCAGTCTCTTTATGAGCTTGCAACACCACCAAGAGGCAAAGACTGGGCCGTACATAAGGCAGATACTGATCTTGTACCTTCTTGAAGAGCTGATTGTCACATATTTGGGTATTTTTGGATAACTTGAACAAGAACAGTTGTACCTCTTATATCTCACTTTCCCAAGAAGAAGGGTACTCAATTAGTTTGTATAACCAATCAGCCTCTTTAGGATGCAAAGCAAGAATGGGCATTCTGGAGAGCCCATCAGCGTTCTGATGTTGAATCCCAGGGCAATGGAGCACAGTGAAGTTGTATCCTTGCAGATGTAGAGCCCATCTAGCTAAGCGCCCTTCAGGCTCCTTAAGCTGTTGTAATCACTTAAGAGAAGCGTGGTCAGTGACAACTGTGAAGTGGGTGCCATATATGTAGTGACAAAACTTCTTGACTGCATGTAATACAGCAAGGCACTCCTTCTCTGTGACACTATAGTTCTTCTTATGCTTGTTTAGCACACAGGAAGTGTAAGCCATAGGATGGTCTACACCCTTGTCATCCAGTTGGGCCAGGATAGCTCCAATAGCAAGATTGCTAGCGTCAGTGTATAGGATGAACTCCCTATCATAGTCAGGATACACAAGGATTGGTGCCTCTTTGAGTTTTTGCTTAAGGGTCTCAAAGGCTTGCTGTTGACTGGCGGTCCATTCAAAAGGAACATTACATAACAGTTGGACTAGAGGTTCATTAGTATCAGCAAAGTCAGGGATAAACTGTCTATAGTAGCCTATCATCCCCAGAAAGACTTTTACTTCTCACAGGTTGGTGGGTAGAAGCATTTTGTCAATGGCTTGAACCTTCTTAGTCATTGGGCAAATCCCAGTCTGGGTTACTTCATGGCCCAGGAATTCAAGACGTTCTTTAAAGAAGGCGCACTTGGAAGGTTTTAGCTTAAGGCCAGCTTCTTAAATCTTTATGAACACCTCTTTGAGATGAGCCAGGTGGTTGGTGAAGGTAGCGCTGAAAACTGTTATATCATCCAAGTACACTAGGACACATGACAACTTCAAGTCATGAGGATGGAGTCCATGGCCCTTTGGAAGGTAGCCGGGGCATTGCAGAGTCCCTGCGGCATGCGTGTAGGCTCAAAAACCCCTTCAGAAGTAATGAGCGCAGATTTATGACAATCACCGGGCAATAGATCAACTTGCCAGTATCCAGATGCCAGATCCATTGAAGAGAAGAATTTAGAGCCTCCAAGGCGTTGGAGGGCATAATCAATACACGGCAAGGGGTACAAGTCCTTCTTGGTCAAAGAGTTCAACCAGCAATAGTCCATCACAATACAATGACCTCCATCTTTCTTCTTTAGGATGAGTAGCAGGGATGCCCAAGGACTTTGTGAAGGGGCCAGCAGCCCAGTGTCTAACAGTTGCTTGAGCTCTTTAGATACCTGGGTGTCCTCTACATAACTACGGCAATATGGTTTAGCACAGAAGGGAGGAGCGTCACCAGTGACAATCTGATGGATAACGCCTTTGGCTAACCCATAGTTGGTACTGTTCTTAGCAAAGATGTTGGAAAATTGGTCTAGAAAGTCTAGCACCTCTTTCTGTTGAACCAGGGATAGCTGTGGGAAGTCTTGCGCAGTGAACAAGGATAAGACTTGAGGCTCATCTTCAGGTAGGTTAAAATCCTGGAACGTGCCAAAGGGATGAAGAGACAGGACATCAGGAGCGCTCAACAACTTGCCATATCTAACAACCTGCCCCCTAGACACAGTCATGGGGATTGCAGTCAGGTTGGCTACCAACAATTGAACAGGGTCCTTATGAGAGACATCTGGGATTCCAGGACAGAGATTAGGTTTATTGCGCCCTAATGAGGGGAGAGAGTACAACTCCAAGAAGGTTTATTCAGGTAGTTCATATGATATCTGGGAGTCCAGGATGGCCTGGGAGCCAGGTGAGATGGTGACACCAGACGTGGCTAGGAGAGGGATCCCCTCAGATGCAGGACAAGCCATGGGTGGACATTTCATGTTGGAGGAGTGAGTGCAATATTTGAGGTTGAAAACCCCAGTGGGATACTCCAAGGCACATGTCTTGAGCTGTTTCCTGGGAACTTTAACTAGCTCTTTGAAGATCAAGGGGACTTCATAGCCTAGGATGGAGAGGTAGCCATCTTTCAAGTAGATTATCCCATTATAGTCCCTAAGGAACTGGGTGCCAACTAAGAGATCATAACTCTCATTTTCCAAGATAACTGCTGGCGCAGCTAGAAGAAGTTTGCCAAACCGCATGGGTAGAGCAGAGTAAGCCCCTATGGCGCAGGTCATAGACAGTCCAGCTGTACCATATGTATGGTGATAGTTAAGGTCAGGGGCAAGTCTGAGTTTCTCCACAAGCTTGGAGGAGACAACGTTGACTGGCAAGCCAGTATCTAGAACGGCCTTGATCTTCACTTTTTGAATGGATATCTCTACTTGAGTGGTAGTGCAACCAAAGGGTGAAAGGACAGCCAAGATATCTTGAGCCTCTGCTAGTTCCTTATCCCACTTCTCAATCATGTATCTTAATCCTGGGAACTCCTTATAAACAGTCTAGAGGGGGATCAAAAAAGATACATTCTTGAAGACAGCATCAGCAACCTTGGAAGCTTCTTCTGATGACTCCACTAGTACAGGGGAACTCTTAGCCTGAGTGAGGTAAGGGTGAGAGACAACTTCTTTGGCTTCAGGAAAAGGCTTAGCAGTAGTTATAGTCCTTCCTGAGCGTAGCTTATAGGGGACTGTAATGGTTTTGGGAACAGCCAGAACAGAGTATCCATAAGCATCAGCGTTGTCAGTATCAGAGTCATCCAGGTCAGAGTCATCAGAGATATTGTGAAAAAAGAGGAGGATAGGAGGAGCCTCATTGTCAGCAGGCTCAGAGTCAGCTATAGAAGGAGGGATTGAAAGAGACTTGGAGGAATTGTCAACCGAGAGCGTCTCTGGCTCTAGGTTGACTGCTTTTTTCCCGCCTGCTCTTTTGGATCAGCTCCTTCAACCCGCGGGTTGGTGCAGACTCAAGAATGACGACCTATCTGACCACAATTGTGGCAAACTTGGCGTTGAGGAGGATTTTGCGAGTTCATGGTAAGAATGCCAGGACCACAGGAAGATGAACCAGAGTTAGAAGTAGCTCAACCTTCTCTAACAACTGCGCCAGAGTAGGTAAGGTGGATATCCTGCAACAACGTCTTTATGCTCTTCATGGAGAAAAGCATAGCCTTGTGGGCTTTGAAGTGAAGGCATAGAAGTTGGTTAACCTTGAGGGCTTAAGAGCAGGTCATGTAGGCTTCATGGGCTGTCAACTGCCTGCTTGTAATCAGTTGCTGTCTTTCTATGTAGAATTGGTCTGCAAACTCAGCTAGCGTCTCTTTAGGCTTGAAAGCAATATGCATGAAGGTGTCCTTCTTTACTTCCAGGCTAAGGTCACCACCAAACTCATCAATCAGAAGCTGCTTCATATCTTCCCACGTCTCAATGGAGGGCAACTCAGGCACCACCACCTCCTGGAAAGTCAGATGTAGACAGGTCAGAATATGTTCTTTCTTAACTTTGTCTGAAGCCTGTCTCATGACAGTTTTGTAGATAGTTAGGAAAGCTGCAATGGTTGAGGTTTTAGGATCAAAGACTTGCTTAAAGGTAGGCTTGAAGTGTACTTTGGGGGTTGAGCCACCATTATTGCTATTGAGTATATTTATGCGCAGGGAGAATTCTTCTTTGGATTCAGAGGGGGGCTGTCTAGCCCATAGTTGAAAAACACTTTCTTCAAGGGTAGTAAGGGTCTCAACAGTGCGGGCACCTGTATTGACAGCTTGAGTGGTTTGTTGTGCAGTAGTATCTAAACGTTGACCTTGGGTGGTCACTATTGTGGAGAGTTCAGCCAGTTGCAAAGTAAGGGATGGCCCCACTGAGAGGCAAGGGGCAAACCTATCATTCACAGAGTCAATCACGTCATTCATCTCTTGTTGTCTCTATCCAGTTCAGTATGGTCCTGCTTCAATCAATCCACTTTTTTAGCTAGAGCAATTAGTTCCCTAGCGCATTGGATTCAAGGAGCTCCTAATAAGCCAGGGTAGCAACCATCTTCATTGACAGCTCCAACTGAACTAGCAGCAGTTGCCATCATTTCACGTAGGGCGGCAAGTTCTTGCTGTAGCTCTGCAACTTGAGCAGTCAATTAAAGCACCTGGGGATCAGGTTGAGGGGCTTCAGCAGGATGTCCCTGACTGTGGGTAGTCGTACATAGCTTGCAAATGGCATCCCATATTCTCTGCTCTCTATCCACCAAGTCATCAGAAGGGGGAGAGGGCGGAACATCTGGCTTGGGTGTAGATAGCTCATTCACTTGACTCTGGACTTTAACTATAGTAGCAGCAGTGGCAGCTCTCTCTTATTCAAAATCTGTACTGAGTAAATTAAGGCTGCTAGCAGCAAATTCCACTACCCGCTGTAGTTGCTCAAAGGAATATGTGCTGAATGCATTGAGTTGTTGCACAAGTTGTTTGAAGTCAGTGAGATAAGCATTTAAGGTGGAATCTACATGAGTTTGCCGGGGTTGCTCTAGCTGGTGAAACTTGTGTAGGCGTTCTCTCACGTATTTGGGGATGGACTGGTGCATTTGTTTGATAGAATTGCCCAAACGGGTCTGGGAAGTGACAGAGTCACGTTGGTTATCAGATACCAAGGAAAACAGGGAATGAATTCACTTTTGGTAGGCAGCAAATTGGTCCCAGTGATGAGTAACCGCTGCTTGCAGAGACAAGATTTCTTGGACATGGAGTCCCAACACCATTTGATGGTGGGCTAAAGCAGGCTGCACAAAGGACAATAGTAAGTGCTCAGCGGAGCCAGCTGCTGAGAGGAGATGTTGTGGAAATTGAGGAGCCACAACTAATTTGTAGTATTCAGCCCGACTGAACTGCAACTGAAGGCAAGGGATGACTCCTTCACAGGCTATCCCAAGGGCTACCAACATGACTTGCTCCAAGTCAGGGGTACCCATGGGGTAAGCAACTAGGCAGGGACCATTCCCAAGGTTCAGTATAGTGGGAATAATAGGCTGGTTGGCAATATATTCCTCAATAGGAGGACTGGTTATTTCAGGTGAAGTCAACTCTTCTATAGGCGGAGGCAAAGGACCTGAAAACATGGATGCAAAAGGGATAACCAAGGGGCTTACAGCCCCTGTAGTGAGCACCATTTTTGTTGTGTCCTGAGGCGCAGCACAGACACACAACAGGAAGTCCTAACCTTAGGATTGGATTTGTACTAAGTCTTGGTTAGATGACAGGAAAGGCAAATGTGTTTACCTTGCGGCCCTGGAAGAATAATCTCTACTAGTTGTGGCTAGAGAGAGGTACAGAAGTAAAGAAGACACAAAGACAAAAATTTGAATAGAACTTAATTTTTATTGGTGCAAGTGAAATGGAATATATAGTGGTGAGGAATACCACAAAACACTACCAGGACGGTAGGATCACTTGCCACCAGCATTAGTGGGGCAAGTGATTTGCGCAGGATCAAGAAACCAAACAATTGAACTTCCTTATTCAGTCATTAACTTATTTTGAGAGGTAAAAGCAAAAGCAAGAGATTCATCCTCAAAATGGCCCACCAAAGGCAAAATCAAATCATGGTGAATAGCGGTATTCACAATACAGATCTTTGGTGGCGCAAGGTTGGCATCAATCTGGCAATCATTTGGGGAATTGTCCTTGGGAGACTGGCAGGTCTCGGAGTAACTCGTCAACTTGGGTTTGCAATTTAACAAGTTGGCAGGTTCCTGTCCACTTTGTGTGACTTGAGTAGTCTTTGGAGGGTCAGGGTTTGATTACAGGGTCTCCTATTTTGATTTCAAGCCTCCAGTATTAATTCTTGGCAGGTTGGCAGGTTTCTGTTCCCCCTGTTTGGGTTCATCTATCTCTGGTGGTCCAGAGTTTGATCCAACTGGCAGTTGGGCAGTTTCCTGTCCACTCTGGTCAACATAAGGCTTTCCCTGAGACCCAGGTTTCAATTTCCAGGTTTTCAATACAAGTATTGAAATGACATTCATGACATCATCCCCTTTCTTCCCGGGGGTCCCCTCCTTCCTAGTCTTTTTTGCAAGGTATTGTTGGATGGCCAGCTGGGCGTTGGGTAATTTGCTTAAAGTTTCCCAGGTGCTTTCCTCAGGCAGGTATCCCTTCCATTTGACGTAGTACTGTGGAGTTTTGTAGTGGGTGCAATCTCTGTGAATATATTCAACTTCATATTCATCAGAGCGTCCTACTTAGATGAGAGGTGGGTCAGTCTTGAGTTTTTGGTGGGGTAGGAGTTTTCTTCTTTTTTGAAGAGTAGCGCACGGTGGAAGACATTATGTATCCTCCACAAGGGGGGTAATTCTAGTTTGAATGCTACTTTGCCCACTAGCTTGGTGATCTTGTAGGGCCCTGTGACGGTCCACATGTTTGGTGGTTTGAAGGCAGAGCTTATGTTGATCAAGTGGAATTTTAGTGACTTCTGTTGAAAAAGTAGCTGTAGGACTGGTCTCAGCTGTTGGAGACTGAAATGAGCTGGCTGAAGGATCATAGGATGATGAAGAACTGGTGGTCCGGAGAAATGAGCCAAGATTTTGCCAAATTGATTTGCCAAGGTGGTAAAATGTGGAATATTTTGTCTTGGTTTAGTATTAAACTCAAGAAGGAATGTAGATATAAGTGTGGGTAAGATATTTATTTATTAAGTTCCTAGGATAGATGAAGGTATGTTGCTATGAGAGCTGGATAAAAGTTGTTTTGGTGGGACGTTTTCCTTGGATTTTACAATATTTGTAAATATATGGGGAAAACGTTGAAGAGGTTCAACAAGAATTAATTTAAATATTATTCTACATTTTAAATTGGTTCAGGTTGAATGAAGGAAAGACTGGTGCCGGAATTATGGACCGGTTAACACTTTGGTGTGTGAAGAGTTGTCAATTTGAGCGGTTTGAGCTATGAAAATTATTTTCCTAGTTGAATCCCAGTGGAACTTCAGAAAAGGTCTATTTCTGCGCTCTGAATTTATTGGTTGAGTTCTGGCAGGTTTACTGATGAAAATGATTGGTTGGAAGCCAAAAGCTTAAAATATAAGCAAGGAAATAGAGAATTAATACTTTAAGATTTTGAGAAAGTAAGTATGTAAGCTTAAGTTATTATAGGAAAACGTGAGCGGCAACGGTTTAAGCTTCTGAAGAAAGCCATTTTGAAGGCGGAACTGTTGGGAAAAAGACACTATAAGAAGGTGGCTGGCTGGAAAGTGACAGGGTCTTTTTAAAAGGTCTTTTGATGGTCTTTTTGGAGGTCTTCCCAGGTCTTCTGAGTTTCTGCCAAGAGGTTTTGGAAGGCTTTTGATCACCAGCAGGAGCTTGATTGGACTGATAAAACCCAAGATAATGGAGCAGGAGCCCAAGAATAAGAAGCTGGATCCTAAGTGTGGCGCCTGAATCTAAGTTTAAGGAGCAGGAGTCCAAGTCTAAGGAGAAGAAGTCCAAGACTAAGAAGAAGGAGTCCAAGACCAAGTACAAGGAGTTCAGGATATTGTTAGAGGACTCCAAGTATTGGTAAATCCATATTGTTTCCTTGACCCCCCGGGCCATATACCAGAAGGTTTCTAAGGGGATCTTTCTTCTGAGAGTGAATAAAAGCCCATTTTGACCCCTACATATATTTCTGAGATATATTATCCCTTACTAGAGAATGACACTCCCTTCCAGTTGGTCCCTGGCTATAATCCAGGACACACTTTGGGGATTGGTGGACAGGAACCCCACAGGCCTGCTTCTTTGGTGAGCTAACTTACAACAGGGGACTGTCAGAGGCATGTTTTCCAAATCCAAATATACTTCATCCCCTATCTTCAATGGTTTTCCAGGAATCCTTTTTTTGTTGGCAAAAGCCTTGTAAGTTTGGACAGCTCTGGTCAGATTCTTAAGACAGGTTTCTTGGGTGTTGTGTATCTGTTCAATCCAGGTTTGCCCTGACGTGTTTGTCTCTTTAATTCTAATGCTGGGGTCCCAAGATGGGGCAAAACCATAATTAGCTTTAAAGGGGGACATTCAGTGAATGTGTGGTCTTTGCTGTTGTAGGTTTATTATGCTGTGGGCAGCATCTTGGCCCAGTTATCTTGGTTGGCATTGGTGTAGCATTGTAGGTATTGTTCAAGTATTTGATTCACTTGTTTAGTCTGGCTGTCAGTCTTCAGATGGTAGGAAGTGGATACACAGCGCTTTACTTCTAAGTCTTTCATCACCTGAGTCCAATAGTTGGAGGTGAATTGGGGGCCTCTGTCAGTGATGATTTCTGCTGGGGTACCGTGTTGGGTCAGTATGTGGCTGTGGAAGTGTCTAGCTGTCTCAGCAGCAGTGCAGTGGGTGGTGGTAGGGACAAAATAGGACATTTTAGTAAACCTATCTACTATGCCTAAAATGGCATTGAAAAAATTTAAAGGGGGAAGTTCTACAATATAGTCCATTGAAGCGGATTGCCAGGGTCCCGTTGTATGTCTAGTGGTCTTAGCAGGCCTTCAGGTTTAGATCTATGAGTTTTGGTCCTCCTGCATGTCTCACAGCCCTCAATGTAGGCAGCCACATCTTTGTTCATTTGGGGCCAAGCATAATTCTTCTTGATTACTTGGAGTGTCTTGAGTCTGCCAGGGTGACCAGCCATCTTTTAGTTGTGATAGTCTATGAGAACTTTGGTCCTTGTCTTGCCTTTGGGTACATAGATTTGGTTATGTAGTAACAGGGTAGTTCCTTTCAACAAGAATCCTTTCTTATGGTGGCGGCTCTCAGGGTCAGAGGTCAAGTTGGCAATGATTTATGTTGAGTATTTTTCTAATTTCTGCGCCTCAATTATGTCAGGTTTGCAAGCCATTATCTTCATATACATCAGCTGGTTATCTAGGCTGGCAGGGTCAAGAAGTACGTGGGTGTTATGGTCTTTGGTCTCAGATATGGAGGGAATCAAGTCTGCCTTTCTGCTCAATGCATCAGGTACTATGTTGACTTTCTCAGGTTTATAGTCAATTGTCAGAGTGTAGTTGACCAGTTCTAGGGCCCATCTGGCCTGTCTTTGGTTCAGCTGTCTGGGTTCAAAGAAGTAAACCAAGTTCTTGTGGTCAGTTAGGACTTTTACTAGGAATTCAGCGCCACATAGGTATCAGCGCCAATGTTTCAGGTTCTTCATTATTGTAAGCATCTCCTTATTGTAGATGGGATAGTTTCCTTCAGCTAGCAGCATTTTCTTGGAGTAATATGCTACAGGATGTAGCATACTATACCCTCCTTCCTGAAGAAGGACCCCACCCACTGAAAAGTCAGACACGTTGGTTTCCAGTACAAATGGTTTGGATGGATCCAGCATGGCCAGGACAGGGGCGGAGATGAAGGCAAGCTTCAAGGCTTTAAAGGCAGTGGTACATTCCAGGGTCCAGACAAACAGGACCTTGTCAGAGCAAAGACAAGTCATGGGTTGAGTAATTTGAGAAATTTTTTGGATGAAATCCCTGCAGTAATTTGCCAGGCCCAAAAAACTTCTCACATCCTTTCTGCATTTGGGCACCGTCCAGGCAGTTACTGCTTCCACTTTGTTCTTTGCTATGGCAAACCCGCTGGTTTTCACTACATATCCTAGGAATTTGACCTCAGACTGAAATAATTCACATTTTTTTAGCTTGGCGTGTAGGTTGGCCTGGGAGAGTTTCTCCAGTATTTGGTCAAGGGGTTGGAGGTGTTCTTCATGTGACTTGCTGTATATGAGGATGTCATTCAAATATGCCAAGCAGAATTGGTCAAGGTACTTGCCTAGGACAGAGTTGATCATCCTTTGGAAAGTACTGGGGGCGTTGCACAAGCCAAACAGCATAACTAGGTATTCAATCAATCCATATCTGGTTTTGAAGGCCATCTTGTATTTGTCTCTGTCTTTGATTTGGATCTGGTTGAAGGTGTCTCTTAGGTCAATCTTCAAATACACCTGGGCTCCAGTCATTACGTTGCAGAGTTCATCAGCATTGGGGATAGGGTAGCGGTTCTTCACTGTAATATTGTTCAGTTTCTGATAGTTTACACATGGGCGCATTCCGCCATCTTTCTTTCCTACAAACAGCATGGGAGACAAGAAAGGGGCCTTTGACACTCGGATAAAACCCTTTTTGGTCATGTCCTCTAGATAAGTCTTCAAAGCTACCTGTTTGCGGTGATTACAGCTGTAGATGGGGCTTTGGTGTGGTTGGGTCCCTGGTAACAGGTCTATTGTGTGGTCATAGATTGAATGGCTGGGTAGTTTTGTGGCTGATTCTTTGCTAAATAAATGGTCCCATTTCTGTAGGGGGTAGGTAGTATCCCAATGCTAAGCTCTATTTTTATGGTTAAGAGTTTTTTGGGCAGCGTTCTGCCGGGGCTCATACAGAAGGGAACGGTGTCACAAGATTCAGGTTGTCCCAATGTAGCAGTTTGTTCACAATAGTTCAGGATCAAGCCATGTTTTTCAGACCAGGAGTCGCCCATTATTAGGGAGTGGGGTAAACCTGGCAAGAGGATCAAGGGGGTTGGGTACACATTCTGTCCAATTTTCAAGGGGAGTTCTTGTTTGCATCTGTATCCTGTGTCCAGAGAACTGTTTCCCATGATTACTTGTAGGCGGTGTTCTGAGGCTGCCAGGCCTAGTTTCTTGGCCAGGCTGGCGTCAATGAAGCTTTTTTCAGCTCCTGTATTAATGAAGACTTCAATTTGATGCTTGATTCCTGATAGTTCCATGGTCACTTGGATGAATTTGTAAGATTGCGCAGAGGTGTTTATTTGTGCCAGGAATACAGGAGAGGTATTCTTTTTGGGGCAAGCTATGGTTAGATGCCCTGCCTCATGGCAGTAGAAACACAACCCATCTTGATAGTGATGTTGTAGTTCTTTGGGGGACATCCCTGGTTGAATTGGTGTTGCAGTTCTGCCAACACAGATGGGGTACAGGTTTGGACCTTCCTGGTTTAAGCTCAGTCCTTTGCATAGGGGCAGTAGTTCCTCCAGGCTCAGTGTGGGCAGATGGTGTTTCAACAGGTCTTTATGGCTATATTCAATCCTTTTCTGAAGATAATGGCGGCTAATTTATCCTTGAGTTGGGTGCAAGTCTTCAGTTTAAGGAACTCATCCACATAGGCTTGGATGGGCCAGTTTCCTTGTTGGATCTCCAATAGAAAGTTCAGCGCATAGTATCTGGTGTCTTGGTCATCTCCAGTGGCCATCAATTCACTTTCAAATTGGGCAGAATCAAGGCAAAATTCAACATCTTAAGTGGTGGCCTTTACAAACCAATCCGGTGCATCTCCTGACAGCATGGTGGCCACCCCCCAGGACTTTCTCAGTGTCACTGGGATATGTGTTGGTGTTGGCTTAGAAGTGAAGATGGAGGACAGGAATGGCTTGGCAAGTTTCTTCTAAGGTGAGTTTGCCCATCTGGGGCATGTCCACCTTGGTTGTGGTCTGGTTCACAATCACATTTTGTACTTGTGACATGTCTGTGTTCTGGGGTTCTGCCCCATGTGCAGGGTCTTTCAATTCTTGGGTGGGTTGGTTCTTCATTCATGAGAATATCAGGGAGGTAATTGCCTTATGGGTGTGATAAGTGATTATCATAAAAAAAGCATACAAGTTGCACCAAGTGTTAACAACATCTTAGGGCCCAATTTACCATGTTTGTAAACAATTGTCATAATGTCAGGAAGCCAGGCATAGGTAGAGGCATTGGTTGGCTTGAGTCATAATACGGCCGGGCCAGAAGGTAATGCCCACTATAGGATGGGTGCTAACTTGATAATATAGGAAATGGATTGCCCAAGCAAAGACCAGGGCCCTGAATTGGGCACCATAGTGTCTACCATTTCTGTCAAAGTAATGTAGTGTACTCCAAACAGTTGGGTGGATGTAGTCTTGGCTGTGTTGGGGGTCTCCATTGGGCAGTCAGGCCGCGGGGTTAAGGGCAGAGTCATGGGAACAAAGTAAGCAGGCAGATAATTGTATTTGTCTTTGAACAATAAGGGTGGCACCTTGATCCTCTTTCCTTCATGTCCTATGTATTCAGCTTCTCTAGTCCTTGCCAAGGGATTGGCAATGAGGATGGTTTCCAAGTTGTACTCCCAGTAGGCAGGGTTAGGTGGGTATTCAGTAAAATGCACAGGTCCAAAGGGGGCTCCTGGGGGACAGTATAGTGCCTGGGGAGGGTTGGCAGGTTGGTCTCCAGAGGGGGTGGTTGCCTGATGGTCTACTTGGCCAGAGTTAAGATGGAAGATCACTAAGACTAGATAAGGTAAGATTTGTTCAAACCAAATGTTCATAAAGCTTTATTATCAAAAATGACAATATGGTCATCACCAAACTGCCAGGGCTTTTATACCATGGGTTTTTGCTTCTTCAATTTTCACAGGGTTCAGGTTTGCAGACAAGGCACTGGCGGAGCATGGATCTTGGATTAGAGTCTTGAGGGCAGCAGATCCAGGTTGTGCCTTCTCTGGTGAATAGAAGTGATAATGATTTGTTCCGCCGCTACTGTTCCCCACGTCACCTGAGTAGTTCAATTGTACTACCTATTCTGGACAAAAGACTAGCAGCTGCTGGTGGTCATTGGCAGAGTTAACAGTAGGTTTTGTTTTAACCTCCTTAAGACAAGCTATAACCTCTTCATAGGTCTGTATCTTTGATGGCGCAAGGTTGGCATTAATCTGGCGACCATTTGGGGAATTGTCCTTGGGAGACTGGCAGGTCTCAGAGTAACTCATCAACTTGGGTTTGCAATTTGACAAGTGGGCGGTCTCCCGTCCACTTTGTGTGACTCAAGTAGTCTTTGGAGGGTCAGGGTTTGATTCCAGGGTCTCTAATGTTGATTTCAAACCTCCAGTATTGACACTTGGCAGGTTGACAGGTTTATGTTCCCCCTGTTTGGGGTCATCTATCTCTGGTGGTCCAGGGCTTGACCCAACTAGCAGTTGGGCAGTTTCCTGTCCACTCTGGTCAACATAAGGCTTTCCTTGAGACCCAGATTTCAATTCCCAGGTTTTTAATACAAGTATTGAAATGTCATTAATGACAAGAAGGATACTTGAACCAGCCATGAGCTAAAGACTCTTCCTTATGAGACTCATTGGAGAAGAGTTACGCCAGTCAGTAGTGCAGGTTGAGCCTTCAAGAGAAAAGACAATCAGAGATAGCAAGGTTAGAAACCAGAGTAGGAATAAAATCTTTTTCATGGTTATAAAGAGGTGTCAGGATAAGATAAGGTACAATAAAGTAGTATAGAAAGAAAATTTTATTGTTGCTAAAACACATAAAATAATAGAAGCTAGCTGACTTAAATACTTATAACAATTATCAATCATTTAAGAGGCTTGTAAAAATGATAGGAATAAAAACTAGGTTTTATCAATGGCTGAAAGTACAAGAGGAGCTGAAACAAGTAAATCTGGTGTTGGTAGCCAATGAAGAGGATCATTAAGTTATATGAGGGGGATCAAAAACATAGAAAAAGATATCATACTTTCAAGAGATTGTATGTAAACCCACTTAATCTGAAGCAAGAGGTTTTTAGCAGTTGAATAGTAATCTTGGGCGTTAGATTTAAGGGCAGAAAGAGCTCTGGATACAGCCAATCAGATGCTGAGAGATAAGTGATGTTAATTATGGTATGTTTAACTATTTCAGAACTGGAATCATGAATCAATTGAATAAAGTTATAATAAAAAGATAATATAAACTTAAATCCAGCTATAACACTAATGTTGATCATTTTATCAATATTTTGGGTTCAATCCTTGTACAGTAGTTTTAAAAGCTATGGCAACAACCAAAAATACCTCAGATTTAAACAAAATGATTTCAGATTTAAACAAAATACAAGTTGCGCAAGATTCAGGATTCAGTTAATTTATTAAATTTCAGTTAATAAATGGACTGTAAAACAAAAAAATTTCACTAGCCCATTATACAAAATTAAATCAAACATCAAGCAGTGTAGTTCAAACCACAAACAAAATGAACTGACGCAACAAGTGAAATGGATGGATGCTGTTTCAGAGTATATTATAATCCAATCAGGATTCATATGAGGCACCAACAGAAGGACTAAAACAAAACAAAACTTGAGCAATCTAGAAGCAAGATTACACAAGCAAAAAACAAAATGAACTCACACAAGATGTGTAGTATGATCAGCCTAAAATAGAAAAATAACAGTTTAACAGCCAATCAACAGCTATCCAATTTAGGAACAGAGGCATTTTATCCATTTTCATGGCTCCAGATTTGTATGAAAAGGTTTTGAGAACCTTCCACATATTGACTTGAGATTACAATAAAAATAAATCATTAAATTTTAAAATTTCTACTTTTAGTGATTTTATCCTAGGTTTTTTACAATGGTTTTTACAAGCAATATCTTTGACGGCGCCAGCAGCCAAGCCAGCAGCAGCCAAGCCAGCCTCAATGGAGGCGAGGCTCAGAACGTGGAGGCACCTGTTTACATCCAAGCCTTTGAGGTGGGTAACAAGGAAGCTGACCTGTATCTGACCACCGACCCCTATGGCTTTGACTTGTTTGAGAGTCACTTAGAGTCTAGCTCTGCCCCTGCTCCTGTACCCACCCCCGCACAAGCTGCCCACCAACCAACCAATCAGGATGGCAACCTTGATTTGGAACAACTTCCTGCCACCAGCCAACCTGCCCCCTACAGCCAATCAGGCTTCAGCTCCCCTGGCCCAGTGCCCCAAGCAACAAATCATCACCGCCCAAATTCTTCAGGAAATTGTGGTACTAAATCTACAGGGTCTGCCCTGGGAACAGATTGCCGCCCAGTTGCAATTTACCCAAGCTACTGTCATGCGGGAATTCAACAACCTGATGAACAAGGGGAATCTGATTGGGATGGCCAAGAAGCCCAAGAAAGCCCCTGAGTCACAAATATCCGAGGCATACCCAATTATGCTTGACCTCCTCCAGCGGGATCCCAAGCTTCCATTGAACCAGGCCCAGAAGCAACTTGCGCACCATAACATATGGATGTCTGAGCGCATGGTGCAGCTCTGGATGTATGGGAAGGTGCCTTCCATACAGGTTTTTACCAATTTTGCCGGCAACCAATGGGATGGCGCTAAGGATTCCCCATATGATACTGTCATTGAATCAACCCTGGTCCAATGCCTGACTAGTCTAAGTGATGATGTCATGTTTATCTCCTATTACAAACTATCAATAGCTTTTGATGATTTTAAAAAGTAAGGAAAAGCTGCTGCCAAGAATAGAAGGAAGAAGGTCAAGAAGGGGACGTTCATTGGTGCATTTCTGGCTGTTTCAGCCAAGGGTTTTGTCTACTATTGAACAAACCCAGATTTCATCAATGGCTACTCATACAGCCACATCCTTGGTGGATTACTCAACTACTGGGATGGCTCAAATTCCAAGTACTGTGTTTTCTTGAGCCACCAGATGGAGGGTAGCTCCACCGCCCTTGAGGCCATCCAGGGACACAGGCACCAGGCCTCAGTCTACCCCGCCGGCCATGCAGACGTCCATCTGGCTGATGTCATCTTCTTCAACATGGGATCCACATTACAGGAGCGCCGCCCTCAGGCTTTCAACAACCTCTATCTTGGGGTCCTTGACCACAATTTTCTCTTTGGCTGCCAGATGGTGGCTGACTTGTTTGCGCAAATGGCTTTCCATGTGAACATGGGCAACCAATCATGTAAGGATAAGCACCTTCCATCTCAGGCCACTGCCACTTACCAGCCCATCCAGCCAATGACCGATGAGGAATACGACTAGCGTTATATGGCAGCCATCACGCAAAATCCTCCTGCCTCCACCCCCGCCACCAACACCCCTAACCCCAAGCCCAACCCACCCAATCCCAGACCCCCCAGGCCAGCACTGCCTCCACGTCTTCCTTCCCGCGTTATTCTGCCTCCTAGGCATCACTCTCCCCTGCCCTAATAAACCCCTGTCACCAAACATTTTCTATTTATATTATCTTTTTTGAATTTCAATTGTTTATGTTCTCTTTGTTTATAGTTGGTTTTATTCTTTATGTTCAGCTTATTTCTATAAAATCATATATTTACTATGTTGTGTATCTAGATCCAGAACACCTTTTTTTAGCACTTAAACATAGCCCCTTATGAAAATATTAATAACAATTTGGTGATCAGCTAAATTTGAATTAGAAAATTATAGTGTTAACTGTTTTTAGATAAAGTTGTTACTGATCCAAAATCAAAACCTTAATGATAAACTTTAAGCCAATCATGAGCCAAGTGATAAAGTGATTGTTGTGACATAAAGGATCATTCAATAATTCTTTGATGCATGTGCGCTAATTAATATGATTGGCTGGATGATTTGCCATTGTACGCCATTGCTGCTGTGGCAAGTTGTTGGTGGACTAGTGCTAACCCAGCAGCTGATTGGGCACTATTCCACCAACAACTTGCCACAGTGGCAATGGCGTACAATGGTAAAACATCCAGCCAATCATATTAATTAGCGCACATGCATCAAAGAATTATTGAATGACCCTTTATGTCACAACAATCACTTTATCACTTGGCTCTTGATTGGCTTAAAGTTTATCATTAAGGTTTTGATTTTGGATCAGTAACAACTTTATCTAAAAACAGTTAACACTATAATTTTATAATTCAAGTTTATCTGATCACCAAATTGTTGTTAATATTTTCACAAGGGGCTATGTCAAGCGCCAAAAATAATATGGTAATCAAGGAAACAATGCCAACACAAAGCAAACAACACATATTGAGATGAGCGTAAAACATATACAAAATGGAAAAAATATGGGATAATGTAGTAGATGGGAAAACAAAAAGGAATAAACAAAGAGGCAACAGTATCAAAATAATACAGAATTTATTGGGGCAAAAGCTATAAAAACATATGGAAAGGTTAATAAAAAATCAAATGAGAGAAATTGAAAAACTACTCAAAGACCTTGACTTGGCAATTATCAAAATCAAGGACATTGACCGCAAGGTCAAAGCCAAAGTTAAGTCCACCGTCCTCACTGGGGAAAAATCAACAAGGTGTCTGCAAAGGCACTAATGTCAAAAATGCCAGACACCCCAGAGAAGACCATCAAGTGTCTTCTCAACATCCAGAAGACAGTGGTGGAGGGCCTGCAATTTAAGGCATACAATCTTTCTGTGCCGTCTGTCTGGTTTGATGACCTGGAGATGTATGAACATCTCAAACCTGCCAAGCGTGCCAGGGCAGAGGATACTGAATTGCCAGCGCAATTGATTGCTCCAATAATGGCCAAGCCGGCCAAGGCTGTGGGCAAGGAAGAAACACAAGAAGGTAGCCTAAAAAACAAAATTAATAAATTATCAAAAAAAACTTTTTTCTTAGAAAATGTAGACAGCAAACTCCACCAAGTCCTGGTCCCCTTTGTCCTGGCCACCTTTTATGCAAATTATGCCACTCATGTGGCCAAGCAATTGTATCTGCCCCCCTGTTGCGCAGGAGCTGGAGGACCGTTTCCACAGGTCCTTTCCTATGTCCAGGGAGGCATTGGCTGGGCTGACACATGGAGAGGGGGCATCTGAGTGGGCAGTTACTGCCTACAAGGATGCCTAACTGGTCCGCCTGGACCTGGTTAACCTCATTGGAGTTTACACAGTAAACTCTGCTGATCTTTTTGGGACGTCCTTACAATGCTCCCATTCAAGAATGTACTGGAGATGGGCCGGACTCATGCGGCTGCTTGCTTCTGCTTCCTATTGGAGCACACCCTGTCTTACCTGCTGGACAACTTTGGGCACGCGGTGGGAAAATTGGCTGTTGCAGATGCAACAGCCGTCAAGAAGACAAAAATCCTCCTTGCCAACTTTGGGTTGGCCTGGAGTGCCAACAAGACAGGGGTCCCTGCAGCCATGGAGCTGACTTTTGCAAAGACCAGGCACAATAAGAAGATCAGTGCAGTCTATAATAAATTGTGTGAGTTCACAGAAGCCTTTGCTGGGCAAAGGCTTCACTTGGTGGTTTACCTCAGCTATATTTTCTTCTCTAGGATGAGCGCCAGCGTAGAGGATCTAGACAGGGTCCTTCTGGGAATTGACGAGGCTTGGCTTGCACTCAACAGGAAGAAGGTCCCCCTGGATATGACTCGGTGGACCATGTAATCCAAGACGCCCTTGTCCTGGCAGGGATTTACGGGTTTGCAGCCCCGCCCAAAAAGCTGCTCCTCAGTTCACGCCTTACCCTACTCTCCTTCACCAGCAGGAGAGAGTTTTTAAATAAGGGTGTATCCACCGTCCACAGTGTGGCAGTGGAGGTTGTGTGCCACCTCCATTGCAGGGTGGGTACATACCAAAGAACCCACTACAGGCGCACACAATGAAAATATGATTCCAATTGTTTTATTACAATTTATAGTATTCTAATTATAATTAATTTTTATAATTTTTATTTCAGCAAACCAGTTTTGCAAAATATATTGCAGAAACAGTTTTCATAAAAGCATAAAATTGTATGTTAATAAAATAAATTCTAACTTGTACATTTTATGTTTAATTTTTTTAAAACTATTTTTATATTTATTTGACCAAAGTGATTTAAATATTTTTGCGTAATCCAGTATTGAGCGTTTGGGATTACCTCAGATAGCATAATAAAATAGTATATAATAAAATAAATAAATTACTTACAACTATTAATGGATCTTCTGAATGTGATTGCGGGTGTGGAACCATCTAAATATAAAATGATAATTAATAAATCTTGATTAGTAAATAAGAGAATATAAAAAAATTGGACACAATAAGCTTTTAAGTGATTGGTTGTTTGGCTAGGCACGCAGGAATGAAAAAATCAGCGTGGTCATAGAATTTGGCCACGGTCTCAGCTAGGAGGGTGTGGATCCCAGCCTGCAGCAAATTAAAGAGGTCCTTGGTCCCAGTTGGGGTTGCTTGCTTGATAACTCGCTTGAGCCACCCAAAGACTTCCTAATGGGATTTAGGAAGGGCAAATAGGCTGGGAGGAAGAGAAGGCGTAAATTTGCTGTAACAATTGCTGGGGGCCCACAGCAATGCTGGTGTCAATTGATTGAAATTCTTCAATAACGTCAGCCACTTTGTGGAGACCAACATTGTCCAATACAATGATATTGAAGCCCAGGCTTGTGTGCCTTAGGTGCTCCTGGACCAATCAGAGAAATGATAGAAAGGTCCTGCTGTTATGTGAACCCAATATCATTTGGTAGAGCTTGACCCCCTTTGGACCAAGGAGAACCACCATTGAGTAGGCTGTGGCGCGGACTGCAGCACGCCAAGCCATCCCATCATTGGAGCCTTTGGGAACATAGCCATACCCATTGTGCATTGACTAGGCAAATGCCAATTTGTCAATATAATAAAATTTGACTATCCCCTTGGTTTTGAGGGCAGTGTACGCCTCTGCATAGTTTTTCCAGATGTCAATGTTGGCTGGGCTGTTTCTGTTATAGGGGGATACCCTGAGCTTTTTCCAAGAAAGTCACATTCCCTTCACCAGATGGTAGTAAAAGGAAATTAAGGCCTCAATCCCAAAAGTAGATTTAACCATGGCCTGTATATTTGACAGTTCAAGATGGCAGTCCCAGGTGATCCACTGGTGGATTGCCCATTTGTGCTCCTTGGTGAGCATGGTAAAAACATGCAAGGATTTCTCTGCAGCAAGGACACAACCAGTATTGATGAATTTTTGGAAGGTCTTGCTAGCATACTTGGGATCCACTCCAACAAGGGCTGCAGTTGCCTTGTAATCACCTAATTCCTGCATTAGCTTAAGCAGGATGATGTGTTTGATGTCAGGGATGCGCTTCTGGGCGGGCTTTTTAGCGGTGGGGATTGACTTGTTGGCATTGGCCACAACACAGGGCATAGGTACCTTGGCATAGAAGGCTATAACCTTTTTAACACCAGCTGTCCCTCATTAGTTTGATAGAACTCGGGCTCCTTGTCATCCTCCTGATTGCCATCACTGATGTAGGGCTTGTAGCTAGTATCAAGTACAGGCTTCACCTTCTCCAGCATGGCTGACGGGACCAACTCTTGCCGGTACATAACGTCAAACACATACAAAGTAAGCTCTACCTCATTGTTTCTAACTTTCTTTGTAGTGGTGACTTTGGTGGGCTTCTGGGTCAGCTTTGGGACCCAAGATTTTATGTTCTGCACCCTAGCAGCTTGTGCTCCTTGAACCAGCTGTATCAGTGCAGCGTCACTATGGAACTCTCCTCTTCTGTCTCCTCCTTGAGTAGGCACTTGGGTTGCACTAACTCTATTCTTTGACCCACGGGGGCAACCGCAACCGCGGCGCACAACGGGTGCATTGGTACTTGGTTGCTGTGTTCCTTCCATTTTAAAATTTATTAAAAGATTATATAAATTTCAATCAAGTTACTCAATAATTTTAATTTTTGCTTTTATCTGAATATGGATATTTAATTGGAGTTTTTCCCACCCAATATCCCAATTATAGATTTTTTATTTTTTAATTAGTTGTTTCTGGTTTTACAACACCCATTTTTGAATACCTGAAATAATTTCCACCCATTTTCCCAGATTTTACTGCCAAATTCAAACACTCAACACAATTTTTTTTAAATTTAATTCTCAGATCTTGTATCTTATTTTAGATACCGTGGTATCATTCATGATTATAATCCATTGCACACATTGTGTGAGTGATTTTGTTTATGTAGTGAGTTGCTATTGTGTTTTGTTTTTGGTTTGCGTTTTGACACACCTTGCTTGGGTGTATTTTGTCACCAATTCACATAGTAAACATATGGGTCATTATTTTTCTTGTTATGCCTAAGCGCTGGACTGATTATTTTATAACTTAATTACATTAATATTCAAATTATTCAGAAAGATTCAAATACAATCAATGTCAAATCTTTAATTGATCTTGGGCTTTGATTTGTTTAAAAAAATAATTTATCAATTTTAGAATTGAAAATTGCACCTTATAATATTGCTGGAAATATCTTAAGTGCTACTACATACTACAATCTAAAAATATTTATGATGAGTTGCATGGGAGAGTAATAGCAGCCCCAAAGCTATAAATGATATTACCCTATCTTTGGCTCATCATAAATATTCTTAGTTTGTTTCAAAAAAGGTTATTGTTTTTGAAAGACTGATAACTCTATTTAAAATACACCCTCTAGTAAGCTGCCCTACTTCATGAACTTGCCCTAATGTACCACTAGCATCTTCTGATATTTTTGTTTCTCTGGTATCATAATGTGATTTCAAATGATAAGTTATCTCAGAATATTCTGAGAAACTTTCAAATGTTAAAGGTGAAGTATACAACTTCCCATCTTTCATCAAATATGAAAGAATAATGCACATATTTTTAACTTTGAGCTCTCTCCTTATAGGCCTAACTTTTCTCTCATAAATATAAAAGAATGGCTTTTGAGAAATATTTGAGCCTGATAGCACTGATTTATATAATTCTTTTCTTTTTTCTTCTTGCTCAAAAATATTTTTAATATCATTTATATTCTTAATATAAAGCTGATTTTCTTTCTCTTTTAATGTTTTTGATATTACACCAAAGTGACCATCAACAATACTTTTCCCATGACATTCTAAAAATCTATTGTATTTAATAGACCCTTTAATGTATTTTGGTGCCTCTTTAAATAGATAATATAAGAATTCATAGGATCTAAAATGGTTTCCATTATCAGTCCATACTTTGATATTATTTTTTTAAACTTATCTGATTTAAGAAGACTTATTAGACATTTGCCTGAAAACAAAGAATCATGAGACAATATTTGAGATAAAAAATCATGGTATTCATATTTAACTTTATTGTTTTCTTTAAATACCAATGCAAACCCCAATAAAGAAATAGGTCTTTTGGAATAAAAACAGTTATTGGTTTCAATTGGACCACCACCAACTTTTAAATTCTCCTTAAAATACATGACTATAATACATGATTCATTATCTAATTCATTGATATCTTTCTTATATTCCCTATTTTGATGAGCATAAAAGTCTTGATGCTGATTAATAGCTTTTAAGTCCCTGTTTATAGATTCTGGCAACAATAAGTTTTTACTTTCAAATTCTTCTTTTCTTTTTTCTAAGGATGATTTTAAGTTACAAATATTACACATGTTGGTTTGTTTTTTACTCTTTATTATATTTTTTTGGTATTAATTTATAATAAGTTGAAAGTGATATTGAAATTTCATTTTTTATTTTCATATTTTCATATATTTCTTTTTCTGTTTTTAATAGAGAATATTTTATTTCAGTTAAATATTCATTCATTTCTTTTTCAATGTCTTTATAAATTTTTTCTGGTGCTTTTTTGTAAACTGGCTTGTTTCAAAAGAATTTTCCAGTAGTTTTTTAATTATTTTTTTGATTATTTCTTTTTTTAATGAATAGTTATTATCTTTTTGGCTTTTTTGTTTAAGCTTAAATTTTTATTTTTATTTATTTTTCTTGAGTATTCAAACTCACTTTTGGTTATATTAAATCTCATATCAGTAAGCTCTTTTAAAGAGTAACTGGAAGTAACCAGAGATCTCAAGGCTGGGAGATGCTTTTGAGGAGCAGATTTCAGAAGATCCTTTAAGTTGTCAATTATCCCATTTAGTTTCTGATTTTGAATTAAAGGAATGAACTCTGTTTTTCCAAACTCAGTTTGAGTGAGGAAGTTATTGATGAAGGAATTAAGATTGCCTCCAGAAACAAAGAGGAATGCTTTCTTTAGTATAGCAATTCTTTCTCTTTTTGTTGATGCTCCCAGTGAGGAAAATGGCTTCATGGCAGAGGTGAAGTTAACAGATTCCATAATATTGGATTTATGATTGATGATAAAGAGATGCTTTGTAGAGATGCCTTGCAAAAGAGTGCTGGTTGCAGGAATTATATCTTTTTGTGAAGATAGTTTGAAGTAAACCTTAGGTGGTGCTTTAGATCTTATATACCAAGCCTTATGACACCATTCTGAAAGAAATGATGTGACAGCTTTATTTACAATTTCAACTTGAATTTATATTTCTAGAATAAATTAAATCCCCAGTTTTCATGCACAAGTGATATATGTGTATCAGCTAAGCATCAAATTACATCATTTCCTCTTTGTAATCTATGCAAATCAATTAAAATGATGTGTTAACTTAATTATAACTGTTCCGCATATTTTTAAAATGATAAAATATTAAAGAATTGTATTTAAAAAATGCTTAATTTGAGGTTTGCAGTTCACTTGAACCTCAAAATTCATCTAAATAGCAAATAAATTAACGTCCTAACTTCAAACTACTAAATAATCCTAAATAATTAAGCTTTTTAAATAAAATAAAATGTGGAAATGGTGCTCTTGATCTTATCTTTAATTTTGTTAAATAAAAAGCATATATTAATTAATGAAAAATTAACTTTTTTAAGCTTTAAGCAATCTATTTTATTTCATTATTAAAATAATATAATAAAATCTGACATATGCTCTTTTAAATTGCTTTTGCTTTAATATTCAATATTATATATATTAATATTTTAACATCAATGAAAATATAAGATTCTTAGCTTCATTTTGATAGTTTACAGTGTGAAAAAATTAACTTTTTGTTGATTTATTACTGTTTTAAATATAAACATTTGTAATTTGATTTTTTCAAAATTGAACTGTGTTATGCTGCAACTTGGCAGCATGTGTATTAGAAAATGGCCTAATCCCTAAAATAATGACCCATATGTACATCAAAAGTCAACTCACACCATTTTGTTTGTGACTCAATGTATTTCAGATTGTATTTTGAATGGTTTTGCTTTGTGTGTGAGCCTTTCGTTGCTGTGTTGGCTCACTTTGCCCATTAATGCTAATAAACCCTGTTAACAGAGTGTATATTTTAACCTGAGAGTTGGATTTTGCTTAAATCTGAAATCATTTTGTTTAAATCTGAGGTATTTTTGGTTGTCATCATAGCTTTTAAAACTACTGTATGTGATTTTGGCCATTAATTCATTAAAAAATTATCATAATTAAAGCATATTTCTGCTTTTGATTTCTGAAAAAAAATACTGACTAAATTTAGATAGTCAGAAATTGCATTCCTGACACTCTGAGAGTTAACGTTAGCAGCCTGATAAGGATAGGGTAAATAACAAGAGTTAGAAATGCCAGACATTTTTTCTGGCAAGAGAGCCACTGGCTCTATAAAAGGCTCTTTTAAATCAGTATGAAAGACTGACAATTTACAACACATTTATATAGTTTTAAAAAAATTTTGCAGTAATATTAGAGTAGCCAGACCTATTGTGGCAGTTATTTTAGAATCTCTTTATGGCTACATTCCTGCTCAGCTTAGCCATTAGTGCCTTGTCCCTTGACTTGAAAACCTTTTCACGAATTGCCACCAGTAATCTCAGGACAGAAGACTGTCAGATCACTGCAATTAGACCACACCAATTATTAGCACATCTGTTTTATATAGATTCAAGTATATTAACAACCTAATTATATATCAAAATCTAGTAAAATTAATAAATATAATTTCTTCAAGACCAAAAATCTTGACAAACAGCTTTTCATAAAAAAATCCAAAGCTGGCTTCAGATTTTTCAAGATGAATAGTAGCATTTAAGTTTAAGATGAAAATATCAAGCTTTGATAAAGCTATTCAGGTGGGGAAAGGAAAGACTGGATGGATTCATGGGTTTAAAGTTATATTTGATTAAAGCTATGAAACTTCAAAGCCCTATTCAAAATAGGCCAGTCTAAAAAGTAACTGACGCTACCATCAAAATACCAGTTAAGGTTTGAGTCCTCTATCAGATCAAGTGACTTAGCAATGCTAATTTGTGGTTAAATAATATCAAGTATAAACATTAGTTGGGATTTAATGTTTTATTCTAAAAGAGTTACTTTTAGTCGGGTTATCAATCAAAATGCTTGAAAATTGCCTAAACTTCTGTTCGGTTTGCCTTGGGGTAGTGGCGATATAATGATGCATTGCCAGAAAAATGGTGAAATTTTTGACGCGTCATTTGATTGAACTGATGACAGCCGGGGAATTACCAGCAGGTTTACGAACTTTGAATTGGAGTCGCTTTCAACTCAACCTTCTGGCATAGTAACCTCCCTTCATACACCATAGGATAGATTCACAATCCATTATGTTCAATTTAGCCAAAGCAGCGGTACGCTCAACCAACGTTAAGGTACTCCATTTCCACCCCATCGCATTCACATATGTTAAGAGCACTTTGTCTCGGTCCATGGGTAGCACTGCTACCTCGTCTCTTGCTTCTCCTTCTGGGGTAATTTAGCTGATTTTTCGTTTCCTTAGACATTTTGCTCTCTAGGATTTTTTTAGGCACCAAAGCTGGCGGAAAATATAACGTCACCTTGATTCCTGGTGATGGCATTGGTCATGAAACTGCTGCTTCTGTTAAAACCATTTTCAAGGCCGCTAACGTCCCTGTTCAGTGGGAACAGTTTGATGTGACTGGTTTTTCAACCACTGACGACAATCTGTTTCAGCAGTCTATGGACTCTCTACGCCGGAACAAGGTTGGCCTTAAAGGTAATTTGGATAGCTGGGACTTTTATAAATCATGTAGGAATTCTCTACACTCCTGTTTCTAGACTTGAGCACACTTCTTTTAATGTTACTCTTCGCAAGGACTTAGACATCTATGCTTCTGTTGCTATTTGCCGCAATATCCCTGGTTACCCAACTCGTCACTCTGGAATTGATTTTGCTCTCATCCGTGAAAACACTGAAGGAGAATACTCTGGTCTTGAGCACCAAGTAATAGATATTATAGAATGGATTTTAAAACCCGTAGTCTTATCCCGGGGTTGTTGAATCCCTCAAAGTAATCACTCGTGAAAAGTCACGCCGCATTGCTCGCTTCGCCTTTGATTTTGCTCTCCGCAATGGACGCAAGAAGATTACTTGTATCCACAAGGCCAATATCATGTAGCCAATAGTTTTGCTATATCCTAATACTTTCTCAGGAAACTTGGTGACGGTCTTTTCTTAAACACCTGCAGAGCTGTTGCCGAGGAATACAAGTCTTCTGGCATTGTTTTCCAGGATATGATTGTTGATAATGCTGCTATGCAGATGGTTTCAAAGCCCCAGCAATTCGATGTCATTGTAACACCCAACTTGTATGGTAACATTCTTGGTAATATTGGTGCTGCTCTTGTCGGTGGACCAGGTATTGTTCCAGGCTCTAACTTTGGTCGTGAATATGCCATCTTTGAACCTGTAAGCTTTACTTTGTATCGTTAGGTTATTAATATACTTGTATTCAGGGTTGCCGTCATGTTGGAAAAGATATTCAGGGAATGAATACTGCTAACCCTACATCAATGATTATGTCAGCCGTCATTATGCTCCGTCATTTGAACCTCGATGAATATGCCAATCGCATCTCCAAGGCTGTCTATAAGACCATTTTGGATGGACGAGTAAAGACCCCAGACATGGGCGGCTCTCAATCCACCACTGACTTCACCCTTGCAGTCATTAGCAATCTATAAGTCAAATATAAAATATATAATAACATCTTGTAGAGCTTCATATTCACATCTACTCAAGAACCGACCTGATGACCCCTATGATTTTATACTTTTGTATAGAAATATACTCGTATACTCTATCATCTGAAATCTGTCATGAAATCATTAATTGCAATTCTAAATGTTGAGCTGGGTTGAGCACTTTGCTAGTTTGATTTTAAGGGCTGGGCATGCTTCCCTTCCCAGGTTATTGGTATTATTTTCAATCCTAGTCCAAAAAATATTTTTCTTTAGAAACCTTTTTGTTTTACAAAGATAGTTATGGTTAAATTTACTTTCTGAAAGTCGCAATCTTTGAGCCGGTAGCCTTAAGACCGACTTCTTGAGATGTTTGGTCTAAGCATATGTACTGAAATCAGATAGTAACTTAACCCAAAACTTCATTTTTTTACAAATCCATTCAATTTCCTATTCACTCTTGAATGATTAACTATTTTTAAAAACAGTGAATCAAAGGAACAAACTGTTCTAGTCCTTATTAAAACAAGATAACATCGAGTATATACTTCTGAGAAATATTGATGAGGAGCGACTTCTGGGAAAGCTTAGAAGATAAGTTTAGAGAAAAAGAGTCATATTATTGGATAATATTTCAGGCTTATATATTGTGTGCGCTGTGGCAGAGACTTAAGTTGGATCAAATATAATGGAGGTTATGTGTGAGTAAGATTAGGATAGCTAGATATCTGGACAAGTCATGGGATATTGGTTTGTTGCCATTTCAGGAGTGTCATACCAAATATTGGATTGGCACCAAACCAGGCAATGACTGGATGTTACTTGTGTTGGCAATGGCCAGAATACCAGTACATCCAGCTCCTTGACACACCTCTTCCTTAAGGGGTTACTCTGGTACATCAGGAGGGGGCTAAAACTTGACAGCTGCTGCCTGATGTTCCTGGAGTTGTTTGCTAGTAGGTACTAGCCAAGTTGAGTGTTACTCTTTGCTAAGGCAAAGGCAGGATCTGTGGTACTTTTTGATGATGGGTGTCACAAGTGCAAATTCCTACTGACCGTGATTACTGAAAAGCCTCAACTACGGGATTCAAACCCTGAGACCCTGCGGGCCGCCAGCCCGCAGGACCAGCCGCCCGCAGATTTTTGGGCTCAAGCCAGAGCAGATCTTGACTTCAGAAATCCCCTTAAAGCTGGATGAATTGAAATCATCTACATTGACGACTCCCACACTAAAGGTTCCTGTAACGCAACCAATCAGCGGGCGGGCCCAGCCATAGAACCCAAAATAACTCAGGCCTCCACGGGAAAGGAAATAGAGAAACTTCCCAATAAATGCAGGCCACCCAGAAATAACCAACCCCATAACCCAACAAGGAAATTGGAGTGTTCCCAGTTCAAATCAGCCAATGATTTAACTCCTGCAATGAATGCCACCAAAGACTGGAAAGATCAGGTAAATGGTACCATCTGGGCCAGAGAAATTTGTAAAAGTTTTCCCATGACAGATGGGCATACTTATACCCTGGACCCCCAGGAAGATGCCCATTGCCATTCTTGCAATAAAGTGACATAAACCTTTGGTTCAACCAGGTTATTCCATATTTGATTTTAGTTCTATTTCATCTAAAGTCTACCTCCCACAGGTTTGCACCCTATACCCTACAACCCCAAGAAACCGCAGACCAACCGCCTGAGTTTTACTGTCCACCAGGAGTCCCCTACGGCCCTGTGCATTTCACCGAGTACCCTCCCAATCCTGTGTATTTGGAGTTCCCCTAGAGGAAATCTTAATCTACAATCCAGAGGCGTGAACTAGAGAGACCAAAACTGTATACAGGGAAGGCCGCAAGATCACTATTCCTCCCCTGCTATTCTGCAACAAATACAACTACCTGCCCACATATTTGGTCCCCATGACTCCGCCTCTCACCCTGCAGCCCAAACGCCCACAAGAATCTGTTGCTGCCAATGAACCCACCTTCACTCAAATATTTGGGGTGATGTACATCACTCTTACCAGCTTGATAGATTCTATGGTACCCGCCAGCGGACCTTGGGCCCTCCTGGGCAAATCATTATCTTACATTATAAAGTTAGCTCCAATCTTGTGGTGGGCCCTCCCTGCCAGGCCTGCAGGCCATCCGCCCGCAAGTTCTCAGGAACCCTTCACAGGCTGGATCCCTGACAATGGGGTCTTTGGTGCCTTGAAACTTGACCAGGTAGGTGTTTCTGTCTTGTCTGTATCTGACAACTATTTCTTGTCCTCTGTGTACTAAATCCAGCTTCTTTCTGTTTCTGGCAAGGATTCAGATGGGGGAGTCAATTGGGAGTGGCTCCTCTGTAGAGGTCACCTTTTGTGCTTTAAGTCTATTGCTTTCTGCTATCTTGGCTTTGAGACACATGTGTTGTAGACTTGGTACTTGTTCTACTGTGGGAGGTTTTCCCTGGGGGATCTTTATGTATGACTGATTGTTGCGGGTAACTATCTCTGGTTTGTATACATATGTTAATTCAAATGGTGAGTAGCCTGTCCCTTGGTTAGTGTGTATCTGAGATACTAATAATGCATGTTTCACATATAGTGGCCATGTGTCTCTGACTTTTCCATCCATTATTTTCTCAAGGATTCTGATGAGGCTACTGTTTAGGTGTTCAACTCTGCTGTTGTATTGTGGCCTGTAGGGTGAGGTTGTGGGGTGTTTAATGTTTTTTATTTTCAGGTTTTTATTCACTACATGTACTGACAGTTCTTTGGCTCTATTGGTGATGATGTAGTCTGGGGTTCCATAGTTAGCTATGATTGCCTTATTAATAAAGCAGTTAATTGTTTCTGCTTTGTGGTCTTAGGTTGCCCAGCAGATTGGCCACCATGTTGCAAAGTCAATGGCTACAATTAGAAAGTGCTGGTTTGCTTTGGCTTCTGGGGAAAATCCTACTACGTTCAGGCCCCAAACCTTAAATGGTTCTGGGTCAGGTACTAGGTTGACTGTTGGCTGGAATGCCTTTAGTGCTTGAGTATTTCCCACATACTGTTCACTTTTTTAGGACGTCAATGATGTCTTGTTTTAGGTTAGGCCACCATACTATTTTCTTTAGTATGAGGTATAGGTTATTGGCTTTTGTGTGCCCTGATAGGTGGTGGTGTCTGAGAATAGTATCAACCCTTTGTGCAAGGGGAATGTAGGAGATGTGCTTGTCTTTGATGATATGGTAAACTGTGCCATTTGATATGTGGAAGTGTTTTCATTCCTTACTAATGTAGCATGGGTTAGTTGGTGGGTTGAGGGGTCTTTGCCTTTTGTCTTGTACTCAGTGTTATATAGGTTGGGCCAGTCAGGGCCCAGGTGGTCAGGATGGTTCTCTCTTGGCTGAAATAGCCTAGAGAGAGCATTAGCTGTGACCAGCTCTGCCCCTCTTTTGTACTGGGTGTCCAGATTGAGCTGCTCAAGCAGGGACATCTGTTTGGCTTGTTGATGTGCGAGTGTGTTCTGAGTTTTAAAGTAGATTAAGGATTTATGGTCAGTTAGTACTTGGATGTTTAAATGTCTTTCTAGGTGGCACGGCCCATACCAGAGTCCAGCTGGACTCCCATGGGGAGGCAGGCTTGGCCTGGAAGGCCAAGTACACAATAGGCGCAATTCTGACCAGGTAGTTGAATGTAGTAGCTAGGGGAAGCCAACTCCCAGTATGGGGCACAACTTGGTTGGCCAGCCCCAATACTGTGATGTAGACAAACCCCAACTTATTGAAGTCCTGGGCAGGAGGCACAGTTGGCAGGGGAAGTAAGAGTAATCTCCAGCATGAAGGGTAAAATGATCACTCTTGGTGGCCAGAAGGAAGCAGATGTGCGAGGTTGTAAAGTGTAGTGTAATCACAAATAAATGCCAACAGAATATTTATAATGGTGCAAAAATAGTTATTTCTTGCAAGAAAATAATTAATCCTGGGCATAAAGTTGTTTATTTTTAAGATTTCAACAGTGGGAAGGGCTCCTTCTCCTCACTACTTATACTTAATGGTAATTTTTTGGCCTTTTGTGCCACCAGAGATCTGATGGAATCAATTTCAGTTAAACTGACAATTTTGACCAGAATTTGCATGCTTGGGCAGGGAGGTGGATGGTCATTGGTTGGTATAACAGGAACCTTGCTTGGGCTGCAGCAAGATGAGGTGCCACTGCTATTCATAGAACCTGCAAGCAATCAAGAGCCTGATTGCGCAATTGAAAGATCACGCTCCCAATGTATTGTTTCCTGATAATTAAGAGGGCCAAAATTGTTAATGGGATCAAAGCCAGGGATTTGAGGCTTGTGTGCCTCTTAAATTATGGGCCATTTGTTAATTAAAAGGTGGGGTTTCTTGCTCTGGGAGACATTTGTTGAAGGTTTCCAGGCTGTGGGTAGTTTGGCCTCTAAGAAGGCTAGCTGGTTGTCCAGGGCATTCTGGGCCCTGACACTGGGTAAGATCTCCATTTTTTGCATGTGTGATATATTGCTAGCAATTCCTTATTGTGTATAGGATATCTCTGCTCAGTGTTAGTTAGTTTTATCCTCTCATAGCATACTGAAACAAAGTCTTGCTGTCCTGACTGGTGGATGTGTAGCACTGCGCCAATGGCGTTGTCACTGGCATCCAACTCAAGCTTGTAGCACCCATTGTTATTTGGGTATTGCAAGATTGGCACTAAGATCAGAGCTTACTTTAGTAGCTGGAAATTCTTGTCACATTCAGGTGTCTAGATGAATTTCTTTTTAGAATTACCCTTGGTTGGGTCATTTATTGATGTGGTTAGTTTTCTGCAGCCTTTGATGTATCTTCTTAGGTAAGCTATCATTCCAAGAAAGAATCTAACTTGTTTAACAGATGTGAGGCGTTTCATGTTATTTATGGCTTTAATTTTATCTGGGCCTGCTTAATGCTACTATCAGAGACAATGTGGCCCAAGAATAAGGGTCCCTTTTCAATAGATTGGCACTTGATAGGCTTTTCATAGAGCTTGTGCTTTGCAAGTCAATTGATTGTCTTGAAAACATGTTTCAGGTGTACCTCTTTAGTTTTGAGAACATGATAATATTGTTGAGGTAGCATAATGTATTTAAAAGACTGTTTAGTGCTTGGTTCATCATAGTGACAAATGTTGCAGAAGTGTTGGACATCCCAAAGTTCATTAATCTACACTCAAAGAATCCAAATTGTGTTAAGAATGCAGTTTTGGTATGTCCTTTTATTTTATTTCTACCTGGTTGTAACCTGAGGTGGGGTCAATTTTGGAGAAAACTTTGGCTCCAGAGAGCCTTGCAAATAGATTCTCTATAAGTAAAAGAAGATATTTATATTTTTACTGTGATTGCATTGAGAGCTATGTAGTTGGTTATCAGACAGAGTGATCCTTCCTTTTTCTTTACAAAGAAAACCGCTGCCCCTCACAGGGATTCTGATGGGCAAATAAAACCTTTGGCCAGGCTTTCCATAATATGGGTTTTGATGATTTGTATCTTCATGGGGGAGAGTTTGTAAAGGGGTGAAGTTTTGGGCATGGCCTTGCATAAATCAATACCATGTTTGCCCTCTCATTTTTGGGGTAGGTCTGTTAGCTCTTCCTTGAATACGTGAGTGTATTTATTTAGGAGTGCTGTAAGCTCTGGGGATTGTATTTTTGCTATTTACATGTTACTGAATTTGGTGTACCTCATTATGTGGAGAGTACTGTCTTTGGTTAGACGTTCTGAGTTGTCTTGGTTTATGACTTGGACAAATACTGTGTATCTTAGAATGAGGTTGTTGGATTCTTTGAGGATATTAAAGTTGTCTCAATTGCATTTGATGGTCATGGTTTTTGTTTTCCAACATATGCTGGGGTTCACTCAGGTGAACCAGTCCATGCCTGCTACAATGTTGTAGTTTATGTTGTTCATGAAAAGTCCTTTGATGGAAGTTTGTATGCCTTGGAGGTCAATTATGAAGGGAGTTGTTTTTTTCTTCAAGTAGAACCTTTGATTTGTCTGCCATTCTGGTGTATTTGAAATTGGATTTGACAACTGGTATTTTGTACTTGGTTACAAATGGTTTGCTTAAACTGGTGTGTTGTGCACCAGAGTCAAATAAAATTTTATGTGTTTGTGATTTGTAAGTGCATGAGTAGACAAGAAGTTGTGAGCAATCTTTAATTTTTAAGCTCATAAAGATATAAGTTTGCATGACATGTGGGATGTGTGCAGCAAAGTTTGTACCTTGGTACAATTTCTTGTTGGTTTGGGGGGAGACAGGGGCACTTAAGCTTTTTATCTCTCCTCTTTTTCCAGTTCCTCTGTTTTGATAACTTCAAGGTCAGAGAATGTGGGGTCAGATTCATAGTGGGTTGCTGTTTCAGCATTGTTTACTTTGGCAGTATCTTCCTTTTTGGGGCAGGAGAAATTTGTGCTCTGGCTGCAATTTCCATTGTTTCAATTAGAGTTGCTGTTATTACTAATGTGGTTGGTGATTTGTTGGCATTTGAGCTATCTCTTCTTTTGCCATTGGAGGAGTGGTTGCTGCTGTGTGCTTCATATTTCATGTTTGTGTGTTTCTCTGCTCGCTTGGCTTCTGCAAAGAGCACTGGCATGGAGGTGTTGGCTTCAGGGCAGATGAGGGCAGCAACAGAGGGTTTAATTCTGTTGATGAATGAGGCTCTGGTATTTACATTGTCATCTTGTGCTGGATTTTAGATTTTGCAATATATATCTTCAAATTCATTGGTGTAGGCTGTTACAGTGTTCTTCTGGGGAAGATTGCTGAGCTGTATTGCAATGTCTTGGAGGAATTCAGTGAAAAGAAATTTTGGGTAATGTCAGCTTTAAATTCTTACCAGTTGTCAAGCTGGTCTTCAGTTCTTGGGCCAACCCAAGTAGCAAACCAGTTAACTGGAGCCTTGTACAGGAGTTTGCTGGCTTTCTGGGCCCATTTTTTGTGGGGGATTTGGCTGGCGCAAAGTTTTGTGGCTGAGTGTTCCAGCCAGTTTATAATGTTTTCTTTGTTTTTGCCAAAGAATTTATTGATACTAATGTACTTGGTGTTGGTAGTTTTGCCTGTGTGTCAGGATACCAAGAGTACTGTGGGGCTCCAGAAGGTGAGGGAGGAGTCAAAGCAGGTACTGGCATGGCCCACCAGATGATGAGACCTAACTTTACTAGGTAGAAAAGGGCCTTCCCAGCCACAGCCCAAGGCCCGGCTGCTGGCAAGGCAGAGTCAATCAATCCTGTGAGCGCCAGGTAAAGCACTCCCAGGAATTGACTACTCTGGCCAGTGGCATCTGAGGTGGGTGGGGTTTAGATGGTTGGTTTGGGTGTTGGGGGTGGTTCCATGGGGACCGAGTAGGAAGCAGGATTGTTGTACTTCCCGTTGAAGATCAAAGGGTAGATGGTGATTGCTTTGCTGTCATAGACAATTTGGTAGGGTTCCTTGGGTGCGTTTGGGCGGGTGTACCACTGCAAGTCTTCCAATGTCCAGGGTTTGTGGTCAGGATTTGGGGGGTACTCCGTGAAATGCACAGGGCCAAATGAAGCGTTGGGCAGAGAGTAGTAGTCAAAGGCTTTAGTTTTGTCAACTGGAGTCTGGCTATCTATCCCAGTGGATGGGTACTGACGCTTGGGTGTATACAGATGTAAGAGGATCAAAAATAGGTATGGAAGCAGATTGGTGAACCAAAGGTTCATAACAACTTTTATTTGGTAAGGATGACAATACAGAACTTTTTCAGGTGCTTCTGGTTTATATACTTACTCACATGTAGTGTCTGGTTTATATACTTACTCACATGCAAGTGCCTCTGGGCATTCTTCTGGCTCTATCTGTGTGGCAAGTCTTGACATCTCAGGTTCTGCTGTTTGGTTGGCTGCTTCATGGTCATTTTTGGGGTTTTAAGGAACAGTTGTTTGGCTTTTTGGTGGTCCATCTTTTCTTGGCTGGCCATTGGTTCTAGCAGGTTTGGCTTTGGGGGTTATGGGGGTTTTCCCAATTTGATCAACTTTTTTGGGCTGGCTTGACAGGCTTTCCTGAGGCCAAGGAACTTGATTAACAAAAGGGGTCCCCAATTGGGGACCCCAGATTACTTAATGGAGGGTGGGCTTGATCTGGGTTTACTGGGCAGCTAAAAATAGCCTGCCTAGGCCCAGCCAAACCCATCAAGGCTTGGGCGTAGCTTTTAGGGCCCAGAATGGGCCTTGCAGCTAACACCAGGGCGGGAATGGTTCCTGCACCTGGATTTGCTTTGAAAAGCAAAAATCCAGGTGCAGGTGAATCTCCCCGCCTGCTAGCCCTGCCTGGTGGCTAGGAGCGGGTTCAATTCCCGCCAGGGGCATTAAAATTGTTACTTCCATAACACTGTGATAGACGTTTGTGTGTTTGTTTGTGGTTATAGAGAGTGACCATACTGAATTATCTTGGTACATGCTTTGGGCATGACCAGTCCTTTGAATACAGTACATCCACTTGGTATATCTTTGCCAATATCATGGGTGTGGAAATACATTCTCCAGGTGTCTTGGGACGTAGCCTGGTTTAGTATGTGGGCAAAGGTGGGCAGGTTCTGTTCATTCATTTTCTCTTTCATATGTGTTGTCAAGAAAAACCATAGCTGCTATCAGTGATGAGGAGCAACTTCTGGGGAAGCTTAGAAGATAGGTTTAGAGAAGAAGAGTAATTTTATTGGATAATAATTTAGTCCTATAAATTGTGTGTGCTGTGGTAGGAATTTAAGTTAGATCAAATATATTGGAGGTTATGTGTGAGTTGGATTCAGATAGCTGGATATCTGGACAAGTCATGGGATATTGGTTTGTTGCCATTTCAGGAATGTCATATCTTTTATTGGATTGGTACCAAACCAGGCAATGACTGAATGTTACTTCTTGTCAGCAACAACCAGAATACTTGTACATTCAGCTCCTTAACAAAGGTTCTGAGTTTGTCATTATCACTATATCAGAGTCTTTTATGATAAAATTTCCAAGAAAGTCTTCTTGAATATATCCCAGTCTTTATTAAGATTGGGATTTTGTTCAAACCAGTTGCTCAAAAACTGGGAGGCAGCTCCAGTAACTTGTAATGCAATTTCACTTGCTCAGAGTCTTTGGGGGTAGCCAACTTGTGTGAACTTGTTTTGTGTGCTTTTGTTGTAACTGTGCTGTTTTAGCAGAGTTACAAGGGGAAAAATATTTAGAAGCTAGATAATAATCTTTATTGAGAGATAGTGATTATATAGTCATTGTGAATCAAGAATAACAGGAACATGATTGTGTTGATCACATGGTTGGATGGTGAAGGGGGTGGCTTGATCCTTGTAATGAGTCAAGCGCCAAAACAAGGTATCCACCATAAGGGATCACCATCTGTTCATGTTGTTGGATTTGGCAATTCAATTTGACTTCCTAGTCTGGCTTTGAGTGGCCAGGTAATTGGATTGCGGGTCACAAACCCGCTTATTTAGAACCTTGCTGGCAGTTCAAGCCTGCTGTTTCAACACCTCCCCCAACTGAAGGTTGGCCTCCTCTGGAGGTAGGTTGTCAGGGAGGTTATCAGGAGCCTGGGTGCCATACTGGACTAACTGTTGTTCTGTGGCGGGCAGGGCGGTTTTGCGTTGTTTTTGTCTTGCTTTGCAGGGTCTCAGGCAATCATGGTGAAGGGTTTTGACTTGTTTGCGCTTCCTGAGTCCTTGCACAAGGTAAGTGATATTGTTGTTTACCTTTAGAATGATTTCTGGACCTACTTTCTTGGGTTGTAGTTTGCTTTTATCAACGTTCATGACCCAAACTTTGTCCCCAACTTCATGTCTATCTTGGATGGGGACAAAGGTTTTTTGCAGACGTTCATTTTCTTTTTCTGTTTTCTTGCTGTTGGCCTCTATAACTTGAGGGTCTGAGTGTGGGTGGACTTTACTTGGGATTTCCATTTTGGGTCCTGTTAATGCTTGAATTATATTTGGCTATGTGCTGTATACCAACTCAAAAGGGCTTTTTCCAGTGGATATGTTCACTTGGGTTTAGCACACAAGTAATGCACTCAATAGCTGCTTATACCAGTCTTCAGGTCTCTTGGCAGTGATTTTGGCTAAGGCTTGCACAAGGCTTCCATTAAGCCACTCTACAAGTCCATTGACCTGTGGGTGGTACAGTGTTGTCACAGTATGTTTGACCCCATTTTTAGTGAGGTATATGTTGGTGTTTTTGGAGGTCAATTCTTTCCCTCCATTGGTTATCAGGAGTTCTGGCTTTCCAAACTTGCTGATTATCTCTTTTCTAATGAATTGTTGTATGTCATTGCCAGTGTGCGCCTTTACTGCTTGGGCTACTGGCCATCTTGTAGCAAAGTTGATGGCGGTGATGATGTATTTCTTATTATTTGTGTTTCCCTGGCATGGGGCCAACGACGTTGAGGGCCCATACATTGAAGGGTAGTTGTGTGCGGATGGGTAGTACTGACTTTGGAGGGATTTTGCTTTTAGAAAATTTCTTTCATAACTCACATTGGTCTAGGACTTCCTGAATGTCACAATATAGGGTTAGCCACCAGGCCTTGTGTTTAAGGAACTCATATATGTTTTGACTTTTGGTGTGTCTGAGGTATCTGTGATATTGTAGGATGGTGTCTACTTGCTGGTGCGTGGGAATATAAGGGATGATACAGTAGTTTTAAAAGCTATGGCAACAACCAAAAATACCTCAGATTTAAACAAAATGATTTCAGATTTAAACATAATCCAAGTTGTGCAAGATTCAGGATTCAATTAATTTATAAAATTTCAGTTAATAAATGGACTCTCAAACAAAAGAAATTTCACTAGCCCATTATACAAAATTATATCAAACCATAAACAAAATGAACTGGCGCAACAAGTGAAATGGATGGATGCTGTTTTGGAGTATATTATAATCCAATCAGGATTCATATGAGGCACCAACAGAAGGACTAAAACAAAACAAAACTTGAGCAATCTAGAAGCGAGATTACACAAGCACAAAACAAAATGAACTCACACAAGATGTGTAGTATGATCAGCCTAAAATAGAAAAATAACAGTTTAACAGCCAATCAACAGCTATCCAATTTAGGAACAGAGGCATTTTATCCATTTTCATGGCTCCAGATTTGTATGAAAAGGTTTTGAGAACCTTCCAAATATGGACTTATGATTACAATAAAAATAAAGCATTAAATTTTAAAATTTCTACTTTTAGTGATTTTATCCTAGGTTTTTTACAATGGTTTTTACAAGCAATATCTTTGACAGCGCCAGCAGCCAAGCCAGCTTCAATGAAGGTGAGGCTCAGAGCGTGAAGGCACCTGTTTACACCCAAGCCTTTGAGGCGGGTAACAAGGAAGCTGACCTGTATCTGACCACTGACCCCTATGTCTTTGACTTGTTTGAGAGTCACTTAGTGTCTAGCTCTGCCCCTGCTCCCGTACCCACCCCCGCACAAGCTGCCCACCAACCAACCAATCAGGATGGCAACCTTGATATGGAACAGCTTCCTGCCACCAGCCAACCTGCCCCCCTACAGCCAATCAGGCTTCAGCTCCCCCGGCCCAGCGCCCCAAGCGGCAAATCATCACTGCCCAAATTCTTCAGGAAATTGTGGTACTGAATCTACAGGGTCTGTCCTGGGAACAGATTGCCGCCCAGTTGCAATTTAACCAAGCTACTGTCATGCGGGAATTCAACAACCTGATGAACAGAGGGAATCTGATTGGGACAGCCAAGAAGCCCAAGAAGGCCCCCAAGTCACAAATATCTGAGGCATACCCAATCATGCTTGACCTCCTCCAGCAGGAACCCAAGCTTCCCTTGACCCAGGTCTGGAAGCAACTTGCGCACCATAACATATGGGTGTCTGAGCGCATGGTGCAGCTCTGGATGTATGGGAAGGTGGCTTCCATACGGGTTCTTACCAATTTTGATGGCAACCAATGGGATGGCGCTGAGGATTCCCTGTATGACACCACCATCAAACCAATCCCTAGTCTGATGCCTGACTAGTCTAACTGATGATATCATGTTCATCTTCTATTACAAGCTATCAACAGCTTTTGATGATTTTGGCAAGCAAGGAAAAGCTGCTGCCAAAGAATAGAAGGAAGAAGGTCAAGAAGGGGACGTTCATTGGTGCATTTCTGGCTGTTTCAGCCAAGGGTTTTGTATACTATTGGACAAACCCAGATTTCATTGATGGCTACTCATACAGCCACATCCTTGGTGGATTACTCAACTCCTGGGATGGCTCAAATTCCAAGTACCAGGTTTTCTTGAGTCACCAGATGGAGGGTAGCTCCACCGCCCTTGAGGCCATCCAGGGACACAGGCACCAGGCCTCAGTCTACCCCGCCGGCCATGCAGACGTCCATCTGGCTGATGTCATCTTCTTCAACATGGGATCCACATTACAGGAGCGCCGCCCTCAGGCTTTCAACAACCTCTATCTTGGGGTCCTTGACCACAATTTTCTCTTTGGCTGCCAGATGGTGGCTGACTTGTTTGCGCAAATGGCTTTCCATGTGAACATGGGCAACCAATCATGTAAGGATAAGCACCTTCCATCTCAGGCCACTGCCACTTACCAGCCCATCCAGCCAATGACCGATGAGGAATACAACTAGCGTTATATGGCAGCCATCACATAAAATCCTCCTGCCTCCACCCCCGCCACCAACACCCCTAACCCCAAGCCCAACTCACCCAATCCCAGACCCCCCAGGCCAGCACTGCCTCCACGTCTTCCTTCCTGCGTTATTCTGCCTCTTAGGCATCACTCTCCCCTGCCCTAATAAACCCCTGTCACCAAACATTTTCTATTTATATTATCTTTTTTTTTGAATTTCAATTGTTCATGTTCTCTTTGTTTATAGTTGGTTTTATTCTTTATGTTTAGCTTATTTCTATAAAATCATATATTTACTATGTTGTGTATCTAGATCCAGAACATGGTTATTTTTAACACTTAAACATAGTTCCTTGTGAAAATATTAATAACAATTTAGTGATCAGCTAAATTTGAATTAGAAAATTATAGTGTTAACTGTTTTTAGATAAAGTTGTTACTGATCCAAATTCAAAACCTTAATGAAAAACTTTAAGCCAATCAGGAGCCAAGTGATAAATTGATTGTTGTGACATAAAGGGTCATCCAGCCAATCATATTAATTAGTGCACATGTATCAAAAAATTATTGAATGACCCTTTATGTCACAACAATCACTTTATCACTTGGCTCTTGATTGGCTTAAAGTTTATCATTAAGATTTTGAATTTGGATCAGTAACAACTTTATCTAAAAAGAGTTAATACTATAATTTTCTAATTCAAATTTATCTGATCACCAAATTTTTGTTAATATTTTCACAAGGGGCTATGTCAAGCACCAAAAATAATATGGTAATCAAGGAAACAATGCCAACACAAAGCAAACAACACATATTGAGATGAGCGTAAAACATATACAAAATGGGTAAAAAGATGGGATAATGTAGTAAATGGGAAAACAAAAAGGAATAAACAAAAAGGCAACAGTATCAAAATAATACAGAATTTATTGGGGAAAAAGATATAAAAACATATGAAAAGGTTAGTAAAAAATCAATGAGAGAATTGGAGAAGCTTCTTAAGGATCTTGACTTGGTGATTGCCAAAATAAAGTACATTGACTGCAAGGTCAAAGCCAAAGTGAAGTCTGCCGTCCTTGAAGGGGACAAAATAGACAAGGTGTCTTCAAAGGCCCTTATGACAAAAATACCAGACACCCCAGAGAAGACAATCAAGCGCTTACTAAATATTCAAAAAACTGTCGTTGAGGGCCTACAATTTAAGGCATACAATCTTTCTGAGCCGTCTGTCTGGGTTGATGACCCAGAGATGTATGAACATCTCAAACCTGCCAAGCGTGCCAGGGCAGAGAATACCAAATTGCCTATGCAATTGATTGCGCCAAGAATGGCCAAGCTGGCCAAAGCTGTGGGCAAGGAAGAAACACAAGAAGGTAGCCTAAAAAAAATTAATAAACTTTCAAAAAACTTACCTTTTTTCTTAGAAATTGTAGACAGAGAACTCCGCCAAGTCCTGGTCCCCTTTGTCCCAGCCACCTTTTATGCAAATTATGCCACTCATGTGGAAAAGCAATTGTATCTGTCCCCCCCTGTTGTGCAGGAGCTGGAGGACTGTATCCACAGGTCCTTTCCAATGTCACAGGAGGCGTTGGCAGAACTTATGCATGCCAAGGGGGCATCCAAGTGAGCAGTTACTGCCTACAAGGATGCCCAACTGATCCGCCTGGACCTGTTATCCCTCAGTGGAGTTTACTGTGTAAACTCCATTGAGCTTGTTTGGGACGTCCTGGCAATGCTCCCATTCAAGAATGTACCAGAGATGGGGCAGGCTCATGCAGTTGCTTGCTTCTGCTTCCCGTTGGAGCACACCCTGTCTTACCTGCTGGACAACTTTGGGCGCGCAGTGGGCAAATTGGCTGTTGCAGATGCAACAGCCATCAAGAAGACAAAAATTCTCCTTGGCAACTATGGGTTGGCCTGGAGTGCCAACAAGACGGGGCTCCCTGCAGCCCTGGAGCTGACCTTTGCAAAGACCAGGCACAACAAGAAGATCAGTGCAGCCTATAATAAACTGTGTGAGTTCACGGAAGCCTTTGCTGGGAAAAGGCTTCACTTGGTGGTTTACCTTGGCTATCTTTTCTTCTCTAGGATGAGCGCCAGTGTAGAGGATCTAGATGGGGTCCTTCTGGGAATTGACAAGGCTTGGCTTGCACTCAACGGGAAGAAGGTCCCCCTGGATACAACTTGGTGGACCATGTAATCCAATACACCCTGGTCCTGGCTGGGATATACAAGTTTGTAGCCCCGCCTGAAAAGCTGCTGCTTCACTCCCACCTGATCCTACTGTCTTTCAACAGCAGGAGGGAGTATTTCAATAAGGGTGTATCCACCGTTCACAGTGTGGCAGTGGAGGTTGTGCGCCACCTCCATTGCGGGGTGGGTACATACCAAAGAGCCCACTACAGGCGCACACAATGAAAATATGATTCCAATTGTTTTATTACAATTTATAGTATTCTAATTATAATAAATTTTTATAATTTTTATTTCAGCAAACCAGTTTGTAAAATATATTGCAGAAACAGTTTTCATAAAAGCATAAAATTATATGTTAATAAAATAAATTCTAACTTTTACATTTTATGTATAGTTTTTTTAAAACTATTTTTATATTTATTTGACCAAAGTGATTTAAATATTTTTGCGTAATCCAGTATTGAGCGTTTGGGATTACCTCAGATAGCATAATAAAATAATGTATAATAAAATAAATAAATTACTTACATCTCTTGATGGATCTTCTGAATGTGATTGCAGGTGTGGAACCATCTAAATATAAAATGATAATTAATAAATCTTTAATAGTAAATAATAGAATATAAAAAAATTGGACACACTAAGCCTTTAATTGATTGGCTGTTTGGCTAAGCACGCAGGGATGAATAAATCAGCGTGGCCATAGAATTTGGCCACAGTCTCAGCTGGGAGGGTGTGGATCCTGGCCTACAGCAAATTAAAGAGGTCCTCGGTCCCAGTTGGGGTTCCTCACTTGACGACTTGCTTGAGCCACCCAAAGACTTCCTCAATGGGATTTAGAAAGGGCAAATAGGCTGGGAGGAAAAGAAGGTGTAAATTTGCTGTAACAATTGCTGGGGCCCACAGCAATGCTGGTGTCAATCATTGGGAATTCCTCAAGAATATCAGCCACTTTGTGGAGACCAATGTTGTCCAACACAATGACATTGGTGAAGCCCGGGCTTGTGCGCCTCAGGTGCTCCTGGACCAATTGGAGAAATGATAGGAAGGTCCGGCTATTGTGAGAGCCTAGTATCATTTGGTACAGCTTGACCCCCTTTGGACCAAGGAGAGCCACCATTGAGTATGCTGTGGCGCAGACTGCAGCACGCTGAGCCATCCCATCATTGGAGTCTTTGGGGACATAGCCATACCCATTGCACATTGACAAGGCAAATGCTGATTTGTCAATGTAATAAAATTTGACCATCCCCTTGGCTTTGAGGGCAGTGTACGCCTCTGCATAGTTTTTCTGGACGTCAATGTTGGCTGGGCTGTTTCTGTTGTTGGGGGATACCCTGAGCTTTTTCCAAGAAAATTGCATTCCCTTCACCAGATGGTAGTAAAAGAAAATCAAGGCCTCAATCCCAAAAGTAGATTTAACCATGGCCTGTATATTTGCCAGTTCAAGATGACAGTCCCAGGTGATCCGTGGCAGATTGCCCATTTGTGCTCTTTGGTGAGCATGGTAGAAACACACAAGGATTTCTCTGCGGCAAGGACACAACCAGTATTGATGAATTTTTGGAAGGTCTTGCTGGCGTACTTGGGATCCACTCCAACAAGGGCCACAGCCGCCTTGTAATCACCCAATTCCTGTATAGCTTAAGCAGGATGATGCATTTGATGTCAGGGATGCGCTTCTGGGCGGGCTTTTTTAGCAGTGGGGATTGACTCATTGGCATTGGGCACAACACATGGCATAGGTACCTTGGTATAGAAGGCTGCACCCTTTTTTTAACACCAGCTGTCCCTCATTGGTTTGATAGAACTCAGGCTCCTTGTCATCCTCCTGATTGCCATCACTGACGTAGGGCTTGTAGCTAGTATTAATTACAGGCTTCACCTTCTCCAGCATGGCTGACGGGACCAACTCTTGCCAGTACACAATGTCAAACACATACAAAGTAAGTTCTACCTCCTTGTTTCTAGCTTTCTTTGTAGTGGTGACCTTGGTTGGCTTCCGGGTCAGCTTTGGGACCCAAGGGTTTATGCTCTGCACCCTAGCAGCTTGTGCTCCTTGAACCAGCTGTGTCATTGCAGTGTCACTATGGAACTCTCCTCACCTGTCTCCTTCTTGAGTAGGCACTTGGGTTGCACTAACTCTATTCTTTGACCTGCGGGGGCAACTGCAACCGCAGCGCACAACAGGTGTATTGGTACTCTGTTGTTGTGTTCCTTCCATTTTACAATTTAATAAAATATTAAATAAAACTCAATTAAGTTACTTCCTAATTTTAATTTTTGCTTTTATCTGAATATGGATATTTAATTAAAGTTTTTCCCACCCAATATCCCAATTATAGATTTTTTATTTTTTAATTAGTTGTTTTTGGTTTTACAACACCCATTTTAGAATACTCAAAAAAAAATCCACCCATTTTCCTAGATTTTACTTCCAAATTCAAACACCCAGCACAATTTTTTTTAAATTTATGTTTCAGATCTTGTGTCTTATTTCAGATACCTTGGTATTGTTGGGGGTCTGGATGTACAAGTATTCTGGCTATTGCTATACACCTAACATCCAGACATTGCCCAATTTGATGCCTTTCCAATATACCATTTGACATACTGTAAATGGCAACAAACCAATATCACATGAATGTCCAGGTATCCAGCAACTCAAACCCATCCAGCACATAACCAGCCCCTGGGTTTGATCCAACTAAAATCCCCGCCACAGCTAAAGCTATATAAGTATAAAGTATTATCCAATAAAATATACTTCTTCTCTTCCTAATTCTATATCCAAAGCTTCCCCAAAAGGCGCTCCTTATCAGTATCATTCATGATTACAATCCATTGCACACATTGTGGGAGTGATTTTGTTTACGTAGTGAGTTGCTATTGTGTTTTGTTTTTGGTTTGTGTTTTGACATACCTTGCTTGGGTGTATTTTGTCACCAATTTACATAGTAAACATATGTACACCAAAAGTCAACTCACACCATTTTGTTTGTGAATCAATGTATTTTTGATTGTATTTTGAATGGTTTTGCTTTGTGTGTGAGCCCTTTGTTGCTGTGTTGACTCATTTTTCCCATTAACGCCAATAAACCCTGTTAACAGAGTGTATATTTTAACTGGAGAGTTGGATTTTGTTTAAATTTGAAATCATTTTTAAATATGAGGTATTTTTGGTTGTTGCCATAGCTTTTAAAACTACTGTAGTACTGTTGGACATTTTTTTGTGCAGGGTCCCGTACACGTCAGCAAATAGTTGTTTATTTTTGATGACTGTTTCCTTGGTTATGTCAGTTTTACCCAGAGAGAAGCCCTCATCCTTTTTTTTGTAGCACCAAGAGAGGCCAGTCTGGGTTGAGCCCATCTTCCCCTCTTGTGGCATGGACATATAGGTGTGAAAGGGCGTCTGCCATGGCAAGCTTGGGACCAGGTTTATACTGTATGAGCATATTGAATCTCTCCAAGAGCTCCATCCAGCAGGCTTGGTGGCAAGATAGATTTTCTTGAGTTTTGAAATATATGAGCAACTTGTGGTTGATTAATGCTGTGAATTCTTCCTGCTGTTCTAGATAACAACGCCATTTGACTAGACAGTGTATGATGGCCAGCAGTTCATTGTTGTGGATAGAGTATTGACACTTATCATCTGTCAACTTTTGTGATTCATAAGCTACAGGCAGGAAGTCACCATCATATTTTTAATATGTAGGACTCCCCTGATGGATGCATCTGAGGTGTTAGTTTCCATTTGGTATTCCCTGTCACGCTTGGGGTATTGCAGGATGGGAGCTGTTGTGAGCTTCTCCTTGAGGCTTATAAATCAGAGGTCACATTGGGGGGGGGTCCACACAAACTTGGATTTGGTGCCAGTTATGGTGGATAAGGGGGCAGTCAAAACGCCACAGTCAGGTAGGAAGCAGCGTACATAGGCCACCATCCCCAGAAAAGTGTGGAGTTCTGACTTATCCTTGGATGGCAGCATCTTACATATGGCCTGTATCTTTTGACTTTTGGGTTTTATGCCATCCTTTGAGACTATGTGTCCCAGGAAGGGTAATTGCTTGAAGAAGAACTGGCACTTGGAGGGTTTGGCCAACAGTTTGTGTTGTGCTAGGGTAGCAAAGACTGCCTCTAGGTCTTTGTGGTGCTGTTCCACTGATGGGCTGTAGAAAATGATGTTGTCTAGGTAGACTAGGACATGCTTGCCTATGTGTGGAGCAAAAACTTTGTTCATGAAGGTCACAATGGTGAAGGGGGCGTTTGTCATGCCAAAGTTGAGCACTAAACACTCATATGAGCCGTATTTAGTGCAAAAGGCTGTTTTGGGGATGTCTTTCTCCTTAATACAAATCTGGTTGTATCCTGCAGTCAGATCAATCTTGGAGAAGACTGTGGCTCCTCCCAAGGCGTTGAAGAGATTTTCAATCAGTGGTAATGGATAACAATTCTTGATGGTAACTTTGTTTAGGGCTTGGTAGTCTGTGACCAGACGCAAGGTACCATCCTTCTTGGCCACAAAGAATACGGCAGCCCCAAAAGGAGACTGTGAGGGGCGGATAAGCCCTTTCTCCAACACTTTCTTGAGGTAGGCACATAGGGTGTTGTCTTTGTTTGGGGTCAACCTGTAGATAGGACGTGCTTTGGGTACAGCTCCTTTGATTTGGATGGGGTGTTGAATGTGTTTCTCTGGGGGCAACCTGGGTAGAGCTTCCTTGAATATTTCTGGATGGCAGGCCACAATTTAGCAATCCTGAGGCGTGGAGGTATCCTGGTGATCCTTGAAGTGTATGATATTGTACTGGCAGGAGTCCCAGTCAATTGTCTTCAGGTTTTCCTTCATGTCCAGGGTCTCTGTGATGCGCACAAAGATGTGGTCACGTAGGAGTTGGTCCACTGAGTCAGGGTAGATCTGGTGATTGATACCTTCATGCTTAATGATCAACACTGAGGTTGCCCAGTCTATGTGAGGATTGTTCTTTTGTAACCAATCTAACCCCAGTACAATGTCAAACTTTGGGAAGTCAATGATGGGACCCTGGATGGTGAAGTGGAGGTTCTTGAGCATGACAGAGAAGGGGGCGGTTTCCCTTGTCATGGCAATGTGATGTTTATCAGCCAGGACCATGTTTTTAATCCGCAAAGGATTAATGGCTAGCTTGAACTTATCTAAAAAGCTGCTTTTGACTAGGGTTTAATCTGCACCCAATTCCAGGTGTCAGGAATCACTTCCCTGACAACAGTTATCCAATAGTTGAAGACCTATTCCAACTTCCAAATTTAGATGATCTAGGTTACTGCAACTCCATTAATTGTCAATTAATTGTTCCTATGCCCCACAGTGATGCAAATGCAAGTAAAACCTGAAAGGAACTCAGTACTATCATGCATATAAAATTAGCCTGCATCATGATTCCTGCCACTGCATATGAGACATTACATCTGGGTTTCAAACTCATCAAGTCTGTACTCCAAATTTCATCCCCCCCTAGTATAAAAACTCCCATCCTGATCCCAAGTTAATTGTTTGATTAAAATTTATTTCTACAATAAAGCAATCTTGCCCTATTATTCATTTAAGCTTTTAATAGTACTCCTAGTCCAGATGATTAAGATCCCTTATTTGTGGTCTGTAGTCACCATCTGGCTCTCTTTGTTCCTGCCTTATATCCTGTCTCAGGGGCCAGCTACCTTGTGCTTCCCTGGTCCTTGCCCAACCCCTACCCTACAGCTTGAAGAGCTATCTCCTGTTGTAGAGAGTAATGGACAATTGTTTGATTCCCCAACTGTGTTCTCCTCTATAAAGAGGGTCCCTTACACCAGGAGTGCTTAGCCTGTGTAACTTCAAAAACAGAAAGAATAGGACATCAGTTTATTGGGATGTCTGGCAATGGTGTACAGTACAGGGTCCTGCAAGGGTACTTGGATCATTGGACATTTTTCCACATCCTTGGGTTGGTACTCATCATTGTGCAAGTCAGGAGTTGTTTGGGGAAAGCTTGGCTCACTTAATGCTCTCCTGGGGCTTTTCCCTCATCTTGATTGCCTTGCGTGGCAGTGATACAGAAATGAGTACAATTTGACTGGCCATTTTTTCTATTCCCATGTCCGTTTGAGCTTGTGGGTTTATGGTTGGTTTTATTCCTGTTGCTTCCAGGGGGTGGCCAAGTGGAGCGCCCACCTGTGTGGGAATCCTTGGGTCTCTCTTGTTTTCCAGTTTGTGCCTTATGGAGGGCATTGGATGTTTATTCCACTTTTTCTGCTTTGCAGTACAGGCTTTTTAGGTTGGTCACTTGGTCCAGGTTCATGTGTCTCATTACATGCAGCTTAAGGGCGTCATAGTACATGAGGTGTGTAGCTGGGGTGTCAAAGGCCATGTCAGATGGTGCACAAAGTTGGAGTTCCTTGTAGGCGTGGGTGAGTTCCTTCACAGTGCCTGTCTGGGTTAGGTTCTTTACTTGGTGTATGATCATGAGAGCCGTATCCTTAAGCACAAATCTTGCCAAGAAGTCTTGCTTGAATGTATCCCAGTTCTTATTGGCGTGTTTCTTGTGCCACTTGTCACACCAGGTGCCAGCATTGTGGGTCAGGAAGATGGAGATTTCCACAATCCAAAATTGCTGTGGGCATTATATCTGGGCCAGTTTGCTCTGGGCAGACTGGATCCATGCGGCAGCGTTGTTGTTGTTAGCCTGGCAAAAGGTTCCAAGGCAGGGCTTTGCAGTCTTTGGGCTAGCTAGGCAGACATGGTGTTTCTGTTGGTTGGTTGCAGAATAGAGGAGGGTGCCTGAAAGAATCCTTGTGCAGACATGGCATTGAAGGCAGGTAGTGGAATCACTGTGTTCTGGTACAGGACAAAGCCATTGGGTATCTCGGTACCAGGGGTGTACGGGGTCCAGTCCAGCGGGAGGCCAGACATAATTCTGTCAAGGATTTGTTGGCCGCAGCGCGTGCAGGCAACAGACAGAATTTTACAAGATAAGGTAGGATGGACAACCTACCTGTGCTACAATGTTGTAACTGTGCTGTTTTAGCATAGTTATAAGGGGGAAAATATTTAGAAGCTAGATAATAATCTTTATTGAGAGATTATGATTATATAGTCATTGTGAATCAAGGATAACAGGAACATGATTGTGTTGATCACACAGCTGGATTATGAAGGGGTGGCTTGATCCTGGTAATAAGTCAAGCTCCAAAACAAGGTATCCACCATAAGGGATCATCATCTGTTCATGTTATTGGATTTGGCAATTTGAGTTGACTTCCTAGTCTGACTTCAAGTGGCTGGGTAATCAATTTTGGGTCACAAACCCACTTGTTTGGAACCTTGCTGGAAGGTTGAACCTGCTGTTTTGATACTTTGAATCCAGAGGTTGGTATTCTCTTGACATAGTCCTGAGAACGTCCTAATTCCTGCTGAGCAGAGGTGCTGAAATACAATGTTGAGTATTTTGGCATGTCCTGGATAGATTTAGTTTCAGGACTCCTTGTGTGCTGAGAAAGTTGTACTGTTTGGTTGATACAATGATATTGTTGAAGACAGTATAACCTGTGAGGACATTATGACCTTCTTCATATCTTTTTCAGCTGGTAGGAAGTGCCATCTGCCAACTTTTTTCTTTGGATAAATTTTTCTTTAAGTTGTGTGGGTGTTAATAACTTACCCTGTGCTATCACTTTCAAGGATATACTTCTGGGAAGTATAATAAACAAAATGAATGAAAACTTTAAGAAGCAAAGGATGCTTTTTTTGATATGAATATTGGGGATGATATAGTATCATGGGAAGCCACATGCTGTCCATGTATGTCATGGTAGTCATAGGGCTTGTCCAGATAATGTTACAATTAGAATTTGAAGTTTTTGATCCCTGAATAATATGGGCAACTGATAAGAGTGCCACTGATTAATTATCAGTTGGGGAACCACTTGGGGAGTTACTTTCCCAAGAGGGAGTAATTTTAGATGCTGCAACATTAGTATTTGAAATTATATCATTAGCCAAACTGAGCTAATGCATAGATTTTGCAATGAAATTTGTTACTGTTAAAATTGTATATTATCCAAACTAAGCTAATGCATAGATTTTGCAATGAAATTGAATACTGTAAAAATGATATACAGTAGTTTTCAAATCTGTTGAGATAAATGTATATTAGTCAGTATAAAATGCATAAACTCAGTCTAAAATAAAAATAAAAATAAGGAACTTATATTGGATTACAATAGTTTTGGATCCACTTTGATTTTGTTTTTAGACTGATTTCATGTGTTCTAAACTGACTAATATATGTTTATCTCAACAGGTTTGAAACCTACTGGAATTATGCTCAATAAATTCAATAGAAAAAGTTTCTCACATTGAAGATATCTTTCCAATAAATGTATGCTTATGTTGATCTAATAATTATTTACCAGTTTAATACAGCTTCTTTTGTCATGGCTCTCTCACATCTGAAATCTGGCACTTGTCAGGATAGACCCTGAAAGTATAAATAATATATTGTTTCTAAAATACTTAATCATATCTTTTTTAAATCATCTCAAAATAAAAAGAGAAACATTTAAAGGTTGAAGTAATATGGTTTTTTTTATTAAAAAAGTGGTACAGTAGTTTATGACCTGTTGAGTTAAAAAAAATCATCTCTGTTGTGAATGCTGCCATTCACCATGTTTTGATTTTGCCTTCAATGGGTTATTTTGAGGACAAATCTCTCTCTTTCACTTTTGCCCTTTGAAATGAGTCTGGCTCCAAATTGGGAAAATCAATTGTTTGGTTTCCTGATTCTGTGCAACTCACTTGCCCCACTCATGCTTGTGGTGAGTGATCCTACTGTCCATGTACTGTTTTTTGGTAAAGCTACACAGTATATATTCCCAATCTTTATACCCAATAAAATTTAAGTTATATTCACATTTTTGTCTTTGTGTCTCCACGTACTTTGGCGCCTCTCTAGCCACATCTGGTAGATATTATTCAATCAGGGCAACAAGGTAATTGCATAGCCTTTCCTGCCATTCTAACCAAGACTTAGTACAAATACAATCCTAAGTTTAGGATTTCCTGTTGTGACTCTGTGCTGCGCCTCAGATCACAACAAAAATGGTTCTCACTACAGGGGCTGTAAGCCCCTTGGTTATCCCTTTTGCAACCACATTTTCAGGACCTTTGCCTCCTCCCATACAAGAGCTGACTTTGCCTGAAATTACCAGTCCTCCTATTGAAGAAGACATTGCCAACCTGCCTATTGTCTCTACTGTGCTAAACCTTGTGAATGGTCCCTGTCTAGTGGCCTACCCTTTGGGTACCCCTGACTTGGAACAATTCATGACAGTAGCCCTTGGGTTAGCCCGTGATGGAGCCATCCCTTGCCTCCAGCTTCAGTTCAGCTGAGAAGAATACTAAAAATTGATTGTAGCTCCACAATTTCCATATCATCTCCTCTCAGCAGCTGGCTCTGCTGAACATCTATTGTCCTCTTTTGTACAACCTTCCTTAGCCCATCATCAAATGGTATTAGGGCTCCACATTCAGGAGATTTCATCTTTACAAGCTGCTGTCACTCATCACTGGGATCAGTTTGCAGCCTACCAGCAGTGGATCCACTCCCTGTTTTTCTTAGTATCAGACAATCAGCGCAACTATGTCACCTCCCAAACCTGCTTGGTCACCTCCATTGAAAGAATGTGCCAATACTATCCCCAAGTATGTCTGAGAGAGCCTTCATGAGTTCCACCAGTTGGAACAGCCCTGGCACACCCAAGTAGATTCCACTCTGAACGCCTATCTCGCCAATTTTGAACAGCTTGTGCAGAAGCTCAACAAGTTTAGTGTTTACTCATTTGACCAATTACAGCAAGTAGCAGCCCTTGCTGCAAAAGGCCTCTGCAAACTTGGCAAAGAATTTGACTCAAGAAAGGGCTGCTACTTCTGCTACCATTGCCAAACTCCAGACTCAAGTGAATGAATTGTCTACCCCCAAACCAGATGCCCCACCTTCTCCTCCATCTGATGATTTGGCGGATAGAGAGAAGAGACTATGGGATGCCATTTGAGAGTTAAGAGCATCCACCCACAGTCAGGATTGCCCTACCAAAGCCCCTCAGTCAGATCCCCAAGTGCTTGCTCTGATAACTCAAGTTGCTGACTTACAACAAGAGGTTGCTACCTTGTGTGAGATAATGGCGTCTGCTGATAGTCCAACTGGGGTTGTTGGTGAAGATGGCTGTTGCCCTGGCTTGTCAGGGGCTCCCCACATTCACTGTTCTAGAGAGTTGATAGCTCTAGATAATGAGGTGGACCATTTGAAACAAGATCACTCTGAGCTTGATAAAGATGTACAAGAAATGAGTGAGTTAATTGATTCAGTGAATGACATGTTTGCCCCTTTTCTTTTGGTGGGTCTGTCTCTTACCTCCCAAATAGCTGAACTGTCCTTGGTAGTAACTGCACAGGGCCAGCGCCTGGATGTTACTGAGCAGCAAACCATCCTAGCTAAAAATATGGGCACCCGCACTGCTGAAACCTTGACTACCCTTGAGGAAAGTGTTTGCCAGCTGTGGGCCAGACATCCCCTCTGAATCCAAAGCAGAATTCTCCCTGCACATAAATATACTCAATAGAAACAATGGTGGCCTGACTCCAGAAGCACATTTCAAGCCTACCTTTAAGCAAGTCTTTGACCCCAAAAACCTCAACCATTGCAGCTTTCCTAACTATCTATTAAACTGCCATTAGAAGAGCCTTGGATGAGGTTAAGAAGGAACACATTCTAACCTGTCTGCACCCAACCTGCCAAGAGGTAGTAGTGCCAGAGCTGCCCACCATTGAGACCTGGGAAGATATGAAGCAACTCCTGTATTGACAAATTTGGTGATGACCTTAGTTTGGAAGTGAAGAAGGACGCCTTCATGCACATTTCTTTCAAACAAAAAGAGACCCTAGCTGAATTTGCAGATAGATTCTACATGGTGGGACAGCAACTGATTACAAGCTGCCAGCTGACTGCACATGAAGTGTACATGGCTTGCGCTCAAGCCCTCAAGGTTAACCAGCTTCTGTGCCTTCACTTCAAAGCCTCATAAGGCCATGCTTTCCTCTATGAAGAGAATAAATACATTGTTGCAGGATATGCACCTTATCCATTCTGGAGCAGTTGTGCAGGAGAATTGTGCCGCCTCTAACTCTGGTTTGTCTTCCTGTGGCCCTTGCATCTTCACAATGAACTCTCAGAATTCATCCTTGACATCAAGGTTGCCACAACTGTGGACAGATAGGTCACCATTCCTGAGTCTGCACCAATCCTTGGGTTAAAGGGGCTGATCCCAAAGAGCAGGCAGGAAAAGAACAGTCAACCTAGAGGTAGAGACGCTCTTGGTTGACAATTCTTCCCAGTCTCCTTCAATTCCCCCTCCATTGCTGACTCTGAGCCTGCTGACACTGAGGCTTCTCCCATTCTGCTGCTATTCCATAACATCTCTGATGACTCTGACATGGACAATTCTGATATGGAAGATCCTGAACACTTATGGGTATTCAGTCCTTGCCGTCCCCAAAACTATTGCAGTCCCCTATAAGCTACAGTCTGGGAAAACTACAATGACTGCCAAGCCTCTGCCTTAAGCCAAAGAGGTTGTCTCTTGCCCATACCTCACTCAAGACAAGAGATCCCCTGTGCTTGTCAAGTCTTCTGAGGAAGCTGCTGAGGCTGCTGATGCTGTGTTTAAAAATGTCTCAGTCTTGCTTCCTCTCAAGACGGTCTATAAGGAATTCCCAGGCCTAAGATGCATGATTGAAAAATGGGACAAAGAGCTGGAAGAAGCCCAAGACATTCTGGCTGTCCTCCCTCCCTTTGGTTGCACCACCACTTTGTGTGGAGATATCCATCCAGAAGGTGAGAATTAAGGCTGTCTTGGACACTGGGTCTCCTGTTAATGTTGTCTCCTTGAAGCTTGTTAAGAAGCTCAAGCTTGCCCCTGACCTCAACTATCACCAGTTGTATGGTACTGCTGGGCTATCCATGACTTGGGCTATAAGAGCTTATTCTGCTCTTCCCATGTCATTTTGGCAAGCTACTCTTGGCTGTGCCTGCTGTTGTCCTGGAGAATGAGAGCTACAACCTCCTTGTTGGTACTCAATTCCTTAGGGAATATAATGGGATCATCAACTTAAAGGACAGCTATCCTCTCTATCTTAAGGTATAAAAGGTCCCTCTGATCTTTGAAGAGCCAGTTAAAGTTCCTGGGAAGCACCTCAAGACATGTGCCTTAGAATATCCCACTGGTGTTTTCACTCTAAAATACTGTACCCATTCCTCCAACATGAAATGTCCTCCTATGGCTTGCCCTGCGTCTAAAGGGATTCCTCTCTTGGCCCCCTCTGCTGTAACCATTCCCCCTGGATCTCAGGCTATCCTAGACTCCCAAATATTGTATGAGCTACCTGAGTGTACATTCCTAGATTTATACTCTCCTCCCTTGCTAAGATGCAATGAACCCTATCTCTGTCCAGGAATCTTGGATGTCTCTCATAAAGACCCTGTTTAATTGCTGGTTGCCAAATTAACTTCTCTCCCCATACATGTGTCTAGAGGGCAGGTTGTTGGCTATGGCAGGTTGTTGAATGCTCCTGACGTCCTATCACTACATCCCTTTGGTACGTTCCCAGGACTTTATCTTACCTGAGGATGAGCCCCAAGTCCTATTGTTATCCACAGCCCAAGACTTCCTGAAGCTATCTCCGGTTTAACAGAAAGAGGTGCTTGACCTACTGGATCAGTTTTTGGATATCTTTGCTAAGAATAGCACTGGTTATGGTTTGGCCAAAGGCGTCATTCACCAGATTGATACTGGTGATGCTCCTTCCTTTTGTGCTAAACCCTACCGCTGAAGTCAAGTAGAGGATGCTCAGGTGTCTAAAGAGCTCAAACAACTTCTAGACGCTGGGCTACTTGCTCCTTCCCAAAGTCTGTAGGCCTCCCCCTTGCTCATACTGAAGAAGAAGGATGGAGGTCATTGTATTGTGATTGACTACAAACAATTGAACTCTTTAATCAAAAAGGATTCCTACCCCTTACCACACATTGATGATGCTCTCTGCTGCCTTGGGGGTTCCAAGTTCTTCTCTGCTATGGACCTACCCTCTGGGTACTGGCAATTTGATCTCTCTCCCAAGGATAGACAGAGGGCTGCACTCATCACTTCCAAAGGATTGTTTGAGCCTACGCAAATTCTGCAAGGACTCTGCAATGCTCCAGCTACTTTCCAACAAGCCATGGACTCCATCCTCTATGATTTGAAGCTCTTTTGTGTCCTAGTGTACTTAGATGATATAACAGTCTTTAGTGCTACCTTCATCAACCACCTGGCTTATCTCAAGAAAGTGTTCATGAAGATTTGGGAGGCTGGCCTTAAGTTAAAACCATCTAAGTGTGCTTTCTTCAAGGAGATGCCTTGAATTCTTGGGCCATGAGGTAACCCAGACAGGGATTTGCCCAATGACCAAGAAAGTTGAGGCTATTGACAAAATGCTTCCACCAACCAACCTGCAAGAGGTTCAAGACTTTCTTGGTATGAAGGCTACTACAGAAAGTTCATCCCTGACTTTTCTAACACTAGAAAACCTTTGATCCAACTGTTATGCAATGTCCCTTTTGAATGGACTGCCAGCCAGCAACAAGCCTTTGAGACTCTCAAAAAAAAAGCTCAAAGAGGCTCCCATCCTAGTATATCCTGATTATTATAAAGAATTTATCCTATATACTGATACTAGTGACCTGGCCATTGGGGCCATCTTGGCTCAATTGGATGATGAAGGTGTGGATCACCCTGTAGCTTATACCTCTTGTGTCCTGAATAAGCATGAGAAGAATTACAGTGTAACTGAGAAAGAGTGCCTTGCTGTGCTGCATGCCATCAAGCATTTCCGCCATTATGTGTATGGTACCCATTTCACTGTGGTTACTGACCATGCTTTGCTCAAATAGTTACAATAACTTAAGGAACCAGAAGGACAACTAGCTAGATGGGCTCTCTGCCTGCAAGGGTACAACTTCACTGTGCTGCATTGCCCCGGGATTCAACATCAGAATGCTGATTAACTGTCCAGAATGCCCATCCTTGCTCTACACCCTGCTGAGGCTGACAGGTTGTAAAAACTAATTGGATATCCTTCTTCATTGGAGAAAAAAACAGAAGAAGTTTGAGTTGCCCTTTCTAAATTATCTGAAGACACACTCATTTGTGACAATCAGCTTTTCAAGAAAGTAAAAGACCACTAATTACCTTATGTAAGGCCTAGTCTTTGCCTTTAAGTGGTGCTTCAAGCTCATAAGGAGACAGGACACAGAGGTGTTGCCAAGACTTATTCCTGGCTCCAGAAGAACTACTTCTGGGAAAATCTTTGCCTGCTGGTCCCAGATGTTATTGCTAGTTGCCATGATTGTCAGCTCCAACAACCTTATGCTACCGCTCACAAGTTCAAGCTAGTTCCCCATCAACACGCATTTCACACTGTCAGTATTGACGCTGTAGGACCTCTCCCTTGCTCCCACTCTGGTTGCCGCTTTATCCTAATTGCTGTTGATCATTTTAGAAAGTGGGTAGAAGCTCGTCCTACTAAAGACATCACTGCCAAGACAACCACTGCCTTTCTGCTGCAAGATGTATTCTTTTGCCACAGTTGTCCTCAAGTGTTGTTGTCTGAAAATGGGACTAACTTCAACACCAAGTTGGTAACCTCTGTTGTTGAAGCCTTGGGGTCTCACCAGTCTTTCTCTGCCCCCTATAATCCTTCCACCAATGGGGCAGTTGAGCGCGCAAATTCAACTCTGGTTTCTATCATGAGGAAGCTCACTTACTCTGACGCTGCCAACTGGGATCTATACTTACCTGCTGCTCTCTTTGCCTATTGCCTTAGCAAACATTGTGTCACTAGGTATTCCCCTTTTGCTATACTGTATGGTTGTAAGAGGCCACCACTCTGTTGCTCTTGGGGCCCCTCTACTCTCCTCTGATAAGGCCATGAACCCTGATGACCATATCAAAGATCTAGTCAATGGAATCATTGATATTCAGGCTACTGCCTACACTGTCTGAATATAAGACCAAGAGTGCTTGAGATCTCTCCTGATAATGCTGGATGATCTCCCCTGCCTGGGTTCAGCATTGGGGACCATGTTCTTTACTATCAGCATAGAGTAGGAGGACGGGGTCATAAACTAGACTTGTTGTGGATTGGGCCCTTGGAAGTGACCTTCAAATAAGGATTAGAGTATATTGTAAAACTCCTCTCTAGTGGTTAACTGTTTGTCTGTGTGCATGCTAAGTTCCTCTGCAAGTATCACCCCCTAAGGCTAATATAGAGGGGAGCAATTTTGTGAATGCCGCCATTCACCATGTTTTGATTTTGCCTTCAATGGGTTATTTTGAGGACAAATCTTTCTCTTTCACTTTTGCCCTTCGAAATGAGTCTGGCTCCAAATTGGGAAATTAAATTGTTTGGTTTCCTGATTCTGTACAACTCACTTTCCCCACTTATGCTTGTGGCAAGTGATCCTACCGTCCATGGTACTGTTTTGTGGTAAAGCTACACAGTATGTATTCCCAATCTTTATACCCAATAAAATTTAAAGTTTTATTCACATTTTTGTCTTTGTGTCTTCACAGTACTTTGGTGCCTCTCTAGTCCATGTCTAGTAGATATTATTCAATCAGGGCCACAAGGTAATTGCATAGCCTTTCCTGCTATTCTAACCAAGACTTAGTACAAATTCAATCCTAAGGCTAGGATTTCCTGTTGTGACTCTGTGCCGTGCCTCAGATCACAATAATCTCAGTCTAAAAACAAAATCAAAGTGGATTAAAATATATATGTAATTTAATATAAATTCCTTGATTATTTATTTCATGTTTATAATGAGTTGATTTTGTTTATCTCAACAGGTTATAAAGCTACTTTAGGCTTACATTTCTATACTTTATATCATAGGGATCTGTGTGAGAAGTGTAATATTTTAAAATATCTCTGGCACTACATAGTTTTACTGCCCCTTTAAAGGCTTGGTAAGCAGTGTGTTTTAAACTAACCCCTGAATTTTGATGTGTTATTGTTTCTAGAAGCTTTTTTAACAAGAGGGTATCACACTATATTCTTAAATATAATTTTTATGTAAAAAGCATGAGAATTGTTATTACAAAAGTAACAACTTTGGAACTCCCTTCAGGAATTGAACCCATATTTTCAGGGAGCCAGCCTGCAGCAGGTTTGGGAGAACTTGCAGGTGGACAGCCCACAGGCCCAGATAGAAGGGCCACCACAGGATGAGAGCTAAATTTACAATATAGGAGAACAACTTTATAAGCAAATTCAAAAGGCTCATTAGTGGGCACCATACAATCAACTAGTCCAGTGATTGCTATGTAGAGGGCGCCAAATAACTGGGTGGAGGTTGACTCATTGACAATCACAGTTTCACAGGAGGAGTCATAGGCACTAAATAGGCAGGTAGGTAGTTATATTTGCCCCATAATAGTAAAGGCTGCTTGATATGTTGGCTGCCTTTACGTCCAATGAGTACAGGCTCTCTGGTTCTGGCTTTGGGGTAGTAGATTAGAATTTCTTATAAGGTGAACTCTGAATAGGCAGGATTGGGACAATATTTTGTAAAATCTACTGGGCTGTAAGGTGCACTTGGAAGATAATATAACTCAGGTGGCTTGTCTGCAGTTCCTTGGGGTTGGTTGATAGAAGATTCAGAGCCAGATAAATTGATCTGTAAATAAAATAGTACTAAAATTAGGCATGGGATGATCTGAGAGAGCCAGAGGATCATGACACTTTATTTCAAAAATGGTGATGGGCAACTTTCTGGCAGCCCAAGAGTATAAGTATGCCCATCTACCATAGAAAAACTTTTCAGAATTCTTTGGGCTGGGTGGTAGCATTTAGTAGGGTTTGGAAATCTTTGGTGGCATCTGGAATTTTTGGCTTGCCATTGGCTGGGTTTGGGTGTAGAATCTCAATTTCCTTCTTTGAGGTATAGGGTTTGTCATCATCTGATGGGCCTTCTTTTTGTGGTAATTTTTGCAACACTCTATTGACAGGGGCCCAGTTGGTCACAGAAATACTATTCAGGCTGACAGTTATATTGGCTAGGCTAGAGGGGTTCATAAGAGGTTGTGATTTGAATGTAGTTTGCACCTCATTGGTCAGTTTTAGAGGTTTCTCCAAAGTCAATTCTGTCCCTGGTTCAAGCCCAAAAAAATGCAGGCGGCCAAATAGCAGGGCCTGCAAGTTGGCAACCTGTGGGGTTTGGAGTTTGAATCCTTGGAATTGGGTTTTGTTTTGTGAATTAAATGTAGATGACTGTCACTTGTGACATTTATCCTGCCACCAGGCAGGGGTTGCAGGTGGTAGGACCGCACCTGCACCTGGATTTGCTTTTAAAAGCAAATATTCAAGTGTGGTAATCAATCCTGTCAAACCTACTGCTTCAGGGCCCTTCTGGGGCCCAAATGCTATGTTCAATCCTTGGGGGCTTGAACTGGGCCTGGCCAGGCTAATTTTAGCTACTCAGGGTGTCAGGGCCCAGAATGCCCAAGACAATCAACTAGCCTCCCTAGATACAGCACAACAAACTGCATAGAAGCAATTACCAATTGCCTTTCCAGAAGAAACCCCTCTTTTTGACCATCAATGGTCAGGAGTTTGCAAAGCCCACATGCTGAAATCCCCTGTAATTGATAATAAACACAAAATTGGGTTCCTCTTATATCAGGAAATGGAAAATTGTACCAGCAATTGGGCAATCAAACAATTGGGCAACTGATTCCTTGTGGGTCTCTATTAATAGCTGTGGCACCTTGGCATGCTGCAGCCAAACCTATCAGTATGGAGAAGCAGCCAATTTGCACCCATCCTTAGGTCTCATTACACAATTTCCTAAGTAAATTACAAATACCACTGAAGATAATGCCACCAGACCTCTGGTTGTACAAAAGTCTAAGTTATTCCCATTAAGTATAAGTAGTGAGAAAGGAGAGCTTTTCTCACTGTTGAAATCAGCTTAATAAATATCTTTTATGCCAAGAACTCATCGTTTGATTGCAGGAATTTTCTAATTTTGAACTAATATAATTATTATGTTTGCATTCCTACACAAATCAAAAACACAATATTCCTGCGCCTTCTCCTACCTGCCTGGTCTTGATTCTATCCCCTTGGTTACGCCAGCTTGCACCCTTGACTTGAAGTTCTATCACTCCCACCAATTGGATCTCTCTCCTGGTTATTATAGAGGCCAGATTACAACAGTTATGGAGGAGATTACAGCCACCCCTCTCCTTCCAGATGCTCTTCCTGCCCAAGATTTCAGCAAACTAGGGTTTGTCTATATTACAGTGTTAAGACTAGCCAATCAGGTTGTACACCATACTGAAAGTTGGTGTCCTTGGGCCACTGCTGTGAAGTATCTTGTCAGGATTGCACCTATTGTGTGTATGGCCTTCCAGGCCTGGCCTGCCTCTCCTGTGAGATTCCAGCCAGACTCTGGTATGGGTTGTGACACAGGGCCCCTAGTTCATATCCACCCTCCATTAAGTAATTTGGGTTTCCAATTAGAGAACCTATTTTTTAATCAAGCCTTCCCAGCCCCAGGAATGCTTGTCAGGCCAACCTAAATTTATTAATCAAATTGGAGATTACCCCATGACACCTGCAACCAACCTTGCCACAACCAATGACCAGTCAAACAAAGATAGGCCACTAGCAGGCCAAGAAGCTGTTCCTGAAGACCTCAAGAATATTGAAAAGCCAGTCAACCAGACAACAGAAGTTGAGATACCCAACCATGCCACCCAGATAGCACAAGAAGAATACCCAGAGGCACCTGCATGTGAGTGACTATATAAGTCAGGAGCACCTGTGAGATTCTGTATTGTCATTTTTACCAAATAAAGTTTTTTATGAACCTTTGGTTCACCAACCTATTTCCTTATATATTTCTGATACACTTTCATCTTCAATTTCTCAGATACCAGAACTCTACCTTGGGAGTCAAACATCAAGCCCCAGTTGGATACCTAGAAGTGCCTGGTTTTTCCTGCCCCCTGGTGCTCTGTTTGGCCCTGTACATTTCACAGGAGTACCCCCCCCCAACCCCGATCACAAACCCTGGACTTTGGAAGACTTGTGTGAGAATTGGGGAGCAGGTTAAGAGGAAATAAAACCAAGCTCTCAACCACAATAAAAATTGCAGTTTTCAGCAACAGCCTTAAGGTTGTTGCAAACAATTTCTGGGAGGCCAAAGGGGGGAAAGGAATCATCTGAACACTAAAAGCAACAGAAAAAACCAATTGGCTAAATTAGACTAAAAAATTCAAACTTTATTAGAGTAGAGAATGATGAAGCAAGGTCTTTTACAGCTCTTGAGCTCATTTAAGGGGGGAGAGCATTGGGGTGGGAGATCAAATGTCAGCAACTAATTGACCAATGATATCAGCAGATGTGAGTGCATTTCTCAAGGCAGGAAAATCTTGACAAATTTTGAATGAACAAAATCAAAAGGAAAACCAACTCAACTAAAAATTGAGGAACCTGCTTTGGATGTAATTAACACTGCTCCTGGCTGCTCTTGCACATGATATTTAACCAGGGGTGTCTCTTGGGTGGGTTGGGTGGGGAATCTTTGGAATAATTCCACAAGTATTCATTCAAGGGCTTTTCTTGGGCTTTTTCAGTAACTTTTGGATAGTTGTTCAAGCACAATTTGGTTGAGGTCCCCAATCATTTGGCGGGAATTGAAGTGGAGGCCTAAGAGGGAGGCATAACTTTACAACTTTCAGTGGTATATTTGCCCAGACACTCTCAAAGATCCCTATCAAATTTTGTGTGACAGCAAGGAAATTAAAATATACTCTTTGATATTCAACAGGAAATACAACAATCCTTCCACCTACCTGGTCCCCATGGAACCACCCTTGGCACCCAAACCGTCTGTTGTACTGGGGATATTGGGGTGACTTGTTTCTATAATAGAGTGCAAAGTACTTGTCTCAAATATTGCCATATGTGAGGATATGATTAGTATTGTGGCAGAAAAATGTATAGAAAGAAGAATTTATAATTACTTTTGAGAACTGGCATCTGATCACACATAAGCACTTTTTGATAAGTCAAAGGTATTTTATTATTATCATGAGCAATGTATTTATATCCCCTTGAGGGAGCGTCTTCCTGAGCTGTTGGCAATATCTTCTAGGACATTCCAACACACTCTTATTTTGGGTAATTATTGATCTGGATTTGGCCATTTTGAACATGTCAACCAATGATATTTAATTGCTTTACCCAGCACAGGTGGCCCTTGCTGGCATGGGGGTTTAGTATATTTTAGGATCATTCATCCTTCTTAGTTTTGTGTCTTAATATCAACTGCTTAGAAATATAGTCAATGTAGGAAATCTGAGATTATGGGGAATCAAACCCAGCGCCTTGGAACTCAATGTAAAAGTAAGGTGGTGCCTGCAATGATTTTCAGTTGACATGACGGCACTTGACGTAAAAGTAGTTTGGCATCTTAGCACCTAATTTAATTACTAGATGATGCTTGCATCTTTTACAAAGTGGTGTAGTGGTAAATCATGTACCACTAAGTGCCGCAGCAGCGCTTACCATTAGCTGATTTATAGTTCAAGTCAGCAAACTACTGCTGATCCAATATGCATATGATTTATACTACCAATTTATGTTGTTTGGCAGCTGCAATTCACATCTGCAAGCTCTTTCATAATTAGCATCATTGATTTTTATACTGCTAATTTATGGGTTTGGTTGCAGAAACCCTAATCTGTGAGCTCTATCATAATTGGCATCATTGCTTGGTCAAAATTCCCAACACTGTCTGCCTCAACTCCCCCTCACTTCTGATGCCACTGGCCAGATTAGTCAATTTATGGGAGTTCTATACCTGGCACTCACAGGACTGATCAACTGTTACAACCAAGTTTCTAGACTTTCCCACTAATGTATCTTACAATACACAGGGGGCGCTTGATGAGTTGTCCCTTGACGTATCTAACAACATGAACCAATCTGGTGGTAATATCAAGTGGCGGGTACTTCATCCTAATTAGGAGTGTTACTAATTCAACTGGCTGACCCCCCCCCACAAGTTATTCCTTGTCTTTGAACCTTACATGGAACTTCCCACTATGCCACCCCCTTGTGGCCTTGTGGATTTCCCCATATGGTATATTAATCACAATATTCTGCAATAAACAATATTTTATTCTTATAATTTCTGTCCTTTCCATTGGACTGTTGTCTTCCCCAACTCAAATAATGAATCCTCATTGGTTCAGTTGCAACAGTGGTAGCAGTGGTAGTTTTACAACCTACCTAAAACAAAATTCTCCCTAAGAAAGGACAGAGTACAGGCTGTATGGCTACTCCCTAACAAGAAACTTTCCTGCCAATCCCCGAGGGGGACATCCCCGACAGGTATGTCATCTATCAAGACCAGCTAGTCCTCACAAGTGTTTACAATTGACTCTGCCTCGGACAGTGTGACACCAGCGTCACCCCTCCTCAGTCAGACCTGTCACAACGCATGCTCAACCTTCAGCTAGAATCCTTTGCAGGTGGCGTCAAAGGGGCCAACATTGTCAGTTGGCTCCAATCTACCAAAACCTGCCTCTGTATCTGCCAGGTTCCTGAGCCCATGTGGGTTGCCACTGTGTCTGGCTGCCTCACAGGGCCCGCCGCTGTGTGGTTCACCAACTGGGCCAGTCAGGAACTTGATGTTACCTGGGCAGCATTCCAAGACGCCGCAAAGTCCTGTTACAGCAAAACCTTCTCCCACATTATAGTGGGAACCGCTCTTCTAGAAATCAAACAGACTGGGTCCATCCCTGAGTACCTTGCTGCCTGGCAGCAAGCTCTTGTTACCGCCCCCAAAGCTGTGACTGACAGAAATACAATGCTACTCACCCTCATCATCAATGGGTTAAAACCCCATATCTGTAAGTGGGTCCCTGTAGGTTGCTGCACCTCCATCAATGACTGCTACAAGGCCATTTTGGAGGCCAACAACCAGGCTTCAATGGTCTTCCACCGTACCAGTGACGCTCTAACACAACCTTGTACAACAACTGGCAATGGCCACAATCAAGTGGGCCGCCGTCAGCCCTGTCAGCAGGATAATGGGACTAAACGCCCCCGCGAGGGGGAGCTCCAGCTAGCACAGATTGAGGATCAGGGAAAAGCCTGGGGGTTGTAATGACAAGAGGCCTTACAACCCCACCTTACTCTTCCTCTCAATCCCTGCTTGTGAAGAACCCCTGCAACTACAACATCCACAAAGTCAAAACTCTTGATGTTTTCCAAGTACACAGTGACAACCCTGTATTACAAGCAAGCCACTCTCCAAATAAAGTAACACACTTAGCTTATCCCTTCTGTTTCCGTGGGAACACCCACAAATTACTGGTAGATACCAGGGCCAACCACACTATGGTTGACCAGGTGTTTTCTGACTCCCAACAACTAGACCAAGTGCCTAGCAGATTCAAGGCAGTAAGAGTAGCTGACTCCTGTAGAGTTACAATTACCCATGAGACGGTACCCTTCTCTGTGAGGATGAGGAACGTCCAGGTTAAGCTCTCTGGGCCAATTATGGCAGGGCTCAGCCATAACTTAATTGCTGGCCTCAACTGGCTTTGGCACAACTGTCCCTACATTGACTGAGATACATCTGTTATCACCCTTAATAGAAATGGGGTGGGCTTTCAGATCCACTCTGTGGAAATGAGCAAGTTACTCCATGATACTGTGTTTTTAGGATAACAGAGACAGTCTCATACAACTTCAAGGGGGAAACTAGACTTCAACCAATGTTCAGTCAAAGTTATCCGCGCTGAACCATCTGCAGTCCCTCCCTTGACCACTTTACCCCCCCAGAACTTGCCGCCCTCCTCAGGGAGTACAAAGACGTCTTCAGTGAAACACTGGATCAACTGCCTCCTCCCCAGGAGATTCAGCATGCTGTACAACTCCAAGGATTGTTACCTAAAGCACAACCATTATATTATCTTACATCAAAATAAGATGAGACCCTCTGCCAGCACCTTGTGGACGCGCTTGATAAGGGCTTCATTTGCCCCTTGCTCTCTCCATACGGGGTGGCTGTCTTCTTTGTAGCCAAGAAGGACAGGTCCCTTTGCCTGGTCACAGACTACAGCGCCCTAAATAAGATGACAGTTAAGAATAAGTACCCCTCCCGTTGATTGATAACCTGTTTGATACACTTGCAGGTGTGAAGGTCTTTAGCAAGATTGATCTCACTGCAGGGTACAACCAGGTTTGCATTGCACCAGGGAATGAGGCAAAAACTGCCTTCTGCATATGCTACAGGTTGTTTGAGTGTCAGGTCATGAACTTTGGAATGACCAACGCTCCTTCCACCTTTGCCATGTTGATGAACAAAGCATTTGAGGGACTTATTGGAAAATATGTGGTTGTGTACCTTGACTACATTATTGTCTTCAGTCAAGATCAAACCATGCACCTCCAACACCTCCGTGCTGTCCTCAACACCCTTTGGAAAAACCAGCTAAAAGCTAAACCTTCCAAATGTGAGTTCCTCAAGTCAGAGCAGTTATTCCTTGGGCACACCATCTCTGCCCAAGGGATAAAGCCCAACACTTCCAAAATCAAGGCAATCACCAGCACGCCACCCCCCACTGATGTGGGCCAGGTGCGGACATTCTTAGGCATGGTTGCCTACGTGCGCAAGTTCATTACCAATTGTGGGGAACTAATTGCACCTCTCACCAAACTCCTAAACACTAAGCAGCGCTTCCATTGGACCCCTGTCAGAGTTGAGCCTTTGAAATGTTAAAGCAAAGACTCACAACAGCACCAGTACTGCAGTTTCCCAATTAAAATTGTCAGTACAAACTTGAGACTGATGCCTCTGACAGGGCCATAGGGGGTGTGCTAAGGGTAGAAACTGACAATGGTGTCTTCCTCCCCATGCCATATGAATCCAGGAAACTTATCTATTTGGAACAATGCTATCCCATTCATGATAAAGAGTTGGCAGCAATTGTGCACTGCATTGAGAAGTGGTGTTGTTACCTGGAAGGTGCTACCTTCTCATCCCGCATTCTGACGGACCACAAGTCACTTCAGTATTTTAACACGCAGTCCCACTTGACACACCGCCAAGAAGGTTGGGTTGAGCGTCTATCCCCTTACCAGTTGTGCATTGAGTACAAGCCTGGGAAGGAACTTGTCACAGTCAACGCCCTCTCACAACTCTACGTAGTGTTCATTACTGGGGATGATGGTTTGGACCCAGATTGGCCCATGCTCTACCTCCGCCCTGAGGCAACTTGCTACAAAGGCCTTAACTTGGCAACCATCTCCAAATTGAAGGACAACAAAAGTCAGTTCACCACTGATACTGTTAATGTCTGCCGTCGGGAAGAGACAGGTGAGAAGACGCCCTACATTCCCACCACACAACAAGGTGACACAATATTGCACTACCACTAAACCCTGGGTCACATCAGAGGGTGTAGCCTCTTTAAGATCATTAAATGGAAGGTTTGGTTGCCGTGCATGCGTCAAGACATCTTGGGCCTCCTTGAAACGTGTGTGCTGTGTGAAAAGAACATGTCCAAACCTGCACCCCCAAGTCTGTCCTGCCCATCAAGGCCATGGAACCTTTCAAGCAGTGGGCCCTTGATATTGTGGGGCCACTCCCCAAAGACAGACTGGGAAAGAAGTACATTATCACTGCCATCAACTACTTCACTTGCTGGCCAGTGGCCTGGGCAACAACTAACCACACTGCCACCACCATCACCTGCTTCATTGGCAAAGAAATTGTGGCCTGCTTTGGGCGACCCAAACGTCTCATCACAGATAGGGGTCCCAAACTTGTTGGGCATGTCATGAAGGCATACTGCGCCAAGAACGCACTCCAACGTATAGTTATGACCCCCTACTATCTGCAAGCCAATGGGCGTGTAGAAAGGTTAAATGGCTCACTGGTTTGATTGATTGCCAAGCTCTCACAAGAGCACCCCAACACTGCATGGATTAAACACCTGCCTACCACTCTACTTATCCTATGAGCAAGAATCAACAGGGGCACGGGGTTCAGCCCCAGCACCCTGGCTTTTGGGACGCCTGACAGTCTGACAGGAGTCAAACAGGAAAAGTTACGGTCCAGAGTTCCTAAAAAGCCTCCCCTAGTGACAACCCCATCCCTAGACCAATGGTGTGCCAAAGCCCGGGAGATTGAACACAGGCAAATTGAAGGAGGGACAAAGCACCTCAATGCCAGGTACACCGTAGGTGACCCCGTCTACACCCTCAACCCCAATTCTGCCAAGTTGGAGCCCAACCACCTAGGGCCCTTCAATATAGCTGCTGTCTACAACAATCATACCTATCAATTCAAAGATGCCTAAGGGAATACCAAGAAGCTTCACCACAATTGCTTGTGCCCTTGCTGCGCCATCCCCACACAAAGGCTGTTTGTGCGGACCTTCCCAGACCTTCTGCAGACTCCGGTCTTGGTGTCTGACAACAAACAGGGAGCAAGGGGGTGTTGCAACCAAGTTTCCAGACTCGCCCAATAACATATTTTACGATACACAGGGGGCGCTTGATGAGTTGTCCCTTGACGTATATAACAACATGAACCAATCTGGTGATAATATCAGATTGCGGGTACTTCATCCTAATTAGGAGTGCTACCAATTCAACCTGCTGATCCCCGCACAAGTTATTCCTTGGCTTCAAACTTAACATGGAAATTCCCACTATGTCACCCCCTTGTGGCCTTGTGGCTTTCCCCATATGATATATTAATCACAATATTCTACAATAAACAACACCTTATTCTTATTATTCTGTACTTTCTATTGGACTGCTGTCTTCCCAAATTCCAAATACTGAATCCTCATTGGTTCAGTTGAAACACAACTCTGCCTTACCACCAGCTAGACCATGGGCTGTAGCTGGGAAGGTTCTTTTCTATCTGGTAAAGTTAGGTCCCATCTGTCACGGTAAGTTCCATAATGCCGGGTATTGTCCGTCCAAGTAAGAAGACACGGAAGGCCAGGAAACCTGTATCAAAATTGACCAAGTTAACGGATTTAAACCAAAAAGTCAATCAAAAATGGGTCACGGCTGCTCCAGTATGCCAACTGAAACCAGCTCCCCCTTGTAAACTGACATTGATAAATCAGCGTAATATGAGGATCACCCGATATAAGCTCACTAATCAGCATGGTTATCAGAAACTGGTCATACAAGGGTTCTTTGCAACCTGGACTAGATACTTACTGGAAGATGCCAAAGAAATAGGAGATCAAGACTCAAGTGGTATTGCTTAGTCAATTTTTCTGATATATATTGAATAATTTTCCCTGTTTCAACTCTAAGAGTTGAGTCCTCCTAAATTTACTCAATAAAAATCAATTATCCCAAGTTCTAATTTTAAATTTTAAAATGCATCCTGTGCTCGGGTTGTTGTGGTATATCCCGTACAATCTGATTCTGAACAGAATCATTTCAGGAAGACAGGGCCCAGCATCTGGAACTTTGTCGTCAGCACTGCAAAATGTTAATTTCATGCCAGCCAATTTTGTAGCTCCTCCCTCCATTCCTGAAGATGAAAATTGGGTCACTTCCCAATACCCAGAATTCTACGCTGAAGATGCATTGATGCTTTCCCAGGTCATTTATCTTGGTTTACTCTGGTTAGGATTGATTGTTCTACTTAATCCTGGAGTTACAATTGGAAAATTCACAAAAAAATATCTGAAGCCACATTGGTGGTTAATCATCAATTCTATTTGGATTTGGGTGGTAATTCCCCATCATTTAGAAACGGCATCATATTATCCAGTTATTTCTGTCACACCATCATCTGGTGGTCCATGCCTGTATCAGTCTCTGGCCCTCCCTCATCTGAAGGGACAGCACAGTACACTTAGTATCCTGACAATTGTGCTGTTTTGCTAGAAGCTGGTTTCTAGGAATGATGGTTTTGTAAATAAGGTACTTAATCCTCATGATTACAGCTTGGCAACAATCCTGCTGAAACTCTTTTAGAGGCAACCTCATATCTACAACTCATATAATATCTAAGCAATTGGTATAGAGCTAATGTTGGCTACTTCTATGTTTGATTATTGCACTTGGTATCTGCAAGATAACTATAATTTGTAAGGTGTCTAATTCTAGTAAAGCTGATGATATTGTCAGGGCCTGGAATGAACCTGACAAAAAACTAAATAACATCAAATTAAAGGGGTGAAAATTTGTGATTGCATGATTGCCCAATTAGGTTAATGAATAAGGTTTCATTAATTGATACCTTTTTTCTCTAAACTTCAGGATTGATGCCCTGGGGACGCCCACACCTAGAGGCAGCCACAGAAGCGGTCTTTATCTCCAGAAACGTTTCTAATTTGGCAAACCCCTCAGAAGTTGAGAATTTTGGCTCCCAAAAGCCATCAAGAGGACCACAAGGTTTGGGCCAAGCACCAAGACCTAAGAATAGTATGTTGCCATCCCTGGGAAACCAACCAATTTATGACATTGCCAGGAAAACAGTGGCATGTGACCAGCCAGCCAACCAGGATGCATTTCTTAGCCAAAGGCCAATTTCCCAGCAGCATATAGCTGGGAAGTTGAAAATTCCCTCCTTGTTGACATCTCCAAATAAACAACTGTTAGTTCATGACATCTGAGCATTTGATCTTTGCAAGAGTTTATTATATCATTACAAATCTTATACTGTTGTACTTTCAAGCAGAGAGTACTTGCAGCTCCAACACCAGCGCTGGTAGATGGAGCAACTTACTGCTGCTTCTACTCAACAAATGTTTGCTCATGTCCTCCTTCCAGAGCACTAGACCAGTAAGTAGTTTCTGCTTCTGTGCTCCCTTCTCCTTTCAAGGTATTGCCCAGCTTTGCCAACTTACTCCGCCAAGCTAGCCCATGAGTGCCACCACAGGAGAACTCCCTCTTGTCACTACCATCTCATCATATGATTATAGTAAGCTTGGGTTCACCTATCTTACCATGCTAGGGTTTGCTGAACAAGTGATTTCCCAAATGGGAGTATGGTGTCCTTAGGCTACTGCTGCAAATTATGTGATGAGGATGGCCCTTGTCATCTACTGGGCCTTTCAGCCCAGGCCCTTCCTATTGACTGAAGGCTCCCCTGATAGTGACCTGGGCTGTGACAAGATACCTGATGGTACATTGAATCAGTATATTAAACCTAGACCATGGCCACTGGTTGGTCAGAATGTAATACCTTTTGAGGTGTAGAGTATAACTTGTGTCAAGGGATTGGATGTTCAACTATTCCAATCACCACCAACCTAGTTAACATTTATCCATTGTCTGATTTGACACTAAACCAATTTCCCAATGACTTGTCCTTATATCCACCCATTCCTGATCTGAGTCACCCTCCTGATCTCTCATCCAGTGATCTTGTGTGTTTGCCACAATCTACTTGGCTATAAAACCTAAAATATTACAAAAATAAAATCATTCTTCTCCAAATCACTCTTCAAAGCTTCTCCAAAAGTCACCTCCTCATCACTTGATTGGAAGTGAAGTATCTTAGAGTCAAATCATAAACTAATCGGAGGTTCTCGCCTAAAGCTGAGACGTAAGAAGCATATTTATTGAAGGATTAAACAAAGCATGGCTAGTAAAATCTCTGGATCGCATCATAAATAGCAGGCCCAAAGGCATATAGGAGTGGAGCCGTAAAGACTGTTGTTAAAATCAATGTGGTTCTCTGGGAAGGTTTTTGGGGCTCGATCAGTATGGTTTTCTTGTTGGGGGGACAGAATGTGGCCGGGCGAGTCTGTTTGGGTTCGTCAGCCTCGAGGCTGGAAGCCTTGCGCTTAACTCCGATTATTTGAGGAGGAGAACGCATAGCAGGCTTGAAGGATTTCTTTGGCATTGAAGGCTTTTGGCGGTTAGCGGGGGCGTTTGAGTTTTCACCGAGCTTCTTGAAGTTGTTTTCGATGTCAACCCGCTTCTGGGATTCAAATGCTTGCGAGACTGATAAGAGGTCCTTTTCAAGCTTGTCAAAAAGAAGAAGGGACTTGTAATATTCTTTCCTAGCCACTTCAATCCGATTTCGAGCCTGGATGCTCGAAGCTTCAAGTGAGGTGTATCTCTTTTTGAAAGACTGGCAGTTCAATCTGGCCTTTTCGATTTGTTCAGCCAATGTGGTTTTATTAACGCCACTTCGTAAAAGCTTCTCAACTGAGCGAGAATAAGAATCAGAATTAGGCAACCCAGGTTTCTTAATGGTTTGGACTTCATCTCCACTATTTTCGTCGGATGATAAGCTGTCAATATCAATCAACTCCTGGGTGCGGTCAACTGGCTTTGCTGAGAAGAGTTGGTTGGACGAGACGTCTGCTGAATTGGACAACAAGTTTTCCATGGAGGTTTCGGCTGCATCAAATCGAGAATCAAACAGGCGCTGATAATCTTGCACAGCTTTCTCAAAGAGAGTGGTTGTTTCGCAGAAGAGCTTGGTTTTCTTGGTAAGCTCCTCGGACAATAATTTGTGATAAGCCTCGTATTCCACTCGCTTATCATCTCGCATTTTGGCCAACTTGGCCATAATTTCCTCTGATAAAGACATTTTTCAAAAGCAGTGAAACTAACTTTTCTAATCTGAACTTTTAGACTAACAGATCATTTTTAAAATCCAACCCATTACTTCTCGGGAAAAAATATATTTGAAATCAAATGTAAACAGGGTGTATTCTTAAAGATGAAGTGAGGTATGTTAAAGATCAAAACAATAGCGGCACTGAGTTAGATAAGTTTTCTCGTAAGAAAAAAGAAAACACCCGAGCTCAAATAACATCTATAATAAATTAATTTTATATAAACTCAAAGGTGTCGGCAGCTCATAAGAAAATCCAGAGAAAATGGAATAGAAATATTTTCAAACGATCGGAGAAAGCGAGAAAAACGCACCTGGCAATCAGGTTTGGTCAGTATTACAGCGAGGAACAACTAAACTGGCTGCCTGAGTGTGGATCAGAAATAACAATCAAGTATTTAAAGGTAGGGAATTTCAACAAGCTGAAGAATGACTGCTCCAACAAGAAAGAGTTGTGTAAACAAAACCAAACAAATTTTAGTTCCTGGTGGATAAATTGATGGTCCTGGATCCATCTACCCAATATGAATAAAGCCAATGAGTTTCTACTTTAATTTGGAAAGATTAACACACTGTTAGACCCTTAAAAGCTCCTGATTTGAGTCGCAACTAATAAATTCTAAAGTAATACTTCGGGTTATTTAACCCTGTTTGAGTCTTTTTAACGAAAAAAACCTCAATAAGACACTTTGGCCGAGCGGTTAAGGCGTGAGCCTAGAAAGCTCATGGGGCTTCCCTGTGCAGGTTCAAATCCTGCAGGTGTCGTTTTGTAACTTTTGTGCCAACATTTCATTTTTGTACCCAAAACTTCACATCTTTGATAACTCTTAAGATGGTGGAGAAAGGCTATATTCACCTTGTCATTAATAAAAAATCATAGGGATGACCATTTTGAAAAGATTACTCAAAGATAGGTTTAAAGAAGCGCCTAAATAATAGTGCTAATAAGACCAACATTAGACTTGGAACTTTCTACTTCAAAGCACAAGCCTAAACCTTCCATGACACATTTTAAAATATAGAACCTGTAGCTCTTATATCAAACTCAAATATAAATTTTATTAAATGACAAGTTTGGATAGTTATAAAATATGCTATATTTAAATAGCATTGTATTATCAACCCTAACAAACTACACTTCTAACGGCTGTTGAGACAAAAAGCCAAGGTCACCCTGAAGCAGACTTGAATTGTACGCTAAACAAAATAATAATACCATTATATAGCTTTAATAATATTAAAAGATAAATCCCATCAACATTTAAAATATGCTGTATCAAGCAACCTAAATACCAATTATGTATAACCACCAAACAGCAAATATATTGAAGCTGCTAATAAAGAAAATAAGTAGACCATTTAGTAGTCTTATACCCTGTTGAGATAAACAGAATGATCCTAACATAAAAAATCATCACATCAAGAAAAAATTAACTTGGTGTCACAGACAATGTCATTCTAACTGGAATCACTATCTCCTGGAAGAAAGCATTCAAGTAGCTAGCCCCAAGAAAACATATGAAAATTCTGGCTGACCTGAACCAAGCCATTTATAACAAGTGGGTTGTGACAAGGCATCTTTGGGGTCTTTTCAAAATTGTCAAATCAGTCAAAAACAGGTAATTTGGTGCTTTATTGCACCAAAATCAATTTATGACATCATGGAATTTTCAGTAATTTCAGGAGGTTTGGTGACAAAAACCAAGGCCTGTCACATCATTGTCAAATCCTAATCCCCATATTGAGTTCTCATTTCCTTGAACTACTTTAGTAGTTTAATAAATACTATAATGTTAAAACCAATTAAAAGTTTTAAAGTTTGCAGATAATTATTCCCTCAAAATGATGTTCTTTCTCATCTACTTGCCTGAGTAGTACCTTGTGGTTCATGGCTTTTATTCTGTGGTTTCCGCAGTTTCCATGCTAATTTTGGACCCCTCAATTTTGAGTTAAAGAAATTATGGAGCCAATTTGTGAGATTATGTGCTTACAAAATCTAGTCATGATTTCTCAATTAATTGTATTCTTCTGCTCTGCCCTAGTTTTCTTTAGCTGCCTTGTTCCTCTGCCTCTGCTTGGAGATTTCTGTTTTCAAATTTCAACTCTACAATTTTTGTTAATTTTTAATTCTTTGATAATTTGGTATTTCATTCTCCATTTCAAGAATTTTCAGAAAATTTGCAGAGACTCTACCTTGACATTTGGCTTAAAAAACAGAAGATAATCCAAATTCATTGTGATTTGATTTAAATTCACTGGCTTTCATTTTCATTTTAAGTTGAGTTAATTTTGTTTTTAGCTGAGATCAGTCTTGCTTTAGTTTAGAACACTTTTGTTTATCTCAAGAGAGTATAAAATGTAAGGAAACCCTTTTATTATCCCCAAATTACTAAGAGTGTCTCTAACAGAACCAGCAAGCCAATAATTCCTCAACTCAGACACAATTAACAGCAAGTTGAATGAAAATTAAATCAACAGGTCAATAAGCAAAAATGAATGCACCAAACCACCAGCAGGGCCAGTCAGAATCAAGGATTTACAATAACATAATCAAAGACCAGTTTAATCCTGAGCCCCTCCTAAGCACCAGCCAATCAAATCACTCAGAACCAAGAATTAAATGTGAAATGTGGAAATGTGGATAAAATTACCCAGAAATACCAGATTAACCAATCAAATCAAGAAATTCCAAAATTTGAATGCAAAATGAAGTACATAAAATCCCAGGCAATATCTTCAGACCAATCAAATACTCCAGACTTGAAATCTTAATGCTGTTTAGATTATGGAAATATCACAAGCCAATCAGAAGCCTCAAAATCAAATTCTGAATGCACTTATAAATACAGAAACTCCAGTCAGATAACAATGTGCTAATAAGATCACAGATATTCAAAAATCAAATGAGAAATTGATGAAAAAAGACTCAGTCAATAATAAGAAACCAATCAGAAGTAGAAGAACCATAATTTAAATGCAGCTATGAGAATGAAAACACCCAGATAATAACCAGGGACCAATCAAAAACAATTAACTCAAAATTTGAATGCATTGCAGATGGCATAAGCACCCAGAAGATATCTGGTGACCAATCAAATTACAAAATTCTATCTTCAGTTATCTAAAGAAAAAATGGCATTCCAGTTAATGAATTATTCACCTGGGTAACCTTCCAAGTCTTAGTTTTCACTCTTGTAGGATACAGGGCTGCAAGCAATACTCCCATTTATCTCTCCAAAACCACTAGGGTATGGTTAGTACTAGTTCACCCCCCGTTTCCCAGCTTAGTATTTAAGCTTCTCCTGTCAGGGACCCACTTTAATGGGAACAGACCCCCAATTTGGTGAGCCAAGGCCCCTAAGTTAAGCCCTGTAATGGCTGATCCAATGGGCACAGTCACCATGGCAAGATGGCCTAAGTGTTCCAGGTATGCAAACCTTCCCATCAGGGAGCTGAAACAACCCAAAAGATAATATCCAATCATGTACGCCAAAAGATAGAAGGATGTGTGGGGCTATACCAACGAGGGTTCGGCAGGTGGAGGAGTAGAATGGCGGCCATAGTGGAACTTTCTTCCCCAATGACCAGAGGGATATTTGAACCATCCATTGGCCAAGGACTCCTTCTGATGGGCATTTGTTGGGAGAGGAGTTTTGCCAGTCAATGGTGGGAGTGGGATTCTCAAGACCTTTTACAGTTGTAAAAGGGAGACTAGAAACCATAGCAGGAAATAAATTCCCTTCATGGCTTCAAATGGAGTTACTAAGAAATAGATGTAGCAAGATAGGGTAGGAAATATTCTTTATTGTTGGAACAATTGAAATTAATAGGAATTGGGCACTTATATAGCCTTATAATCAAGGCTGAAATATTTGAGTGGATCTTTGGGAAATGAAAGAGGATTCTCATGTGTATATCATATAAAGCATACCTGTTTCAAGTGGTGGATACATTGTTGCTTAATAATGGTCATAAAAATTTGATGAAAGAACAGGAGCCACAAAGATCTTACAAGGTTAAAGCTAATTAAACGGTGTGAGGCCAGAAGATTGCATATCTTATTATACGGAGCCTTGTCCCAAAGCATAGAGAGTGGGTCAGCAATTGTAAAGCTGGCGTGAAGCAGCCAATCAGAACAAGAGCAGTAAGTGGCATTATCAATCCTATTATTAATCTTTTTGCTTTTGAAGTGCTTTTTGAATTCAAATTTCAATTGAATAGGCGGATAATAAATAGGTAATCTAAATGTGTTGGCTGTTTTCATGCTAACGTTCTCTTCATAACTAGAGTCCTGGGTTTGATGCTCGTTCTGAACAGGTCTGAAAGGACACATAGAGTTTAAAATGTTGTTGTTTTGTGCCTTTGTGTTGATATCCACCAATAATTCATTCATAATTAACAGGGGGTCAGGAAAAGAATTCCTGACACCTCCCCTTTGTGTTGAGAGCTTGCTTCAACAACTTCAATTAATCCTTTTTTACTCTCAATAAAGGAGTTCTATATTTTCAACTGATTAGTAGAATAACTTCTTGACCTGGACTATGAACAAGCCTCTTCATTTTGTGTGGGTACTTCTCCTGCTCTGGTTTAACGTCCCATGGAGGTTTTCAGAAAGAATACCCAAAACACCTCTCACTTCCACCAAACCTGTAGAAGAGTCAGTTTGGTACAGATTTGGTCCTCATTAATTGCACTTTTCATGTGTAGAAAAGGCTTTTATTACTACTATAAACTATCCTAATGCTCTTTAGTAGGTGGTAGGGTATGTTGAGCTCTACTACATTCTCTAACAGTCTCCCCCCTTGCCAAGCAGATTTAGATTATGGGGCAAGCTATCAATATGATGGTGGGACTTTCAGTTGGAGCATCTTTGTTGAAGTTTAACCTTGGGGCATTCTTACACTCAGTTGGGGAAAAACAACCCAACAAGTGGATCCCTGACACAAAACTACTGTATAACAATGAATTATCAGCTCATAACAGTCAAAGATAAACTTTGGAGAAAAAATGAGATATTCACATACAATCCAAGAAAGTTTCTCACTAAAGCAATGCTATCATATTTTTCATCCAGTTTTCCAATTGGTTATACTAGGATATGCTGTTAATTTTTATCAAGGATCAACCTCAGACTAAAGATATAGAAGCTATTTCTCCTGTTTTTTCCCTAAAAATTTATTATGATATCGGAATTTAGATTTTTAGTATTAGTGGATTTGTCCTTGTCATTACCTAATACCAGGAGCTTGTGACAGTTAACCACCAAGAATGTAGGCCAACACCCCATTCTAAGACTAGCTCATCAAATTCACTCAAGATGATGAAAAGTCATACATTTCTACCATCATAATCATAGCCCCAACTGAGATAACAGTGATGCAAGTGGCAAAAAAGGTAACAGTGACAAACTTGACTGTATGAATAAAAAGGCAAGAACCTAAAAGTGACCAAGTCAACACTTTTTAAATTTTCAAAATGACTTTTTACAATTAATTAATTAATTTTTCTTTACTTTTTTAATTAAAGGAATGAATAAAAAGTATTTTATATGACTGTAATAATTTTTAATTCCAGATAAGTTATTTTAATTTAATTTGAAATTTAAAAAGTGTCAACATGGTCACTTTTAGATTCTCACTTTTTCATTCCTACAGTCAAGTTTGCCACTGTTGCCCTACAAGCTCTATATAAGCAACAGTGACCAAGAAGACATTGAAGAGCCCAAGCTTTATAAAACTAAAGAGGGTCAGCTGGTGTTAAAGAAGGCCACAGCCTTCTAAAACAAGGTGCCTATGCCTTGTTTGCCAGTCACCAATCAGGATCCTGGCTTAGCTGTACAAAAAAAGGCAACCCAGAAGGCAGTCCCCAACATAAAGCACATCATCCTTCTCAAGCTGATACAGGAATCCAGTGACTTCAAGCAGGCCACGGCTATTGTCAGGGTGGATCCCAAATACACTAGTAAAACATTCAATAAATTTACCAATAATGGGCAAGTTCTAAAAGTGGAGAAATCCACACACCTGTTGACCCTGCTCAACAAGGAGCACAAATAGTCCATCTGTCAGTGGATTAACCAAGACTGTCATCTTGAACTGGAAAATATACAGTACATAGTCAATTACAATTTTGGGATTGAGGCTTCAATTTTCTTTTATTATCATGTGGTCAAGGGTCTGCGGTTTTTGTGGAAAAAACTCAGGGTATCTCCATATAACCAAAACAGCCCTTTAAATACCAAAACCCAGAGAAATTAGGATTGAGGCCTATACTGCCCTCAAAAACAAGGGGACAGTCAAAGTTTACTATATTGACAAATCAGCATTTGCCTTGTCTATGTGTAATGCATATGAGTATGTCCCAAAAGTCTCCAATGAAAAGGTAGCTTGGCATGCTGCAGTCCGCACCACAGCTATTCAATGGTGGCTCTCCTTGGTCCAAATGGGATTGAGCTGTATCAAATGATATTGGGTTCTTACAATAGCAGGATCTTCTTATCTTTTCTCTGATTGGTCCAGGAGTACCTGAGGCGCACAAGCCCAGGCTTAACCAATGTAATAGTACTGGACAACGTTGTTCTCCACAAGGTGGCAGATATTCTTGCTGAATTTTCATCAATTGATACCAGCATTGCAGTGGTCCCCCAGCAATTGGCCACTGTAAATTTGCGCCTTCTCTTCCTTCCCACCTATTTGCCCTTCCTAAATCCCATTGAGGAGGTCTTTGGGTGGCTAAAGCAAGTTGTCAAGTAGGGGACGCCAACTGGGGCTGAGGATCTGTTTGATTTGCTACAGGCTGGGATCCACACCCTTCTGGCAGAGACTGTGGCCAAGTTTTATGGCTACACTGATTTGTTCATCCCCATATGTCTTGATAATCAGAAAATCAATTAAAGGGCTTATCTATTCCAAATATTTTTATTCTTTGTTAATTTTTTATTTTACACATTTAAATTTTATTTATTATGTTTAAATATATAGATGTTAATTTTATATTTAGATGTTGTCAAGCCTGTAATCACATAAAGCGGCACCATTGACACAGAGGTTTCATTTTGTATTGTAAATTAATTTATTTTATTATATTCTGTGGTGAAAATCCCAAACACTTAATACCAAATTATAATGAATGTATGTCCATTTCACTCCCATCAAATAAATATAAACATTTAATTAAAGAAGCAAAATGTAAAACTCTCAAGGTATTTGTGATTTTTATTAACAAATATTATTACTCATGTATAAATACCTTCTCTAAGATTTTTTGTTTAGTAATACTTTGCTATTTTAACAAATCTTTTGAAATTAATTATAATAGAAAGCAAAAAAATAAAGTATTTTAATAAAAATTTATTGAAAGAGGTTTTATTAAGTGCACCTGTAGTGGGTTCATTGAGTTTTTAGTTTGTTTTGCCATCAAGCAAAACTGCAGAGCGCCAGACCAACTGATGGATGAGTAAAGTGTGAATTGAACCCATCACTATGAGTTCAACGTCATACAGGGTTTCCTTGACCGGCAACCAATACCATTGCTGGCACCACATTTGAGGTATCAGTTACCCCAGAATCTGATTCCACCTGTGTGGTATACAGTGCTTGACCTCATACAGCCTGAACCTATCTTTTTCATTTCAGTTAGTGCAGTTAGGCCAACTTGCAAAAAGCTAGCCCAAAGGCGTAAGGCAGCTCAAAGAGACCACTCTTGAGAAAATAAATTCCTGTTTTACTGGGGCACCACCATCCCATTAATGATGTCACTCTGAAGAGATCTGCCAACACCTTAACAGGCAACACCTCCATTTTCATAGGCACACAACAGCCTTTCCTAAACAGGCATCATCCCCTTTTTCTTGGCATTCAACAGCCACACCTAAACAGGCCACATCCCTGTATTCATGCTGTTCTTTGTACTAATAGGGCTCATGGCCAAACATTCACAGTAGAGGGCCCCAAGAAGGCAGCAGTTTGTTACTATCTTTACTGTAGTGGGTTCTTTGGTATGCAACCATCTGAAAATGAAGGTGGTGCACAAACTCCACTGCCACACTGTAAACAGTGGATACATTGCTATGAAAGTATTCTTGATGGCTTATAAAAGGTTGTAGGGTTAGATGGGAGTGAAGCAGAAGCCTTTCAGGCGGGGCTGCAAACCTGTAAATTATGGTCAGGAACAGGGCGTCCTGGATTACATGGTCCATTGAGTCATAGCCCAGGGGGACCTTCTTCCTGTCCAGGGAGAGCCTGGCCTTGTTAACCCCTAGAAGTATCCTGTCTAGGTCCTTTACGTTGCACCCATTTCAAAGAAGACAGAGAGCCCAAGGTAAACCATTAGATGGAGCCTTTGTCCAGCAAAGGCCTCCAGTAAACTAACACAGTTTATTAAACACCACAATATTATTTTTGTGTTTGGTTTTACCAAACATGGTCTTATGACCAGAGGCACCCCTGACTCATCCCTATCCCAGGCCATCCCAAAGCCTGCAAGAAGGATCTTTGTCTTCTTGACAGCTATTGCATTTACAACAGCCAATTTACCTGCCACACCCCCAAAGTTCTCCAAGAAATAAGAGAGGGTGTGTTCCACTAGGAAGAAGAAGCAAGCACCCACATGAGACAAGCTGTTGTGAATTGGGCTTTGTGGATGTCTTTGGGGTTAACGTCTATAGTTGCTTGTGGGTAGAGTATATCAGCAGGCCTAAACACAAATTAATACAGGTCCAATGACTCTGTAGTCTTTACCTTTTAATAATAGGTAACAACTAAGTTGAGCAAAGGCAATATTTAATATGTGAAAGTATGTATTTTATTTGGAAAGAAGGGAAGTTTATATACCATCCTGGCTGCACAATGGATGCATAAGTGTTATTAACACCTGCACCATTATCAGGAACATTACAGGATCTTCTGGTATCCACCAGGCTCTTGCATCTGTGTTCTTTCCATCTTAGGATGATCCCGAAAATCCAATAGAGAAGAGTGGGTGCACATTATCCCAGAGGGGCTGCAGCTTGCAGCTGCTCATTATGGAAGCTACTGGTAATTCCCAAACCCAATCCAACCTGGATGTAATAGTACAGCCATCCTATTGTAACATCCAAGATACAATTAGAATTAAAAATCCGTCGGATCCAGCGGATTTGAGTGTAAACCAGTTTAGTCTTGACTATCAGGATTAATTCCACTGATAGCCTTGATCATTATACACATGCCATCTAATTTACGATATTTCTCACCACTAGAATGGGCAAGGGTATAAATAGAGGGCATAGTACTCAAGGGTTGCACATGTCAGATAACTAAACTAAATCACCAAGGGCTTCCAGAGCTACTACTGTTAGAGCCAGAGTGGAAGCCAGTAAGGCAGCCAGATTGGCCAAAGAAAAGAGCTCTCAGAATAAGAGCCAGAAGAGGGCGGAATCAATTGGTTAAGCACGTGCAGACTTCTCAAGCACAGGAGCCAGTGATTCAACTAGAAGCTCAACAGGAGGAAGGGATCACCTGGTTTGATCTTTCCAGTGTTCTGGACTGGAAGGAAGCTAAAGAGATCAAACTTGGGGAAGGGCCCCACCTTCATGCCTTATTTCAAGAGGTGTTAAAGGATCCCTCTGTATTAACTCAGGCTAAGGTCAAAGAGGGGAATTTCTATCATTTCTGTTTTGACCAAGAAGCAGCACTGAAGTTTGCTGAGGGTCAACTTCAAGGATTTGAATGGCAAGGGAAGAAGTTCGACCAGGAACAGATAGACCTTGTTTTGGCGGTGCTCTGGGGGATGATCAAGGCCTGGTGCCATGAAGGGAAGGTGGACCTGGAAGTAGCCAGTTGAGTTTGATAAGGATCATAAGAACTTCCGTATTCAACAAGTAACAGCTGGTCTTCTTACAGCCTTGAATCTTAAGAGCAAGGATATGTATACTCAGTTGGCCTTACTTGGGCACCTTCTCAAAGTTCCTTTGGATAAGCTAGAAGTGGCTGAGGTGGAGGATGTTCCCATGTTATTAGAGGGACTCATGCAGGAAGTCTACAAACTAGACATTGCCTTGAAACAGGAAGTACTGGAGCAGAGAGCATCTGTTCTGGGATGCCTTGGTGGTAGGAATTGGGTTCCCAGTCTGGATGGGCCTCAACCAAGCACAGGCTTGGGATAAATACCCCAATTACCCTATCTTCTGTATGTGGCACTTTAAGGAGGACTATGCAGAGGAGTACATGGCAGCCTGTGTGGTCCTTCTCACAATGACTTGTCATTTAAAGGCAGTGATCTCCAAACACTGCAAGTTCCAATAAAGCCTTTTTTAGTATATATGCCTTATTCCTTTCTTTCTGCAATGTGGACAGCAACCCATGGAATTTTTTATTAGGCTTTTCTTTTTCCAAATTGTTGTCCTAAAGGGGAATTACTCCTGATCACTAGGAGCCATACACATGTATTGCACATGGACTCTAGTGACCAGTTGTCCAGTGATAGGTTCCTTCAATGTATAACTATCAGGACCTACTTTCTGGATGATCTTAACAGGTCCTTGCCATAGGGAGGCAAGTTTCCTTTCACGTCCATAGCCTCTGTTGCTATAGAAGTAGACTAAGTCTCCAATCTGATAACTGGGAAGGGCAGGGCGTTTAGCTTGGGCAAGCTTCACATCTTTTTGCTTGGTGCTCAGATTGATAGTATAGGCTTTGGCCTGTATTCTGATCAAAGTCTGAGCCAGCTTATAGAGGTAGGCTTCTGGGGTGACAGCCAGATTAGGTTTCACCAAGGAGTACAGATGAGGAGGTAAACCAGGCTGACATCCATACAGGAGTTATAAGGGGGTTTTGCCTGTTGCTCTATGATAGCCAATGCTGTAAGCAAAGTTGGCTGCAGGCAGGTAAGTGTCCCATTCTGACTCATGTTGGTGTGCTAGTTTCCTGAGGATCTGTACCAAACTTCCATTAGTCTGTTCAACCATTCCATTAGTTTGGGGATGGTATGGGGTGGATAATGTGCCTCTGATAACCATAAGCTGATTTAGTCTGGGTATCATATAGCTAGTGAAGTTGGTTCCATTGTCAGTTAGCAGCATCTTAGGACATTTGTGGCGGTAGATGATGTGTTCCAAGATAAACATGGCTGTAGTGAGTGCAGACTGATTTGGGATAGCCTTGGCCTCAACCCATTTGGTCAACTGGTCCACAACCACTATAATGTACTTGTTTTTTCCCTTTTGAGACTGGCAAGGGTCCCACCACATCAATGGCCACAATATGGAAGGCAAAGCCTGGGCAGATCAACTTGTGCTGGAATCTTGCAACCTTTGGCTGTTCAACATTGCAGTCATGGCAAGCAGCCAGAATATCAGCGACATCAGAGGGCATTCCTTCCCAGTAGCAATGCTGCTGTAACTGAGCAAGGGTCTTTTGTATTCCTCCATGTCTTGTAGCTTTGTACTGAGGCAACTACAGAGTCTGTTCTGAGTGAGGGGCGTACATATGGCAACCAGTTATGCTTGTAAAGCTTAAAGAGTTGACCATCTTTAACCTTGGTGTCCACTGAAAGCTTCTTAAGAAAATTTTGGATTTCAGTGGGCTCTTCCCCCCACAAAGATTGGTCAACTAGTAGTTTGTCATAAAGCTCATTGGCAATAGAGGACACAAGGGCAATGGTAGGTAATCTTGAGAGGCAATCTGCATTCTTATGGACTGCCCCAGCGCAGTACACTATGTCATAATTAAAGGCTTGAAGTTTGATGGCCCAGCAAGCAAGTCTTTCTTCAGGGTCCTTCAATGTTTTCAACCATTGGAGGGAGGCGTGATCAGTAACCACAGTAAAGTGTACAACATGTAAGTATACCCTAAACTGCTGGTAAGAGTAAATTACTGCCAGGCATTCCCTTTCAGTAACTGTGTAGTTGCGTTCATGACAGTTCAAGGTGCAAGAACAGTAGCTAACAGGGTGTTCTAGTCCATTGTTGTCTAGTTGTGAAAGTACACCACCAATGGCAGTAAGACTGGCATCTGTGTGTACCACAAAAGGTTTCTCAAAGTTAGAATAGGCCAGTACAGGGGCACACATCAGAGTCTGTTTCAGAGCGTCAAAGGCCTTTTGACAGGCAGAGCTCCAAAAGAAGTCCACATCAGCACATAGAAGGTTGAACAAGGAGTCCCCAAGTGTAGCAAAGTTTGGGATAAACCTGAGGTAGTAACCAATCATTCCCAGAAAGACTTGGATATCACACTTGTTGAGTGGTGTCTGTATCTTGGCAATTGCGTCCACCTTAGCAGGTACAGGGCGTAGGCCATCCTTGCTTATCACAAACCCTAGGAATTCTAAGTGTTCCTTGAAGAAACTACATTTCTGTGGCTTCAGCTTCAGATTGGCTTTGAGTTAACTGATTGAAGACTTATTCTAAGTGTTGTAAATGCTCAGTGAAGGTTTTGGAAAAGACCTTAATGTCATCCAAGTATACAAGCACCAACATGAGCTTTAAGTCACCCATAACTGTATCCATAGCTCTCTGGAAAGTGGCAGGGGCGTTTGTTAGTCCCTGGGGCATTTGTGTGGGCTGGAAAAGTCCTTTCTCAGTGATGATAGAACACTTTTCCTGATCCTCAGGTGGAAGATCAATCTGCCAGTAGCCACTGATTAGGTCCATGGCACTAAAGAACTTAGCTCCTCCCAAATGATACAAAGTATCATTAATACATGGAAGGGGGTAGAAGTCCTTCTTAGTGATGGAGTTCAGTTTTCTATAGTCAATAAACACTCTATTAGAGCCATCCTTCTTTTTGACAATAAGGAGGGGAGAGGACCAAGGGCTTTTACTGGGTACCAACAGCCCAGAGCTTAGTAACTTCTGAAGCTCTTTTTAGCTATAGCCTGGTTTGCTTAGCTATAGCAAATAGGGCGAGACCAGATTGGAGATTGTCCTTGGGTGTCAATGATATGCTCTACTCCAATGGCTTTCCCAAGGTCCAAGTCATCTTTGGCAAAGACTCCCTTGTATTTTTCAAAGAGAGCCAGTGCCTGGTCCTTTTCTGGTTTGGTGAGACCAATCAGAGATTCACAAGGAATTTCATGGGCAAGACCAAGGGCTGGTTCATAGGAAGTCCTAGCTCATCAAGTCCAGCAAAGGATGATGCTTGGAGCAAGTTAGCATGTTCTTCTAGTCTGATATATCCCAATAACTGATTTTTCTGCACAGTCAAGGGGACAGGACCAAGGTTGGCTAGCAGGACCTGGAGCTCTTCTGGTCCAGGCATGACTAGTCCAGGACAGATCCATGGTTCCAGGCAAGAGGCACCATGATGGCCAAAGTCTTCACCATGTAACCCAGAAGGAATCTACAAGGACAGACCAGTATGGTGAATCACTTGAGACCCAGAAGGAATGATGAACATGGAGGAAGCGTATAAGGGAATACCTTTGTACTCCTTGGTTGACAGGGGAAGCATCCTAAGCTTTCTGCGCTGTAAGGTGTAGGCCATAGGAATATCACCGTCAGCATACTCCATATTAATGAAGTGAAGCTTCTTCTTGGGAAGGTCAACCACCTTAGCACCATTATAGTACATGGGGATGGTCTGACCTAGGATTTTGAAGGTATTATTACAATGGTTGATAATAGTCCCATACCTTGTCATAAACCCTGTGCCAATAAGGATATCATAACTGTGGTTGTCCAGAACTATAGCAGGGGCGGTTACAATCAACTTCCCAAACCGCAGGGGCAATGACAAGTAAGCGCCCATGGCTTTAGTGGTAAGTGGGCCTGCCGTCCCAAATACCTCTTGGTAGTCCAAGTCTGGGGCCAACTTCAATTTCTTGACTAGTTGCAAGGAGATGATATTTCCTGGTGCACCAGAGTCAATAATGGCTCAGACCTTAACCTTGTGGACTATCATATTGATGTAGGTGCAGTCCGTTCTATCAGTTCCATTGCTTAGAGATATTACTCAATAGACATCCATATCCTTGTTTTTAATAAGGAATTACTCCAAAGCTTTACACAAGGTAGGACTGAATCCTTTCAGGGCATCCAGAGAAGCAGAGACATTAACAGACTTGAGGATTTGTGCCATTTTCTTGGCACTATCACTCTCATGCGTGACTTCAGTAGTAGGGAGGGTCAACTGCTCAGTGTAAGGAAGTGCAACCGTTTCTTGGGCTTCAGGGGTGATCAAATGTTCCTTTCTTATTATCCTGCCTTTGGTGAGGGCATTGATAGCAAGAATTCTGTGCAGCTGATCTTCTTTTATCTCTTGGGAGTCAGGATAGCAGAGCAAGGGACTAGCATCAGGGTCAGTGGAGCCTAGGCTAGGGCTTCTGGTGTAGGAACTTTGGGGTCTGCCGTCTCCAAAGTCAGAGCTGTGTTGGGTGGGGGGACACAGCTGGGAGCACCTGGGTCTTAAGGTGGGAGGGGAGAAGGTGGAGAAAGGGGAGGTACATATACATGGGCAACCAGGGATTTATCCTCATCCTGGCTTCTTAGCAGTTTTTTTGGCTCCTCATCTTGAGAAGCTTCCACATCCTATTGATCTTCTTCTGAGTCATACTCCTCTGCTCCTACGTAGTGTACCTTGGGTGCTGGTTGCTTGCATTCTTTAGACATGTGTCCTAGCTTCCCACACTTATAGCAAGTGTGGTTGCTATTGGTACCAGCTGTTCCTTGAGTGGTAGAGCTTTCCCCAGTTTTAGGCTTGTCAGAGAAGGATGGTTTGTTTCTATTCTCTTGGAATGCTCTTGGTCCAGAGGGCATGGGCACTTCAAAGTCATCCTTGAATGTGAGAAGGTGGTAAATAAGGTTGGAGACATTGTGGGTTCCATAGATTCCAGACTTCAGAGCCAGAGAGAGGTTCTTGTTAGGTTGTACTTCATTAAGCAGAGCAGACTTAACATCAATGAAGGAAGCAGCCTTCAGAGAGATCAAAGTCTGGGCCTCTAGATAAAACCTATCAGTGAGCTCCTGCATGGTTTCTACTTTTCTGATGCCTCCTTCCACAAAGTCCATTTTCTGGTTGTTGAGGGCTTCTTTGCTGCCAAACTCATCCATTAACCCTTTTGAGACGTTGGCAAAAGTCCATCCACATTCTGGGAGTCTAGGCATGATGATTGTTTGGGTCTCAGAATCTAGGCAGTTAAAGATGGCAGAGTTCTTCATTGCCTCATCAGCCCCATACATTGTGTTCTCATACAATCTCAAAAACATGGTGACATTACTCTTCCTATCAAATTTTGGCAAATTGACAGGTTTGAAGTTAGGGATCACTTGCTTGTGTTGAACAATTGTCTGATGAGAGAGCGGTTGCTTCTGGAAGCTTGATACCTAGCTTCTGAGGCAGCCTGACATTCCTGCAATCTGGTTTGCTCAGGAGTAGCCAGGGGATTCTCACTACTCTCTAGTACTGCTTCAGTCATCCTGATGTTCCTAGGGACATTTCTTTGGGCAGCATTGTCTTCATCATAGCTATGGTAAGATTCATTGCCAGAGGAGTGTACCTGGCTACCCAAGGAAAGCCTAATAATTGACCTAGGTTCCTCAAAGTGTACAGTCCTTCCTCTGGGAGGGGAGGCTGGTAGAAAAGCAGTAAGTTGGTCAATTTGATCTTGGAGAGTAAAGAGAGTGGCTCTGGTGTCCTTGAGCTTTTCTCTGATGACCTGGTTTTCTTTTAACAGTCCATCTACTTCATCTTCTAAGCCTTAGATCTGTTGACAGGTGGTCTCAGCAAAGGTCCAGTTGACCTGTTATAAGGCAGCCTGTCTCTGTTAGTCATGCTTGGGACCAGCATGAATGGCCTTAAGATCTCTGAGCCCTTCAGCTAATTGAGCCTGGAAAGTGTGTAGGTCCTCATACAAGAAGGTATTATCCTGTTGGAGTTTGTGCACATCTTTCTCCAAGGAGCAAAAATGACCAAAGAGTTCCATCACCTCTTTATGGAGCATGTTATTGTCATTCCCAGCGGTCTCATCTGTTGTAGTACCAGTGGTTATCTTTTCAAGTTCCTGTACAATGGCCTGGAAGAGGTCTCTGGAGCTTTTGACGTGTCCAGTTACTACAGAGATCCAATGTGGATCTAACCCATAATTGCTAAGGATTTGTTGAACCACCTGGGGAATGTAGCTGTGAAAGGATTGTTCTATAGTCTCTATGAAGTGGGTGGAAGACATCTGGTTTATGACCAGATCAGCAATCTGTTGGTTAATCAAGCCAAAGTTTGAACTGAGGTCAGAGTACAGGGTCTGTAAGAAGTTCTGTTGGGCCGCAATCAATTGCCCTTGATGCAGAAGAACATTCTCTTGACGTGCAAGGTGGACACAATCATGACAGATAGCAGGATGTACAAATTAGTATAGGTACTCCTTCTTTTGGTTAATAGTTTTCATATCCTTCTTGAGCTGGTTTGGAGTGATGTGGCTCAAGGTTTGGAGTCTCTCCCTGATGGAGGGTCCATAAACTGGCAGGATTGCCAGGCGTGCCAAGTTCTCCCCATCTTGTACTGCTCCTTCATCCATTCCTTGGATAGTAGAGTCCAAAGTTTGGGAGGAGGGTACAATATTGGCATTCTGAGGGTTAGGGATTGCCACATTCAAATTAAAGGTTTGATAAAATTGAATGGAAGGAGGTCTTTGCACATCTCCCATGAACTGGCTCAGCACAGGCAGCTCCTGGGGATTTTGGGGAGAACCATCCTGGTTGGTGGTCTCCAGGAAGGACAGTTCTGGCGTCTGCTGGAGTATGATTTGCAGGTATGCTAAAGCAGAAGCAGAGAGTGGACCATTCCCTCTCTGGGCTGAAACAGGACCACGGAGGGGGTGTCCTGCAGGTTTGATGTGTTCGGATGAATACATTCTAGGAGTGAGCACCAATGTTGTGAATTGGGCCTTGTGGATGTCTTTGGGGTTAACATCTATAGTTGCTTGTGGGTAGAGTATAGAAGCAGGCCTAAACACAAATTAATACAGGTCCAATGACTCTATAGTCTTTACCTTTCAATAATAGGTAACAACTAAGTTAAGCAAAGGCAAGATTTAATATGTGAAAGTATGTATTTTATTTGGAAAGAAGGGAAGTTTATATACCATCCTGGCTGCACGATGGACGCAGAAGTGTTATTAACACCTGCACCATTATCAGGAACATTACAGAATCTTCTGGTATCCACCAGGCTCTTGCATCTGTGTTCTTTCCATCTTAGGATGATCTGGACAATCCAACAGAGAAGAGTGGGTGTGCATTACCCCAGAGTGGCTGCAGCTTGTAGCTGCTCATTATGGAAGCTGCTGGTAATTCCTAAACCCAATCCAACCTGGATGTGATAGTACAGCCATACTATTGTAATGTCCAAGATACAATTAGAATTAAAAATCCATTGGATCTGACAGATTTAAGTGCAAACCAGTTTAGTCTTGACTATCAGGATTAATTCCACTGATAGCCTTGACCATTATATACATGCTGTCTAATTTACGGCACAAGCCCACCTCCAGTATGTTCTTGAATAGGAGTGTCACAAGGTCTTCCCAAACAAGCTCAATGAAGTTTACACAGTAAACTCCACTGAGGGCCACTGAGTTAAGGCAGACCATTTGTGCATTCTTATAGGCTGCAGCAGCCCACTCAGATGCCCCATCAGCATGGGTAAGTCCCAAAAGCGCGTCCTTGACATTGAAAAGGTCCCATGAATCAAATAATTGAGCTCACACACAACAGGGGATGTCAGAGACAGCTGCCTAGCCACATGACTGGCATAGTTGGTGTAGAATGTCACTGGGATATACAGAACCAGGACTTGGCATACTATATTATCAATAATTGTTGTAAATTGAATAATATACAAATAGTCATAGAAAATCAATGGATAATTCTGATGGTAATGCAAAATAATGCTCTACTTGTAGCTCCGTTAGATCAGGAAATCTGGTGGATTGATTGATTACAGATGTAAAAGTACTCTGGCCAAGCTAGTAAATTGACTATGGATTGGGTTTGATAACTTCTAACTACTGCCAAAATAAGTAGCTGGATTGTAATTGTCTTGAATAAATATAATCTATCTCTTTTTGGAGCCAGATTAGACAGAAATGATGAACCAATCAAATACTGATGTAAAAATGCTCTGGCTGAGCTATTACATCTATTATGAATTAAATTTGAGAACTACTAGCTACTGCTAAAACGGGTAGCTGCATACAGTAGTTTTCAAACCTGTTGAGATAAACATATATTAGTCAGTTTAGAACACATGAACTCAGTCTAAAAACAAAATTAAGGTGGATCCAAATCTATTGTAATTTAATATAAATTCCTTAATTTTTGATTTTGTTTTTAGACTGAGTTCATGCGTTCTAAACTGACTAATATACATTTATCTCAACAGGTTTGAAAACTACTATAGTAACTATTGAACATAGATATTATCCATCTTTCTTTGGTGTTGGATTGTACAGATCACTAAATATGGCAAGAAAGTAGATACAAGACCCACTCTGATTCCCAGAACATGACAGTATTTTTCTAACAATGATGCATGTGCTAATAACACCTCTGCATCTATTGTGCAGCCAAAGATGTACTGTAGATTCAGAACCTAAAGGTAAAAATGTGGGATTGTCAAGTTCTTTTGCGTGAACTCACCAACTTACTGGAATATTTTTCATCCTTTTATATATAAAAAGTAAGTTGTTCTGGGATGAAAATTACTCCATTAAGTTGGTGAGTTTATGCAAAAGAATTTGACAATCCCACATTTTTACCTTTAGGTTCTGAATTTAAAGTATATAAATTCCATTTTTCTCCCAATAAATATATAATTTTACACTTACTACTTGATATACAGTTGACTACTCTTAGTTGTTACCTCCACTGGATAGGTAAAGACTTAAGGTCATTTTATGAGTGATAAGACATTGTAAATACAGTCTTTCCTGTTATTGTCAAGAAAGCAACCCATCAATAAGTAACCAGAAGGATTAGAATGTGTTGTAACTGTGCTGTTTTAGCAGAGTTACAAGGGGAAAAATATTTAGAAACTAGATAATAATCTTTATTGAGAGATAGTGATTATATAGTCATTATGAATCAAGGATAACAGGAACATGATTGTGTTGATCACACAGTTGGATGGTGAAGGGGATGGCTTGATCCTGGTAATGAGTCAAGTGCCTAAATCAAAGTATCCACCATAAGGGATCATTGTTTGTTCATGTTGTTGGATTTGGCAATTTGAGTTGACTTCCTAGTCTGGCTTTGAGTGGCCGGGTAATTGGATTGCAGGTCACAAACCTGCTTGCTTAGAACCTTGCTGGTAGGTCAAGCCTGCTGTTTCCACACACACCCAGACTGAAGGTTGGCCTCCTCTGGGGGTAGGTTGTCAGGGAGGTTTTCAGGAGCCCGGGCGCCATACTGGACTAACTGTTGTTCTGTTGCGGGCAGGGCAGTTTTGCGTTGTTTTTGTCTTGCTTTGCAGGGTCTCAGGCTGTCAGGGATCCAGTCTTGAGCGGCTGGCCTGTTGTTTTCAAGGGTAACTTGGGCCGGGTTTTTTTGCGGGCAATGCCCATCACAAGAGGGGAGCTAACTTTAAAAGGTAGGAGGCAGACTTCCCCACCCAGGACTAGAGCTGGAGCTGGGACTATAGTGTCAATCACCCCTGTGAGGGTGATGTACACAGTCCCAAACAGCTTTCCAGAATGGTTGGTTAGAAGGTTGGACAAAGAAGCAGGCATAGGTTTTGGGGTCACAGGCGGTTCCATGGACAGGTTGTAAGCAGGGAGATAGTTGAATTTCCCTCTGAACAATTTGGGTGTTGAAAATATCCACGGGCCTTGTTGGTTGTATCTAATTGCGGATTGTATGCTGGGCCAGGGGATTGAGTTTGAGTATCTTTTCTGGGGTGTATTCCTTGTATTCAGACTTCAGAGGGTAGTTGGTAAAATGAACGGGTCCAAAGGGTACACCAGGAGGACAGAAAACAGCAGGCAGTGGAGCAGGCGGGCCAGGAGATCTTGAACTGAATTGGTAGACAGCAAATACAAAATAAGGCAATGGCTGTATGAGCCAAATTAACATAACCTTTATTTAAAAATGGCAATAAGTTTGGAGCGCAGGGTATTTGGGTCTATATAGTACCCCACCTCCAAACTTAACATTTTCCATGGGGGGTTCATCAGGAAATTGGGAAGGGTAGGGCTGGGGGAACTGGGTGCTTGGATCTAAAGGCAACAAAATGGCACTTGGCCTGGGAGTTCTTTCATTGGTCAAGAATCTCAATTTGGCTACCTGATTATCTTGCTTTAGTGTCATGGTCATGGGACCAGGCTGCGGGACTGTGCCTCTTTCCTGGGTTGGCTCTTGATTGGTTGCTGGTGTAGAATTCAAGTTTATGAAGCTAATAGTTGCCAAATCAGTACCTCCATTAGGCGCTGTGATTAGTCTTCCATTTGGTACAATAATTTGTTTGGTTTGGCTCTTTTTACTGCATGGGTCAACATTCTTGGTATCAGCTTGTGGGGGCTCAATCCCAGAACAACACAGGCAGGCGGTCCTGCGGTCCACAGGCCCAAAGGGAATCCAGGGTCAGGGTTTGATTCCTGCTCCCGGGCCCGGGTTTCCAGAGAGGAAGAATTGTCAATCCTGACACCATCCCCTTCTTTCCCTGAGGGCCATCCCTTCTGATTCTTCTTGTTTAGGTAGAGTTAGACGGCTTCTTGGGCATTAGTCAGGTTGATCAGCAGTTCCCAAGTACTTTCTTCTAGTGAGTATCCTTTCCACTTGACGTAATACTGAGGTTTTGGTAGTGAGTTTGGTTGCTGTGTATGTATTCAGCCTCATATTTCTCAGCATGGCCTGTTTGGATGGGTGGGGGGGCTGTCTTAATCCATTGATGGGGGAGAAAATTCCCATCTTTTTTTGAACAACAGGGAGTGGTGGAACACATCATGAATCTTCCAGGAGGGGGTAGGTCTAGCTTGAAGGCGACCTCACTAACTAGTTTGGTGATTTTGTGGGGGCTGCTTCTCCTGTGAGCTAGTTTCCTGCAGGGCACGTGCAGGGGTATGTTCTGGGAGTCTAGGTATACTTTGTCTCCAACTTATAAGGGTTGGCCTGGAATTTGTTTGTGGTCAGCAAAGGCTTTGCATGTCTGCACTGCACGGTTAAGATCTTTCAAGCATGTTTTTTGTGTGTTGTGAATCTGTTCAATCCAGGAGCGCCCAGTGGTGTTCAATTCCTTTTTGCCAATCTGGGGGTTCCAGGTGGGGTCAAACCCATAGTTGGCTTTGAATGGGGACATGCCTGTGGAGGCGTGGCCCTTACTGTTGTAGGCAAACTGGGCCATGGGGAGCATTTTGGCCCAATTGTCCTGATCAGCGTTGGCATCACATCAAAGATATTGTTCAAAGATCTGGTTTACTTGTTCAGTTTGGCCTTCTGTCTTTGGGTGGTAGGAGGTAGATACACATTGCTTTATTCTTAAGTCTCTCATCATCTATGTTCAGTAGTTTGATGTGAATTGGGGTCCTCTGTCTGTGGTGATTTCCTCAGGTGTTCCATGCTGTATGAGGATGCAGTTGTGGAAGTGTTGGACTGTTTCTGCTGCCGTGCAATTGGTGGTGGTTGGTACAAAGTATGCCATCTTGGTAAAGCAGTCTACCATGACTGGGATTGCATTGCACATGAGAGATGGCAGCAGTTTCATGATGTAGTCCATGGAGAAAGATCTCCAAGGTCCATGGGGTATATTCAAGGGTCTTAAAAGTCCTTCAGGTTTGTTTCTACGAGTTTTGGTTTGCCCACAGGTCTCACACCCCTTCAGGTATGCGCTTACGTCTTGATCCATTTTTGGCCAACCAAAGTTTCTTCTGATGCTCTGGAGTTTCTTGAGCCTACCCGGGTGTCCAGCCACCTCAGGGTTGTGGTAGTATCTCAAGATGTTAGTTCTGATGTCCCCTTCTGGTACAAAGAACCTGTTGTGGAGCATTAGCGTGGTTCCCTTCAATGAGTAGCCTTTTTGGTAGTGGATGCTATCCAAGGATTTGGAGAGATCAGAAATCAAGGTCTTGGTGAACTTGTCTAGTGTTTAGGCCCTTAGTACTTCTGGTTTACTGGCTCTGATTTTCATCAATCCCAGGTGAATGCCTAGGCTTGCTGTGTCCAAGAGGACTTGGGTGTTGTGGTTGCGGGTTTCTAGGTGGGTAGGCACCAGGTCGGTTCTTCTACTTAGGGCATCAGGTACCACGTTCACCTTTCCTGGCTTGTAGTCTATAGTCAGAGTGTAGTCAGCCAGTTCTAAGGCCCATCTTGCTTGTTGTTGGTTGAGCTGGCATGGTTTGAAGAAGTAGACCAAGTTCTTGTGGTCTGTCAGGACCTTTACTGGATATTCAGCGCCACATAGGTATTGGCGCCAATGTTTCAGGGTCTTCATTATGGCTAGCATCTCCTTGTCATATATTGAGTAGTTTACTTCCACGGGTAGTATCTTATTGGAGTAATATGCTACAGGATGTAGCATACTATCCCTTCTTCCTGAAGAAGGACCCCACCCACTGCAAAGTCTGACACGTCAGTTTCCAGAACAAAAGGGTTGGAGGGATCTGGCATGACCAGAACAGGGGCAGAGGTGAAGGCAAGTTTCAAGGTTTCAAAGGCAGTGGTACATTCCAGAGTCCAGGCAAAGATGACCTTGTCAGAGCAAAGGCGGGTCAGGGGGAGGGTAATGTGAGAATTTTTTTTGGATGAAATCCCTGCAATAATTTGCAAGGCCCAAAAAACTTCTCACATCTTTCCTGCTTTTGGGCACCAGCCAAGATGTTATTGCTTCTACTTTATCCTGTGCCATGGCAAAGCTGCCGGTCTTCACTATGTATCCCAGGTATTCAACTTCAGACTGAAAGAATTCACATTTATTAAGCTTAGAGTGTAAGTTTTCTTGAGAGAGTTTCTCTAGTATAAGGTCCAGGTGGCGCAGGTGTTCCTTGTGAGTCTTGCTGTAGATGAGAATGTCATCCAGATATGCCACACAAAAACGGTCAAGGTATTCCCCTAAAATGGTGTTGATCATCCTTTGGAAGGTTCTGAGGGCGTTGCAGAGGCCAAAGGGCATTACAAGATACTCATACAGCCCATGTTGGGTTTTGAAGGCTGTCTTGTACTTATCTTTATCCTTGATTTGGATTTGGTTGAACACATCTCAAAGGTAAATTTTTGAGTACACCTGGGCTCCAGTCATTACATCACAGAGGACGTCGGCATTGGGGATGGGGTAGCGGTTCTTCACCGTAATGTCTTTCAGTTTTTGGTAATTCACACATGGACACATCCCACCATCTTTTTTCCCCTACAAACAGCATAGGTGACAAGCAGGGGGATTTTGACACCCGGATGAACCCTTTTTTGTCATATCCTTGAGGTATGCTTTCAAGGCCACTTGCTTGTGGTGGCTACAGCTGTAGATGAAGCCATGGTGCAGTTGAGTCCCTGGTAATAGGTCTATGGCGTGGTTGTAGATCAAATGGCTGGGTAGTTTTGTGGCTGCTTCTTCACTAAACACATGGTTCCATCTCTGTAGAGGGTAGGCAGTATCCCAACGCTAGGTTCTATCTTCATGGTCAAGAGTTTGTTGGTAGGAGGTAGTCATAGCTCATGCAAAAAGGAACAGTGTCCCAGGATGCTGGTTGGCCCAACATTGCGGTTTGCTCATGATAGTTCAGGATCAGGCCATGTCTTTTGGACCAGGAGTCACCCAGTATAAAGGGGTGGGGTAATCCTGGCAAGAGGATCAGGGACGGCGGGTATACATTGTGTCCAATGGTCAAAAGGAGTTCTTTTTCACACTCATAGCCAGTGTCCAAGGAGCTGTTTCCCATGATTACTTGTAGACTGCGCTCTGAGACTGTCAAGCCTAATTCCTCTGCTAGGCTGAGGTCAATAAAACTTTCATCCACCCCTGTATCAATAAAGACTTCAATCTTGCGCTTGTTCCCTGCTACTTCTATGGTCACTTGGATGAATTTTTAAGACTGGGAAGAAGCATTTATTTGCGCCAGTGAGATTGGAGCAGTGTTTTTATTAGGGCAGGCTCTGGTTAAGTGGCCCGCCTTGTGGCAGTGAAAGCAGAGTCCTTTGCGGTAGTGTTGTGGGAGCTCTTCATGGGTCATCCCTGTTCTGTTGGGGGTCAGTGTTTGGGGTTGGCAGGTCTGGGAGGAGCCAGCGTTCTCTTGGTTTATGCTAAGATCCTTGCACAGGGGAATTAGCTCGTCTAGGCTGAGGGTGAGCAGATGGTGCTTTAATAGGTCCTTTATTGCTAGGTTGACGCCCTTTTGGAAGATAATGGCTGCCAGTTTGTCCTTAAGTTGGGTGCGGGTTTTTAGTTTGAGGAATTTGTCAATATACGCTTGGATGGGTTGGGGACCTTGTCAAATTTCTAGCAGGGAGTTCAGGGCATAGTATCTAGTGTCGCAATCTTCCACAGTGGCCATTAACTCAGCCTCAAACTTGGCGTAGTCTAAGCAGAATTCTATGTCCTCAGCTATGGCCTTTCCAAACCAGTCCAAGGAGTCCCCTGATAGCATTGAAGCAACCCCAAGGATCTTCTTGGTGTCACTGGCGTAAGAGGGGACGTTGGTATGAAAATGCAGGCAGAGGACCAGCATGGCACGTCTAGCTTCCTCAAGTGTGAGCTTCCCCATCTGAGGCATCTCCACCTTTGTGAGGGACTGATTCACAATCACGTTTTGCACTTGGGAGGATGGAGCTTTGTTGGCGTCAGCGGTATTGGCGTTGGATCTCTTTGGGTCATTCAGGTTTGCATTCTTCCACATGGAAGATATCAGGTTTGTGGTCATCTTATAGGTGTAATAAGTGATTATCAATAGCAAAAGCATACATGATGTCCCAAGAAATAACAACATCTTGGGGCTCAGAGTAGCAGGCTTAATAAAGATTGCCATAATGTCATGGATCCAGTCTTGAGCGGCTGGCCCGTTGTTTTCAGGGGTGACTCAGGCCGGGTTTTTTGCAGGCAATGTCCACCACAAGAGGGGAGCTAACTTTAAAAGGTAAGAGTCAGACTTCCCCACCCAGGACCACAGGCCGGCGGCCGGGATTATAGTGTTAATCATCCCTGTGAGGGTAATGTACACAATCCCAAACAGCTTGTCAGAATGGTCAGTTGGAAGGTCGGGCAAAGAAGCAGGCATAGGTTTTGGGGTCACGGGCAGTTCCATGGACAGGTTGTTAGCAGGAAGATAGTTGAATTTCTCTCTGAACAACTTGGGTGTTGAAAATATCCACGGGCCTTGTTGGTTGTATCTAATTGCGGATTGTATGCTGGCCAGGGGATTGAGTTTGAGTATCTTTTCCGGGGTGTATTCCTTGTATTCAGACTTCAGAGGGTAGTTGGTAAAATGGACGGGTCCAAAGGGTACACCAGGAGGACAGAAAACAGCAGGCAGTGGAGCAGGCGGGCCAGGAGATCTTGAACTGAATTGGTAGACAGCAAATACAAAATAAGGCAATGGCTGTATGAGCCAAATTAACATAACCTTTATTCAAAAATGGCAATAAGTTTGGAGCGCGGGGTCTTTGGGCCTATATAGTACCCCACCTCCAAACTTAACATTTTTCATGGGGGGTTTATCAGGGCATTAGGAAGGGCAGGGCTGGGGGAACTGGGTGCTTGGGTCCAAAGGCAGCAAAATGGCACTTGGCCTGGGAGTTCTTTCATTGGTCAAGAATCTTGATTTGGCTGCCTGATTATCTTGCTTTAGTGTCATGGTCATGGGACTGGGCCGCGGGACTGTGCCTCTTTCCTGGGTTGGCTCTTGATTGGTTGATGGTGTAGACTTCAAGTTTATGAAGCTAATAGTTGCCAAACCAGTACCTCCATTATGCGCTGTGATTAGTCTTTCATTTGGTGAAATAATTTCTTTGGTTTGGCTCTTTTTACTGCATGGGTTAACATTCTTGGTATCAGCTTGTGGGGGCTCAATCCCAGAACAATGCAGGCGGGTGATCCTGCGGTTCACAGGCCCAGCGGCCCAAGGGAATCCAGGGTTGGGGTTTGATTCCTGCTCCCGGGCTCAGATTTCCAGAGAGGAAGAATTGTTAATCCTGACACACGGTCTCAGCTGGGAGGGTGTGGAGCCCGGCTTGAAGCAAATTAAACAGGTCATTGGTCCCAGTTGGGGTTCCTTGCTTGACGACTTGCTTGAGCCACCCAAAGACTTCCTTGATGGGATTTAGGAAGGGCAAATAGATGGGGAGGAAGAGAAGGCACAAATTTTCTGTGGCCAATTGCTGGGGGCCCACTGCAATGCTGGTGTCAATTATTGGGAATTCCTCAAGAATATCAGCCACCTTATGGAGACCAACATTGTCCAGCACAATGATGTTGGTGAAGCCCAGGCTCGTGCACCTCAGGTGCTCCTGGACCAATTAGAGAAATGACAGGAAGGTCTGGCTATTGTGAGATCCCAATATCATTTGGTACAGCTTGACCCCCTTTGGACCGAGGAGAGCCACCATCAAATAGGCTGTTGCGTGGACTGCAGCACGCCAAGCCATCCTGTCATTGGAGCCTTTGGGGACATAGCCATATGCATTGCACATTGGCGAGGCAAATGCTGATTTGTCAATGTAGTAGAATTTTACTGTCCTCTTGGCTTTGAGGGCAGTGTACGCCTCAGTGTATTTTTTCCAAGTCTTGATGTTGGTTGGGCTGTTTCTATTATAGGGAGATACCCCAAGCTTTTTCCAGGAAAAGCACATCCCCTCGAGCAGATGGTAGTAAAAGGAAATTGAGGCCTCAACCCCAAAAGTAGATTTAACCATGGCCTGTATATTTGCCAGTTCAAGATGGCAGTCCTGGGTTATCTACTGGTGGATTGCCCATTTGTGCTCCTTGGTGAGCATAGTGGAAACGCTCAAGGATTTCTCCGCAGCAAGGACCAGACCAGTATCAATGAACTTGTTGAAGGTCTTGGAGGCGTACTTGGGATCCACCCCAACAAGGGCCACAGCTGCCTTGTAATTGCCTGATTCACACATTAGCTTAAGCAGGATGATGTGTTTGATGTTGGGGATGCGCTTCTGGGCGGGCTTTGTGGGAGCTCAGATGAAATGGGATCCTGATTGATGATTGGCACACAAGGCATGGGCACCTTGGTATAGAACACAGCAACTTTCTTGAACACTAACTGTCCCTCATCAGTTTGGTAGAACTCAGGCTCCTTGTCCTCTTCCTGATTGCCATCACTGATGTAGGGCTTGTAGCTAGTATCAAGTACAGGCTTTACCTTCTCCAGCATGGCTGACGGGACTGACTCTTGCCGGTACACAATGTCAAACACATACAAAGTAAGGTCTACCTCCTTTGTTTCTAACTGTTTTTGTTGTGGTAACCTTGGTGGGCTTCCGGGTCAGCTTGGGGACCCAAGGGTTGATTCTCTGCACCCTAGCAGCTTGTGCTCCTTGAACTGGCTGTGTCAGTGCAGCGTCACTATTAAACTCTCCTCTCTCATCTCCTTCTTGAGTAGGCACTTGGGTTGCACTAACTCTATTCTTTGACCTAAGGGGGCAACCACAACCCCAGTGCACAACAGGTGCATTGGTACTCTGGTGTTGTGTTCCTTTCATTTCAAAATTTAATAAAATATTAAATAAACTTCAATTAAGTTACTCCCTAATTTTAATTTTTGCTTTTATCTGAATATGGATATTCAATTAGAGTTTTCCCACCCAATATCCCGATTATAGATTTTTTATTTCTTAATTAGTTGTTTTTGGGTTTACCACACCCATTTTAGAATACCCAAAAGATTTCCACCCATTTTCCCAGATTTCACGCCAAATCAAGCACCCAACACAATATTTTTAAAATTTATGTTTCAGATCTTGTGTCTTATTTTAGATACCTTGGTATCATTCTTGATTACAATCCATTGCACACATTGAGTGAGTGATTTTGTTTACATAGTGAGTTCCTATTGTGTTTTGTTTTTGGATTGAGTTTTGACTCACCTTGCTTGGGTGTATTTTGTCACTGATTCACATAGTAAACATATGTACACTGAAAGTCAACTCACACCATTTTGTTTGTGAATCAATGTATTTCGGATTGTAGTTTGAATAGTTTTGCTTTGCACGTGAGCACTTCTTTGTTGTGTTGACTCATTTTGCTCATTAACGCCAATAAACCCTGTTAACAGAGTGTATATTTTAACCTGATAGTTGGATTTCGCTTAAATCTGAAATCATTTTTTAATTGGTTTTTTGGTTGTGTGTTTTATGTTTTGTTGTGCTTCGGGGGGGCCGATGGGCCATGGTTGTGTACAGTGGTTTTCTAACCTGTTGAGATAAACGGAATCATCTGTCTAAAAACGGGATTGAGGTGGATCCAAATCTATTGTAATTCGATGTAAACTCTTTGATCTTTGATTTTGTTTTCAGAATGAGTTGGTTTTGGTTATCTCGACAGGTTAGAAAACTGCTTTACTCATCCTGACAGCCCTGGCTGGGTTCCAGGCATCTGATGTGCAACCTTGCCTAGTTCAAACGATGCCCACAATTCTTGGGTATTGCCTTAGCCAGCTTGACCCTATTATCTCAGGTGCACAGGGATGGGTGATTGGTTCAGGAGTGGTATAAGCTCTGGCAAGGTATGTCAGTGTATGGGACCCATCCTTGAAATGCGGCAATGCCTTGTTTCGTTATGCAAGCAGGTATATGATGGTCCGCTTTTGATACATCCAGTTGCTTGCTAACTTAACAGGATGGATGTGTGTTTAAGATCAATACTTGCCACTTCCGCAATCTAATCTTGACCCATTGCTAGGATCAAACCTGCCTTCGGGAATTATATGCTCCAACTATAGATTTTTCCTAATAACTCATTGTATTACCCTTCTCTTCTAAATCTTGCTTCCCCAAACCTCTTCTTGACTGTGCCATCTGGAATGTACTTCAAGTATGAGAAGTCAACCTGGCTCTGTGGTTGATGGGTGATCCAGGAATCAATCTATCAGGATATTCAAGGGTTTGCTTTATTTGGGAGCTCAGCATAAGATATCATAAAAGCAGAGGAAGCCAGACCAGTAAGCGATCAGATCCACGGGTGTGAGGGGGAATGGTGGTTTCGAAGTACCTGATAGGGGAGATAGAAAACTGTATGGACCTTAAAGCTTGGCTTTGTTGAAAAAGTGGTCAACCATTTTGCGTCTTTGGATCTTCCCGGTGGCGGTCTTGGGCAGATTTGCAGTGAAGTAGAACTTTTTAGGGACCTTGAATTCTGCTAGGCTGACGAGGCAGTGTTTGCGCAGGGCCAGCTCATCAGGGCGGCAGCCATCGCGAAGGCGGATCACGGCATGCACCTCTTGGCCATACTTGGTATCAGGGACACCAAACGCAACCGCCTCTGCCACGTCGGGATGGCTCAGCAGCACAGAATCTAATTCAAGGGGGCTGATCTTTTCACCACCCCTGTTGATCAATTCCTTGATGCGCCCAGTAAGGAATAGATAGCCTTCGGAATCCAGCTTGCCCTGGTCGCCAGTCCGGAAATATCCATCCTGGGTGAACGAGCTGGCATTTGCCTCTGGATTGTTGAGATAGCCCTTGGTAACATTGATACCGCGGATACATACCTCACCTTCTTCCACCTGCTCACCCTTCTGGTCCAAGATGCGTACTTGCACACCCTGTGGGATCCCAACAGACCCAGGCTTACGGGCAGCAGGGGGGAGTGGGTTTGAAGTCATCTGATGAGCAGCCTCAGTCATGGCATATGCCTCCAGGACAGGGGCCTTGAACTTCTCTTCAAGCTGAGAAAAGGTTGCAGGGGCAAGTGAAGAGGAGCAAGAGCGGATAAATCGAGGAGTGATCCCCTTAGGTGGCGAGGCAACAGTCAGCAAAACTTGATGAATGGTAGGGACAGCGGAATACCAAGTGCAACCATATTTTGCAAAGTCTTTCCAAAAAATGGACGCACTAAACTTGGGAGGGATGACAGCACAGCCGCCGGAAAGCAGAGTGGAGAGTAATGCCCCAATAAGTCCATGTACATGAAACAAGGGCATAACAATGTATGAAGTATCGTTTGTGTTCAGCTGGTAAGTATTAACGATGTTTTTCATAGTGCGGAGCAGATTCTGGTGGCTCAGCGGCACTGCTTTGGGCCTTCCGGTGGTTCCCGAGGTATGGAGAAGCAATGCAATGTCATCAGCCTCAGCCTGGGCAGGTGAGTTAGCGGGCGCAGCTAAAGTGATCTTCTCGCCATTATAAGGCTCCAAACTAACTCCGCTAGCATTCCAATCGATATTGATCAGTTGGATTCTAAGCTTCTTAGCTACTTCAACAATTGCTGGCCTTTCAGATTCAAATAAAAGAGTCTTCTGAACAATCACTGCCTTAGACTTTGAATCATCCAGATAGAACTCAAATTCAGCCGCAGTAAATTTTTGGGTTGAGAGGGGCAGAAACACAGCCCATCATTGCTGTACCAAGAAAGGCTGTTACAAAATCAACAGAGTTCAAGGCTACCAGTGAGATGCAGTCAGCCTTCCTAATCCCAAACTCTTGCATCAGCTGCTGCTTGAAACTCCCAGTTTGTTGAAAAAGCTCCCCATAGCTCAGCTTTATGTTACGATGGGTATCCACCAGTGCTACCTTGGAGCTGTTTCCTTTGAAAATTTCGGATAAAGTGTTCATCTATTAAGATCGTTAGCTTTGCATTAGATTAATTATACAGTAGTTTTCAAAGCTGTTGCAATAAGCAAGATTTTTTCAGCCACAGATGAAAAAACTCAGCTGCAAACTAAATCAACTCATCTCAGACCGAAATTAAAAAATAAGGAGTTTTTTATTAATATAGAATTGGGTTCACTTCTATTTCATTGAGATGAGTTGATTTCGATTATCGCCACAGCTTTGAAAACTACTTTAAGCAATATCAATAGGCTTTTTGTAGAAAAGTTCTTTTTAAATTAGAAAGGATCATATCGGGGAAAGTTAATTGAAATGTACCTTCAGAGAATAATAATTAACAAATGAATAGTTTCGTGCTTTTGTAGTAAGTTGGCTTGAATCTCAACAAAGCCTAGTCGTAATAACTGCAATGTTGTCGGGTCCAGGCTGCAATCAGATGCGGATAAGATTATGACATAATTGAGGGTCGCTATGAAGGAAAGAGCGTGACTTTTATTACACAAGTGTTTGGAAAACTTTCTCAGATTTCGATGTAACAAAATATAGGTTACTTGGAAGCCTCCAGGGGATGTATGCTAGCCCAATCAGATAGACCCCTTCAGTCAGGGGCTGACTCACTTGGGGTACTATTTATTTTTGGAGTTGCGGATTCCAAGCGATGTAAAGGAAATCGAACTCAGAATTACGATCTTAGATCCACTGCTTGAGTATAAAGCCTTGATGAAATATAACCCTACTGCTAAGAATTAATCAATAGAATCAAAGTCATTCCAAATCTTGTAACCCAGGATATTGCCTAAAAGCCACTACTGAAATGTTTAGGTATGATGTTGGCTTATTCAATCTCAAGACTAAATGTTTCAACAGCTGTAGACCAAAAAATCTAATTAAGCAACCCCTTAGAGGTAAATCAAACGTTGCTGTACTGCGCTTTAGAAAATTAGGCTCTTTTAAGAATAATTCATAGGGTTTCTTGCATTTAATATTATTTCAGTTTAAACAAGAAATACTTTGCTGAAATCTCATCAACGCTGTAATACAATATCTATTAGTAGTCTCCGATTGCTTTTAATCAAAATAAGTGTTCTTTTTGCAATTTATTTTATATTTATCTGCTGTTTTAATTAAAGTGTCTAGAGCATAGATTAGCTGCGTCTCAAATAACATATATTGCTTCTTCACCCTTTGCGCATTTCTCAACGAGATACCGGAACTCGTTTTCCGCAAATAGACATCTGATCATTCAACCATTACTTAAAAACACACAGGCTGGTCTCGGGATAGTAAAAACTCGCAATTTTTTCAACCAGAGTGTAATAAATGATTCAGATACACCCAAAGTAAATCAGGTAAACATATCAACAAGTGTTTTCTAAGATTCGAAGAGGAATAATTTATCTCTGCCGGGAGAAATGGGGTTTTTTAAACAAGTGTTGAATATAGCTCGTGACCCTGAAGACAAGGAGCACGAGCTGGTGGATCTAAAGGAGAGTCTTAATAGCTTAGGAGAGTTATCCAAATCAGAAAGAAAAGCATCTTTGGAACTCGAAAGGCTCTTTAAACGGATACGTCTGGATAACTTCACTATAAAACAGGTTGAACTACTAAGAGCTGAGTATGAGAACGGTGCCTCCTCTGGAATGTTTTATCACACACGGACATATAACTACCTGATCTACTACTATAGCAGTACAGGCAGGATCGAGCATGTCGAAGGAGTACTTGGCAAGATGCAATCATCTAAAGTTACAGCTGATGAGCTGACCTACACCTTCCTTATAGATGCATATGCCAATCAAGGAAATCTAGACAAAGCCCGCCTTTTATTCGAGGAACTCCAAAGTAAAATGCAAATCACTTCCTTACATCCATACGCAAATCTAATCAAAGCATGCATCAAAAACAACCAACTCAGCTTAGCCTTTGACATCCTCAACCAAATGCAAACCAAGTTTAAACCCAATTCTGTCATTTTTACGCTATTGATTCAGGCATGCATCAAGGCAAAGGATATCGACGAGGCCTGGAAAACATTTGAACTCATGCGTAAGAGTGATTGCGAGATCGGCTTAAAGGTTTACACCCTGATGATGTCTTGTGCTCGTGAGTCTGAAACTGACAAGGCAATAGAGATCTTCGAAGAGATGCTGACACGCGATATTTTCCCTACTCGTCGCGCAGTCCATGGGCTATTGACAGCCCTATCCACTAGAGCTAGCCATTACCCCAAAGCCGTCCATATCCTAGACTTGGCGTTAAAGGACAATCACTTCCGCCCAAATGCTATTACCTTTAAGATCATGTTAAATGCCGCCCAAATATGCCACAACCTCAAAGATGCACGCCTCTTTTTCTCAAAGATCATCCTTTCCATAGGCAACGATCCAGAAGCCTTTCCAGCCTACTCTAGCCTATTCCTCACTTACGCCAGTGCTTTCCAGCCTGATGACTTGCAACGCACTCTCAATCCTCAACCTACCAAACTCACTCTCCAAGCCATTTTAGACCTTCCTGCCCCAAGGACCATCGATGAGGCTGTTGAAGAAGCCAGGCTGATTATGGCCGATTTCGAGAACAACATCCAGACTGAAGGTGTTTTACTCACTCGTGTCCGCCAGTCTTACACAGTTATGCTTGCTAACTACGGATACTTCTCTGAAGCCACAGAGGCCTTTGCTTCATATTTTATCCGCACTTCTATCACTCCTCACCCCGGTATATTTCGAAGCATGCTTAGGATGTGCTATAGCCTAAAAAAACAACGTGCCTTTGACCGCTTTCATAACCATTTGATGGACCTTCTGGAGCCCATCCGGCCGGCATCTCAGCTTACGGTACGTCAAAAGAAGGATTATCAGATCTCCAACTGCCTACTTGGGCCAGTTTTGGATGACATCTACAGCGACCTGATCCGAGGGCTTACCACGTAAGCATCACATAGAAATCTCAGCTAATTATTAGCTTTAACCGCCTGACCCAGGCCTTTGAGCTTCTCGAAGAATCCGCTCATCCATGCATGGGCTTGAAGCTTAATCTTGCGCATTCGAAACCTCTGTTCAAGAAGATCCAACAGTCAGAAGATACCGAGCTTCAGGCCCAGCTAGAAGCCTTCCTCATCAAAACACCTCATACCAATCATTCCCCAACCAACCATCCTCAGGATAAACCTGATCCATAGCGGTTTAAGCTGTACATCAGTTGACCTGTGACAGATATTTAGTAAATAGCTGGCATTCATTCTTAGAGGCGGCTGTCCTTTTAGTTTCTCATGAAGCAGTTAAGTGCTGCACTTTGAAATATTTGTTTTGCATTTTATGATCAAGTCCCTGTTGCATCATCTTGGATTACTCCCTCTTTAGAAACTATTCTCTGAGAATAATCCTGGAGAACCTAGTAGAAAGCGGCTCCTAGGCCTAATCCAAAAGCTTCACTAGGATGAAGCCCCTATTCTCCAAAGGGATCCTTTCAACCAAGATCACACGATACACATTGACACTATGTGCCATAGTTCTACCCTTATAAGGCTCTCCTCTTATTTTAATAAAGATACCAATCTCTTCTAAATTCTCCCCTTCTCCTATCCTATATACTTCTCAGAAGTATATTGTCAAACCAGGTGGATCAATAAGCCTGGTTCAGGGACTTCTTAGTAATTCAAACTAAAACATGGTTAAAAGGCAGGGCTCAAAACAGTGGGGATACACAGGGTGAGTTGATTTTGCAAGGGGTATCCCTATTATGGCCAAGCTTAAATTATACAAGGATCTGATCCATTCTACCTTAAGCCCAGCAAGTTAAACCTACAGATGCTCATGATCAGCCACACTTTCTAGGCCTGGGAGGGCAAATAGTTCAAGCTTAACGGTGCCAGGTCAAAGTTGCTACCGTTACTTTTGGGGCAACACAGCTATACAAGCCAGGCAGTGCAGCGCTCCAGCTCCAGCTCCTGAAAGGTGGCCATGGGGTGTCCTGGATCATAGCCAGGGACCGGCTGGGTTGGGGTGGCATTCTTCAAGTGAATGAGTTCCACTCTCAATGCATTATACCTTGCTTGCAGTCCTGCAAACTCATCCAAGACCTTTCCTATCAACACCCTAGCATCTGCTCCATGTATCATGACATCTGCTTGAGTATGTATTTCTTTGAGGGTGTACAGCTCCTAAAAGAGTGTGTCAAACTCCTTGCTCAGGAACTCACTTCCTCTTGCTGTGAGTGCTGGCCCTCTTGACAGTCTTGCCCATCCCTCTCCAGGGGTTTAGCTTCTAGGGAACTTTCTGTACTGCTACATATACTGCTCCTCTTGCCCAGCATCTGGGTAGAAGATATGGGGAAAGATTCCATGATTTTACTGTTTAAAAATATATGGGGCCATGAAAGTATTTATTTACAGAAGAAATGATCCCCCAGAGACCTTCTGGAATGTAACTGTTTACAGACTTTAAGGCCAGCTACTCATTTGAAAATGCCTTGGGGAGTCCTCAGCTCTTGCTCCACTGCTTTATGGGTGAGGTTATGTTAAGTTTGAGACCCAGGACGTGATTCAAACTTGAGATCCTTTAATGAAAGCCTGCTTCTGGCACCTGTTCAGCCAATTGCTCCTATATCTCCCCCTGTCTTGGGCTAGATCCATTTCAGCTGGTCCTTTCACAGGCTTAAATTATCTGCACTCTTGCTTGTCTATAACCAAATAAGCTTCCAAACTTACTCTAGCCAATCCCATTGTATTCTCCTGATGTTTCTGAGTATATTCATTAACCTTTGGTTTATTTAACTGGTGAAAGATCACTAGTAAAGCTAGCCTTAAACTCAACTGATCCTATCAATGTTCATCACCTTGAAACATCTGAAGCAGTTTGCTTTGCTTCATGGGTTTTCTGTAACTCTAATAGGAAACAAACAGTTCACCAAGCAGAAGGTTGACAATTTGTGCCCTGAGCCCCAAAAGGTTTCCCCATCTTCTTCAATGTTTTGCTGGGTTTGAGATTGATTGGTTTGCACTAGGAAAGCCCTTGGGGGCTCTCTTTGCAGAAATTTCTCCAACATTTTCCCTTTGATTTCTCCTCCCCAGCAAGACCCAAGCAAGAGGGTTCCCCAAATCAGTCTGCCTCCTGCTTCTCCAGCAACTTGCTTCAGAGAAATGTTGGCACACTCTTTCCAGCATCTCCTTGAACCGTTCCAAGCTTAAACTAACAGCCTAGCACCTAACATAGCTATTAGGTTTATCCTTGAGCCTAACAGTGCTCTTTATCTAGGTTATCAGAAACAAAATTATCTCATGCACCACTACTGTTTTTACTAACCCAAGTGGTTAGCTTGAGCTTTCAGATGCAAAGTAACCACCTTCACTTCCAAGCTACCTCTAAACCATCAAGTTCTGCAGCTGCATCTCTGGACAGCCAACCTAATGATGGTTCTGGGACGTCCATGCTTGCAAAGTAGCAGTAAGACCTCCTTAAAGCTACCCATGTCATAGATAGAGAAACTTTACCCCCTTGCCAGATGAAGTAACCCAGCTATATTATCACTCTAGTCAGTATCAGGATTCTAATGCAATCTAAGCACATTCATCCCAGGGGAACCCCAGCTGTATTATTACCCCATCTGTTTTAAGGATGCTTCACTCCTTGGTATAACCATCCTAGGCCACCACTCTACCCTTCCAAAGTACTAACAATAAGCCACCTGGATAATTTCCCGAGCAATAGAAAACCACGACCAACCATCAAGGCTAGACAGAGCAATAAACCAACCAACCTTTACCTTTATCAGGAAACCAATTTTTATTTATCCAAACTCAGCTCTCATCTGTAAAACAGCTCCTCATGTGGATCATCACAGCGCTCTTTGGGGGCCTTGCTATAGATTGGGATGTTGTCTAGATAGACCACACCAAACTGGTTGAGGTATTTTCCCAGTGCGGTATTGATCATACATTGAAAGGTGCTGGGGGCGTTGGGCGGCCCAGATTGCATTACAAAATATCCATATGGGGTGCAGCAGGGTTGAAGACAGTTATGTACCTGCCGCTTCCCTTGATGCATATTTGATTGAAGGTCTTGCAGAGATCAATACATGGGTACACCTTGGCTGCAGTGAAGACTTTGAAAAGGCTGCCAGCAGTTGGGATGGTTATCTATTCCTCACTGTGATGCTGGTTAGCTTCTGATAGCTTAGATAGGGGCACATCCCTACATTATTCTTTTCTAAAAAGAGCATCCAGGATGAGCAGGGTAATTTAGACACTATGGTGAACCCTTTTGTGGTCATGTCTTTGAGGTAGGTCTTGAAAGCTACTTGCTCTCAGTAGTTACAGCTATAGATAGGTCTGTAGCTGAGTTAAGTACCAGGCAAGAGGTCAATGATATGGTTGTATATGAAGTGATGAGGTAGAGGCTTAGCAGTGTTTTCATTAAACATGTGACTCTACTTATCCAGGGAGACAGAGAGGATTCCCACTCTTGGCTCTAAATTGATATCCAGGAGTCTATGAGTTGCTATGGCTTAAGAATTGATACAAAAGGGCAGTGTGTTGTTTTTATTGAGATCCCCTAGGGTGACTGTCTGGTCTCAGTAGTTAATAATAAGGCTGAGTTTTTTGACTGAGAATATTCAAGTATCAGTGGATGCATTAGTCCCTGCAGTGGGAGCAACAATGGGAGGTACATATTCTTTCCTATCTTCAGAAGTTGTTTCTGATCTCATTTGTATTTCTTGTCTCTGGTGCTGTTTCTCATGATGATCTGTAAGCAGGCTTTGGTGGCTGTCAGCCCTGGTTTCTGTGCTAGGCTGGCATCAATAAAACTCTTATCAGACTAGTATTGACAAAGGCTTTCAATTTACAGGGAGCTACTTGAACTTTTAAAGTGACATAAATGTACTTATAATACTGGAAAGAAGGTATTATTTGGGCCAATGAGATGTGAGCAGTGCTTTTCTTGGGTCAGGCTCTGGTTAGATAATCAGCTCTGTGATAGTGAAAGCACAGCCCTTTTCAGTAGTGTCATTAGAGATCATCAGGCATCATACCTGATCTATTGGGAGTCTGGGTTCTGCTGGGGTGGTATTGAACAGGCCCATCTGTCTTCTGGTTCATGCTCAAACCCTTGCATATAAGAATAAGCTCTTTCAGGCTGAGAGAGATAGAGGTGATGTTTGAGAAGCTCCTTCATGGATGAGCTTACACTCTTTTGAAAAACAATAGCAGCTAGCTTGTATTTCAATTAGGTTCTGGTCTTAAATTTTATAAATGTGTCAATATAGACCTTGTTGTGCCAGGCACTCTGCTTGTCTCCAAAAGCGTGTTTAGAGTGTAATAGTGGGTGTCTTAGTCCTTGCCAGTTGCCATCAATTCTGCTTCAAACTTGGTGTAGTCCAGGCAGAACTAAATGTCCTCAGAGGTGACTTTGTCAAACTAATCAAATGCATTGCATGAGAGCATGCCAGTTACTCCTATTACTTTTTCTGTGCCATTGGATTAGGCAGGGAAATTGACCTGGAAGTGGAGACAGATAATGATCATGGTACAGTGGGCTTCTTCCAAGGTGAGTTTGCCCATCTAGGGCATCTCCACCTTGGTGATGAATTGGTTGATATCACATTTTATACTTGTGATGAGAGGCCTTTGGAAGCTTCAGTGAGGAGGCTGATGTTCTTTGGGTTGTTTGGGGTTAAATCTTTCCAAACAGAAAAAATCAGCCTCTTGGTAGTCTTAAATGTGTAATGAGTGATTATCATTAAAAAAAACCAAGCATCCCCAAAAATTATTAACATCTTAGGGCTCAGGTTACCAGGGTTAAGATGAATTGCCATAACATTATGAAATCATCCTTGAGTAGCCGCCCCATCATAATTAGGGATGGGGTAGGCCACAGTTTAGGCAGGTAAGGCTCACCATAGAATGTGTGCTAACTTGAAAATGTAGGACAAAGATTGTCCTACCCAAGACCAAAGACCAATAATGGGAACCATAGTGTCAATTATCAACAAAATATTAATATACACTATTTTAAATATCTTGTTGTTTTTTTCTAGGAAAATATTGGGAGCAGATGTGTGTACAATTCTTTGGCATAAAAAGGGGCTTCATATTGAGTTGATAGGTAGGAAAGAAGTTATACTTACCCTTAAACAGATGAGGCTTTATTAAGTGCCAAATGCCCTTATGGCTGAAGCAGGTTAACTCTTTAGTGCAGGCCAAGGGATTGGCCAAAAGTGTTTTTGAGGGTATAGTCTTTAAACTTGGGCTGCAGAAAATACTCTGTAAAATGCAGGGGTCTTTAAAGTACTTCTGGCGGACAGAAAACTGCAGGTGGAGGAGCTTGTGGACCAGGAGTGTCACAAGTGACAGTCATCTGCGTTTAATTCACAAGACAGAACCCTGTTTCTGGGATTAAAACCCCAAACTCACATGGACTGCCAGCCTGCAGGCCCTGCTGCCTGGCCACCCACGTTTTTTGGGCTTGAACCATGAACAGATTGGGCTTCAGAGAAACCTCTGAAACCAAACAATGAGGCGCAAACTACATTAAAAACATGCTTGCTTATGAAACTCTCTAGCCTAGCCAATAGAAGTGCCCATGTGAACAGTATTCCCATGACCAGCCAGCCCCTGCCAATAGAGTGTTGCACAAATTACCCCAAAACAAGACCCGTCAGAAAATGAAAATTCCTATACCTCAAAGAGGGAAATCAAGATTCTCCACCCAAACCCATCCAATGACAAGTCAACAATTCCAGATGTCACCAAAGATTTAAAAGCCCTGGTAAATGCTACCACCTGCCCCAAAGGATTCTACAAAAGTTTTTCTATGATAGATGGGCATACATATACTCTAGGCTGCCAGAAATTGGCAAACTGCCATCTTTGAAATAAGGTGTTATGAACCTCTGGTTCACCCAGGCCATCCTATACTTAATTTTAGCACTTTTTATTTGTAGTCTGATTTTTATGGCTCTGCCCCTTTCACTAACCAGCCCCAAGACACCCTGGGCAAGCCACCAGAGTTATACTGACCCCTAGGAGCACCTTAGGGCCTGGTACATTTCACAGAATATCCCCAATCCTGCCTATTCAGAGTTCACCTTGAAAGAAATTTGTCAAAACAGCAGGCTTGACTGCCGCCAAGGTTCCAAGTAATCAGGTTTGTGACCCGCAATCCAATTATCCAGCCACCCAAAGCCAAGTTAGGAAGTCAACTTGGATTTCCAAATATAATAACATGAACAGAAGCTGATCCTCCCTGGTGGATAACTTGTTTTGGCGCTTGACTCATTACAAGGATCAAGCCACCCCCTTCAACATCTCACAGTGTGATCAACACTATCATGTTCCTTCTTTTCACAACTCATGATGACTATATAATAATTATCCCTCAATAAAGAACATTATCTAGTTTCTAAATATTTTCCCTTTGTAACTCTGCTAAAACAGCACAGTTACAATATTGGTAGCACATGTTAGGAAGCCATGCATAGGTAGAGGTATTGGGCGGCTTGGGATGGGGTGAAGCCAAGCCAGCGGGTAAGGTCCACCATAGAATGGGTGCTAACTTGATAATGTAAAATACAGATCACCCAAGTAAGGACCAGGGTCTGGAGTTAGGGACAATGAAATCCACCAATCCTGTAAAAGTGATATAGAGTACTCCAAAAAGTTGGGTAGAGGTGGTCTTGGCTGCGGCAGTAGGTTCCATTGGGTGGTCTGGTCTTGGGGTTAAGGGTGGAGTCATGGGGACAAAGTAGGCTGGTAGGTAATTGTACTTGTCTTTGAACAATCTGGGTGGCCTAATGTACCACTTTCCTTTCAACCTATTGTTTCAGTTTATCTAGTTCTTGCCAGAGGGTTGTCAAGGAGTATGTTTTCCAAGTTGAACTTGGTGTAGGCCAGGTTTGGAGGGTATTCAGTAAAGTGCACAGGTCCAAAGGGGGCTCCCGGGAGACAGTATAGTGCCTGGGGCGGATCGGCAGGTTGGTTGCTGGAAGGAGTGGTTGCCTGATGATCTACTGGACCTGAGTTAAGATGGAAGATCACTAAGACTAGATAAGGTAAGATTTATTTGAAACAAAGGTTCATAAAACTTTTTATTATCAAAAATGACGATGTGGTCACCACCACCCTGCCAGCGTTCTTATACCATGTGATTTTGCTTCTTTGCTTTTTGCGGGCTTCAGGTTCATGGGCAGTTTGCTGGTAGGGCATGAATATTGGCTTAGGGTCTGGAGAGCATCAAGTCCTGGTTGGGTACATTCTGGCAAACAGAAGTGACAATGCTTAATTTTGCCGCTGTGGTTCACCATGTCACCTGAGCGGGCTAATTACATTCCCCTTTCTGGACTGGGGGCTGGCAGAAGTTTGTGCTTATTGGCAGGGCTAATAGTGGGTCTTGCCCAAGCCACGGCTTCTGCGTAGGCCTGGGCCCTCAGTGGCACCAGTTTGGCAGATCTTGGCTGGACTGGCTCTGGAGAACAGAAGTGACAATGCTTTGTTTTGCTGCTGTTGTTCACCATGTCACCTGAGCTGTCCAATTGCAATAATTTTTCTGGACTAGAGACTGGAAACAGCTGGTGTTTGTTAGCAGGGCTAGTAGTAGATCTTTTCCCAATCTCCTTTAGGCAGACCATATCTCCTGCATAGGTATGGGTCTTCAGTGGCACCAGTTTGGCGGCAATCTGGCAATCATTCAGGGAATCCTCATTATTAGGCTGGCAGGTCGCGGGTCAACTTAACAATTCAAGCTTGTGACTTAATGGGTTTGAGGGTCCTGGACTGTCCTGGGGGGCTGATCTGCCTTCAGAGGACTGGGGTTCAACTCTTGGGTTTTTAATACAAGTATTGAAATGTCATTCATGATAGCACAGGTAGGTTTTCCATCCTACCTTATCTCACAAAATTCCGCTTGTTGTCCGTACTTGCCGTGGTCAACAAATCCTCAATAGAATCATGTCTTGCCTCCTTCTAGACTAGACTCTGTATATATCTGGTACAGAAATACCTGATGGCTTTGTCCTGTACCAGAACATGGTGATATCACTTTCTGCCTTCAACACGCTGTCTGCACAAGGTTTCTTCCAAACGCCCACTGCTATTCCTTGAGCAACTGATGAAAGCACCATGCCTGTCTACGTAGCGCAAAGACTTCAAAGTGCTGCCTTGGAACCTTTTTCTGGAGCCAACAACAATAACGCAACGGCATGTATCCAATCTGCCCAAAGCAAGCTTTCCCAAATGAAATGCCTGCAACAATTTTGGATTGCAGAAATCTCCATCTGATTGACCCACAATGCTAGTACTTGATGTGAAAAGTGGCACAAAGAACACACCAAGAAGAATTGGGACACCTTCAAGCAAGACTTCTTGGCAAGGTTTGTGCTGAAGGACACTACACTTATGATCATCTGGCAAGTGACAAACTTGACCCAGACTGGCACAGTGAAGGAGCTCACCCGCGCCTACAAAGAACTCCAACTATGTGCCCCCTCTGATATGGCCTTTGACACTCTAGCTACCCACCTCATGTACTACAACACACTCAAATTGCACATAATGAGACATGTAAACCTGGACCAAGTAACCAACTTGCAAAGACTATATTGCAAGGCAGAGAAAGCAGAACAAACGTCCAACACTCTCCACAAGGCGCAAACTAGAAAGAGAGAGAGACTCAAGGATTTTCACCCAGCTGGGCGCTCCAATTGACCACCCCCTGGGAACAATAGCAACAATGCAAACCACAAACCCACAGGTTCAAATGGACATGAAAATGGGAACAACAGCCAGTCAAGCCAAACCCACTTCCGTATCACTGCCACACAAAATAACCAAGACAGGAGAAAAGCCCAGGGAGAGCACTAAGCAAGCCAAGCTCTCCCTGCACAATTCCTGACTTGCCTAACAATGAGTACCAACCTGAGAACGTGGACCAATGCCCAATTATCCAAGTTTTCTCAGAAGACCTGGTACTTTATACCATCACCAGACATCCCAATAAACTGATGTCCTATCCTTTCTGTTTTTGCAGTTACACAGGCTCAGCACTCCTGGACTTGGGTGCGGATCAAACCCTAGTCAACAGCAGCTTTGTAGACAAGTTCAAGCTAGCCACTAATCCTTTGCGGATTAAAAATGTGGTCCTGGCTGATGAACATCACATTGCCATGACAAGGAAAACTGCTCCATCCTTTGTTATGCTTGAGAACCTTCATTCCACCATCCAGGGTCCTGTCATTGACTTCTCCAAGTTTGACATTGTACTGGGACTGGACTGACTGCAAAAGAACAACCCCCATGTAGACTGGGTGACCTCTGTACTGACCATCAAGAATGAAGGCATCAATTTCCAGATCTATTCTGACTCAGTAGACCAACTCCTACGCAACCATGTCTTTGTACTCATCACAGAGACCTTGGACAAAAAAGAGAGCATCAAGGCAGTTGACTGGGACTATTGTCAGTACAAGATCATACATTTCAAGGATCATCAGGACACCACCACCCCTCAGGATTGTGAAATTGTAGCCTGTCATCCAGAAATCTTCAAAGAGGCTCTACCTGTGTTGCCACCAGAAAAACACATCCAACACTCTACCCAACTCAAGGGAGCTGTACCTAAGGCACAACCCATTTATTGCCTTACCCCAAACAAAGACAACACCCTATGTGCTTACCTCAAGGAGGCATTGGAGAAAGGACTTATCTGCCCCTCAAAGTCTCCTTTTGGCGCTGCCATATTCTTTGTAGCAAAGAAAGATGGCACCCTACACCTAGTCACAGATTATTGGGCCCTAAACAAAGTTACTATTAAGAATTGATACCCACTATCACTCATTGATAACCTCTTTGATGCCTTGGGCGGCGCTACAGTCTTCTCCAAGATTGACCTGACTGCAGGCTATAACCAGATCCGTATCAAAGAAGAAGACATCTTTAAAACAGCCTTCCATACTAAATACGGTTCTTATAAGTGTGTGGTACTCAACTTTGATATGAAAAACGCCCCATCAACCTTTGTGATCTTCATGAACAAGGTGTTTGCCCCCCACATTGGCAAGCATGCCCTGGTATACCTGGACAACATCATTGTCTACAGCCCCTTGGTAGAGCAACACCACAGGGACCTGGAAGCAGTCTTTGCCACCCTGGCACAACATAAGCTGCTAGTCAAGCCCTCCAAATGCCAGTTCTTCTGCAAACAGTTGCACTTCTTGGGACACATAGTTTTGAAAGACAGTATTAAACCTGACAGCCAGAAAATCCAGGCCATTTGCAAAACGCCACCTCCAAAGGACAAGTCAGAACTCCACACATTCTTTGGAATAGTTGCCTACATTTGGAAATTCATAACTGACTGCAGTGTCTTAACTGCACCTCTGTCTGCCATAACTGGCGCCAAATCCAAGTTTTTATGGGCCCCCAATGTGACCTTTGCTTCAGATGTCTCAAAGAGAAACTCACCACAGCACCCATCCTACAATACCCTAAACATGATGGAGAGTACCAAATGGAGACAGATGCCTCAGACGCATCTATTGGGGGAGTACTACAAATCAAGAATGATGACAGCAACTTCCTGCCTGTGGCCTATGAATCCCGCAAATTGACAGATAGCAAGTGTCAATACCCTATACATGACAAAGAGTTGTTGGCAATTGTGCACTGCCTGGTCAAATGGCGTTGCTATCTAGAATGGCAAGAAGAGTTTACAGCCTTGACAGACCACAAGTTGCTTATCTACTTTAAAACCCAAGAAAACCTATCCTGGCGCCAAGCCCGTGGATGGAACTTCTGGAGAGGTTTAACATGCTTATAAAATATAAGCCTGGTCCAGAGCTTGTAATGGCGGACACATTTTCACGCCTATATGTCAGAGCCACAAGAGGCAAGAATGGGCTCAACCCAGACTGGCCTCTCCTGGTGCTCCAAACAAAAGACAAAGATTTCCCCCCTAGGATCACAGACATAACAAAGGAAACTGTCATTAAAAACAAGCACTTATTTGAAGACGTATATGGAACCATACATTGGGAAATTTCCAATGGAACAACCATCCTGTACATTCCCACACACCAGCGGGTTGACACAATCCTATGTTACCACAGAGACCTAGGTCACACAAAAAGCCACAATCTCTACAAATTCCTTAAACACAAAGCATGGTGGCTGACCTTATACCGGGATGTCCAGGAAGTCTTGGACCAATGCAAATTATGTGAGAAATTTGCAAAGAGCGAGACCCCACCTAAATCAGTACTACCTATCTGCATGCGTCTGTCATTAAAGGGGTGGGCCCTAGACATTGTGGGCCCTATGCCTGGGAAACATAACAACAAGAAATACATCATTACCGTAATAGACTTTGCCACACAATGACCAGTGGCACAAGCAGTTAAGACATATACTGATAACAATGTACGGTAATTTATAGGGAAAAAATCATCAGAAAATTTGGAAAACAAGAACTCCTGATAACTGACAGAGGCAAAGAATTGGCCTCTGAAGATACCAATGTATACCTCATCAAGAATGGGGTCCAGCACACAGTGACAACACCTTATCATCCTCAGGCCAATGGACGCGTGGAGCAGCCAAATGGCAGCCTTGTGAAAGTGTCGTAAATCATGCAATCAATGCTATTTTGATCTGGCCTTCAAATATTGATAGTTGCAAATATTTGGCTGATTTTGCCTTCAAGTTTGGAAATTCCCTGCCTTCTGTAAATGGGTCTGGTTCAATATCCACCCATTCCAGATTATTGTACCTGTCTGTGGTTGATCCTGGTATGACCTCATCCCAACGTGACTCCCTCAGCCACTCTGTCTTCCTATTGAGTGATCACTGTCTCTTGTCAACTATTTAAAGAAGAATCATTACTCCTAATAAAGACAAGTTTATCCAAATTTGTGTTGGCTTTTATAATCTTCAAGCTTTTCCTGTCCTTTCTGCCAAAAGGACTTTTACATCTTGTTTTCCAGGAAATTAAGGTATATGTCCTTAATTTTGCCCTGACAGCTAACCCAAGGCTAGCTTTGAACCTCAAATCTTTTGTAATAAAGATTTCCCACTGTGTCCTCCAGGATGTTGTCCCCTCAAGCCAAACACAACAAAATGGTGCTCACTACAGGGGCTGCAAGCCCCTTGGTTACCCCGTTCCCACGCACATTCTCTGGTCTCTCTCCCTTTGTTTCCAAAGTACCAGATCAACCTAAAGTTTCTAGTCCCCCTCTAGAAGAAGACATCACTGATAACCCCGCAAATCCTATGGTATTGGTTCTGTCTCCCAGGCCCGCGTGGGCCCCCCTTCCTGCTTTCTTCCTCAACTATGAGCAAGCTTGTTCTACCGCCTGCTCCCTTCTTCATTATGGAACAGTAGCCATGCACTCTATCCCTGGCCTCTGTCCCAGGGACGCCTCCAAAGACCTGTATTCCTTCCTTTTGGACTTTGGTCTCCCCCTGTGTTGATGGAATCCACGGATAATATTGGCGTGTTGGTCAACCAGTTCATCCAACCTGCCCTAGTTCACCACCAACTCGCCTTAGGATCCCAAAATCAACTGTTAGATGCTGTAGCCACCGCCGTTTCAAGTAACCACACTCAAAATATGGCCTACCAAGAATGGTCACACAGTCTCTTTGCTTGTATTTCTGACAACCAGTGCAACTTGTTGACGTCACAGAAGCATTTAACTGCCTCCCTGAACTCCCTTTGTTCCTTGCTCCCTGGATACATAAAGGATCAACTATGCAAATTGGATGAACATCAGACAGCATGGTGTGAGCAAATTGAGGCTTTTCTGCTAAACCATTGGCAGGACTTTGAGACTCTGGTTAGTGAGCTCAATTGATTCAGAGAGAATGTCAACTTGCAACTCAAATTGATAGAAGCTCATGTCAAAACTTGGGGCTGCCACCTGCAGCATCAATACAGTCTAGATAAGGCTACACTAGGCAACACTCTATACCAGGTGCAAAATTATGTGGATGATAGGGTAGCCTTTATTGAGGTGACTCCTTCAGTTCCTCCTGTCAAGCCACCATCCAATTTTGAAACCAAGGTATGGGAGGCCATTGCTGAACTCAAGGCTACCATCAACGTCAAGCTTCTGTGCAGAACCTCCCTCCAGTTGAACCTATGCCTGACCCTTGTATTGCCTCCCTCACTGATCAGGTGGCTACCTTACAAGGTGAAATCAAGTACTTAAGACTGCGCCTCTCTAATTCTGAAGATTTGTCATCTGAATCTGAAGATGAAGAGGAAGGTGAAGTTGTTAATACTCACGCTCATGACAATCATGGTTGTTGCCCTGGTCTAGAAGGTCAACCCTGGGTCCACTGTGCGCGTGCTCTAGATTAACTTGCCAAAGTGATCAATGATGTAGCTGATAGGCAAGACACATTGGAAAGAGAGTGTTACAAAAGTAACAGCTTCAAAGCCCTGGGCGGGAATCAAACCCGCTCCTAGCCACCAGGTGGGGCTAGCAGGCAGGGGAGAGTTGCCTGCGCCTGGATTTTTGCTTTTGAAGCAAATCCAGGTGCAAGAACCATTCCTATCCTGGTGGCAGCTGAGGAGCCCGCTTTGAGCCCCAAAAGCTATGCCCAAGCCTTGGTTGGTTTGGCTGGGTCTGGACAGGCTATTTTTATCTGCCAAGTAAACCCAGACCAAGCCCACCCTTCATTAAGTAATTTGGGGTCCCCAATTGGGGACCCCTTTTTCAATCAAGTTCTTTGGGCTCAAGAGAGCCTGTCAAACCAGTCCAAAAATGGTGATCTAATGGGAAAACCCCCAAAACCCCAGAAGCCAAACCTGCCAAAATCAATGACCAGCCAAGCCAAGATGGACCATCAAAAAGCCAAACAACTGTTCATAAAAACCCCAAAAATAACCATGAAGCAGCCAGCCACACAGATAGCATCAGAAGAATACCCAGAGGCACCTGCATGTGAGTAAGTATATAAATCAGAAGCACTTGAAAAAGTTCTTTATTGCCATCCTTACCAAATAAAGTTGTTATGAACCTTTGGTTCACCAATTTTTTTCCATACCTATTTTTGATACTCTTCCATCTGCATACATCCAAGTGTCAGCACCCCTCTACTGGGATAGATAGTCAGACTCCAGTTGATAAACCCAAAGCCTTTGACTACTACTGCCCACCCAACACTCCATTTGGCCCTGTGCATTTCACTGAGTATCCTGCCAATCCTGACCACAAACCCTAGACATTGGAAGACTTGCAGTGGTACACCTGCCCAAACGCTCCCAAGGAACCCTATCAAATTGTCCAAGATGGCAAAGCAATCATCATCTACCCTTTCATCTTCAACAGGAAGTACAACAATACTGCCACCTACTTGGTCCCCATGGAACTGTCCCCAAAACCCAAACCAACCATCTCAACCCCCCTCACTTCTGATGCCTCTGGCCAGAGTAGTCAATTCCTGGGAGTGCTTTACCTGGCGCTCACAGGATTGATTGACTCTGCCTTGCCAGCGGCTGGACCTTGGGCTGTGGCTGGGAAGGCTCTTTCCTACCTGGTAAAGTTAGGTCCCATCATCTGGTGGGTCATACCAGTACCCACTTTGACTCCTCCATCACCTGCTGGAGCACCATGGTACTCCTGGTATCCTGACAGAGAGGTCCAAACCCTCTCCTGCTTTACCAAGACCCTAAATGGACAAGTTGCCTCCTTGGTTGCTCAGACCACTTCTCTGGATACCTGTGTCAATGGGATTGCTGGCACCTTGGTAGTGCAACAAATCAAGATTGATGAATTTGGGACTGCTGCCACCACTACATGAGACATTGGTGGGCAAAACAGCTCTACCTTGGACACTCTAGAGGAAAGCCTTTGACTCCTTTGGGCTAGACATCCTGCTGCTGAATCTGAGTTTGAGGACAACCCTCATATTAATGTCCTCAACCCTGGTGAAAACAGTCATTCCTTGTCCTCCTCTATTGACCCAAACTATAAGCCAACCTTCAAACAGATATTTGATCCCAAGACTTCTACCATTGCTGCTTTTCTGACCATTTATGAAACTGTAATGCGTAGGGCTACCAACGAGCTCAAGAAGGAACACATCTTTACTTATCATCCCACTTGCCAGGAAGTTGTGGTCCCTGAGCTCCCCTCCATTGTCACTTGGGAGGATACAAAGCACCTCTTTATTGAGGAGTTTGGAGGAGACCTCAGCTTGGAGGTCAAAAAGGATGCATTTATGCACATTGCTTTCAAACCCAAGGAAGCCCTGGCCAAGTTTGTAGATTGTTTCTACATTGAAGGCCAGCAGTCAATTACTAGTCAACAGTTAACTCCCCGGGAAGCCTACACGGCTTGTTCAAACGCTTTGAAGGTGAACCAGCTTCTATGTCTACACTTTAAGGCACATAAGGCTTCACTCACTTCCATGAAAAGTATTAAGACGCTCCTACAAGACATGCATTTGACACATGGAGGTACGGTGGTATGTGAGAGTAAAGCCAATAATGCTGGGACTACCTCTTGTACGCCACATATTATGACTCTGGGTACTAGTGGACAGGCTAAGAGGCAAGGCTGCCATAACTGTGTCCAGATAGGGCACCACTTGCGCGCTTGCACTAACCCTCAAGTGGAAGGTTGTGATCCCAAGGAACAGGCATGAAAAGAGAGGTCAGCTTAGAAACAGAGACGCTCTCTGCTGATTAATCTCCCCTGTCTCCCCCTGATCCTCTGTCTGATGAGGAAACCTCCTCTTCCTCTGGCCCAACTATCCTTCATCTATTTCAAAATCTCTCCAGTGATTCAGAGCCCAAAGATTCTGATAGTGAAGACTCTGATAGCTATGGCTATTCCATCCTGGCTATTCCATAAACCATCCCTGTACCATACAAGCTTTGCTCTGAGAAGACCACCACCACTTCCCAAGTACCTACAAGTGAAGCTAAGTCCATGGTGGCTTGCCCTTACCTAGCCCAAGCCCACTGACCTCGCGTCTTGGTTGACTCTTCTGAGGAAGCAGCCAAGCTAGCCAAAGCTCTTTTCCACAACGTAACCGTATCTCTCCCACTACAGACTGTATATAAAGAAATTCCTGCATTACAGTGCATGTTAGCTAAATGGGAAAAGGAGCTAGATGCTGCGCAAGATGTGTTGACATTCTTGCCTCCCTTTGGGAAAGATATAACCTGCGTGGAAGTATCAATCCAAAAGGTTAAGATCAAAGCCATCTTGGACACGGGTTCCTCAATCAACATGGTATCTTCCAAACTAATGAAGAAACTTAAGTTGGCCCCTGACCTCAACTACACACAGTTGTATGGCACAGCTGGCATGGCCCAAACTCAAGCCATTGGTGCCTATTCTGCTCTACCCATGAGGTTTGGGAAACTCCTTATTGCTTCCCCCACTGTGGTCCTAGAGAAAAAAAGCTATGACCTCTTGGTTGGTACTCAATTCCTCCAAGAATATAATGGGATTGTAAACTTACAAGATGGATACCTTTTGCTCTTGGGATATGAGGTTCCTTTGATTTTTGAGGAACCTCCACGCCTCCCAGGAAAACGTCTTAAAACTTGCATGCTTGAGTACCCTACAGGTATCTTCTCTCTCAAGTATAGGACTAACTCCTCCAACATGTGTACCCCTCCTCCTTCCTGCCCTGCGGAAGAAGGGGTACTTCTGCTAGCATCATCCCCCTGGGCTCTCAAGTGAGATTTTGATTCCCAGATTTCCTATGAGCTACCTGAAAAGTCCTTCTTGGAACTTTACTCACCTGAATCCTTAAGTTGTACCAAGCCTTGCCTGTGTCCTGGGATTTTAGACCAAACCCACAAAGAACCCAAACAATTACTGCTTGCTAACCTGACGGCCCTGCCCATGCAGATGACCAGAGGCCAGGTTGTAGGTCATGGCTGTATACTTGGAGCAGAACAAGTGGCCTCCCTCTCCTCCTTTGGAGCTTTCAGTGATTTCAATCTACCTGAAGACAATCATCAAGTTCTCTCCTTATTCACTGCTGCTGACTTCCCCCAATTGTCTTCCATCCAACAAAAAGACGTGTTGGACCTGCTCAATCAGTTTAGCGATATCTTTGCCTCTGGACCTACGGACTATGGTCTAGCTAAAGGGGCCATCTGTCAGGAAGCCAGTCATAGGTAGAGGCATTGGGCGGCTTGGGGTGAGGTGCAGCCAAGCCAGCGGGTAAGGCCTACCATAGAATGGGTGCTAACTTGATAATGTAAGATACAGATTGTCCAAGCAAGGACCAGGGACCAGAGTTGGGTACCATGGAATCCACCAATCCTGTCAAAGTAATGCAGAGTACTCCAAACAGTTGGGTAGAGGTGGTCTTGGCTGCAGCAGTAGGTTCTAGCGGGTGGTCTGGTCTTAGGGTTAATGGCAGAGTCATGGGAACAAAGTACGCTGGTAGGTAGTTGTACTTGTCCTTGAACAATAAGGGCAGTATCTTGATCCTCTTTCCTTCACGTCCTATGTATTTGGTACTTCTATTCCTTGCCAACAGGTCGGCAATGAGGATGGTTTCTAAGTTGTACTCCAAATAGACCGGGTTGGGCGGGTATTCAGTAAAGTGCACAGGTCCAAATGGGGCTCTGGGGGGACAGTATAATGCCTGGGGCGGTTTGGCAGGTTGGTCTCTGGAGGGGGCAGCAGCCTGGTTATCTACTTGGCTGGAATTAAGATGGAAGATCACTAATACTAGATAGGGTAGAATTTGTTTGAACCAAATTTTCATAAACTTTATTATCAAAAATGATGATGTGGTCATCACCACACCGCCAGCGTTTTTATACCATGTGAATTTGCTTTTTTGCCTTTTGCAGGCTTTGGGTCCATGGGCGGTTTGCCAGTAGGGCATGGATCTTGGCTTGGGGTCTGGAGGGCATTGGGTTCTGGTCAGGCACACTCTGGCAAACAGGAATGCTTAATTTTGCCGCTTTGGTTCACCATGTCACCTGAGCAGTCTAATTGCATTCCCCTTCCTAGACTAGGGCTAATAGTGGGTCTTATCCAAGCCACTGCTTCCGCGTAGGTCTGGGCCCTTGGTGGCACCAGTTTGGCGGGTCTTGGCTGGACTGGCTCTGGGGAACAGAAGTGGCAATGTTTTTTTCACCGTCGTTGTTTACCACGTCACCTGAGCTGGCCAATTACAATACTTTTTTTGGACTGGCAACTGGCAACAGCTGGGGTTTGTTGGCAGGGCTAGTGATGGGTCTTTCCCCATCCTCCTTTAGACAGACCACATTGCCTGCGTAGGCATGGGTCTTCAGTGGCGCTGGTTTGGTGGCAATCTGGCAACTATTCAGGAAATCTTCAGTATTAGACCGTCAGGCCGCAGAGTGATTCTACAATTTGAGTCTGTGACTTATTGGATTGGCGGGTCCTGGACTTTCTTGGGGTTTCTGATCTGCCTTCAGGGGACTGGGGTTCAACTCTTGGGTTTTCAATACAAGTATTGAAATGTCATTCATGACACCATCCATCAGATTGATACTGGTGATGCACCCCTATTTCGTGCCAAACCATACCACCATAGTAGGGTAGAGAATACTCAGGTGTCTAAAGAGCTCAAACAACTACTAGACACTGGGCTACTGGCTCCTTCCCAAAGTCCTTGGGCTTCCCTGTTACTGATCCTCAATAAGAAGGATGGAGGACATCACATTGTAACGGACTATTGCCGCCTAAACTCTCTCACTAAGAAAGACTTGTACCCCTTTCCCAGAATTGACAATGCTCTCAGACAGCTGGGTGGTTCCAATTTTTTCTCAGCCATGGATCTAGCCTCTGGATACTGGCAAGTTGAATTATCTCCTGAAGACAGAGAGAAGGCTGCGCTTATCACCTCAGAAGGTCTTTTTGAACCCACTTGTATGCCCCAGGGACTCTACAATGCCCCTGCTGCATTTCAACAGGCTATGGACTCCATCCTACAAGACCTAAAACTCTCTTGTGTCCTCGTGTACCTTGATGATATCACCATATCCAGCGCTACCTTTACCAGCCACCTGGACCATCTCAAGGCTGTCTTCATCAAGATTTATAAGGCTGGCTTGAAACTCAAGCCCTCCAAGTGCTCCTTCTTTAAGGAATGTCCAGAGTTCCTAGGGCATGAAGTCACTCAAACTGGAATCTGCCCCATGAATAATAAGGTGGAAGCCATCAACAAGATGATACCTCCCATAAATCTTTGTGAGGTTCATTTATTCCTTGGTATGATGGGCTACTACTGACAGTTCATCCCTGAATTTGCTGAACTGAGCAAACCCCTCAACCAACTACTTTGCAACGTCCCCTTTGAATGGACTGACAGCCAACAACAAGAATTTGAAGCCCTGACGGCCAAGCTCAAGGAGGCTCCTATCTTAGTCTATCCTGATTATGATAAAGAGTTCATCTTGTATACCAATGCTAGTGGAGTATCTGTGGGTGCCATTCTTGTCCAACTTGACAATGAAGGTGTGGATTGACCTGTAGCCTACTCATCAAAAGTCCTCAATAAGCACAAGAAGAACTACAATGTCACTGAGAAGAAATGTCTGGTGGTGCTTCATGCAGTGAAACAGTTTTGGCATTACACCTATGGAACCCACTTCACAGTAGTCACAGACCACTCCTCCCTCAAATGGCTACAACAGCTAAAGGAACTGGAAGGTCAACTAGTGTGTTGGGCTCTGCGTCTACAAGGGTATGACTTCACTGTGATACACCGTCCTGGGGCCCAACATCAGAACACTGATGGCCTATCAAGAATACCAATCCTGGCTATTCATCCCGCTGATGCTGATCAACTATACAAACTAGAAGGGTATCCTGACTCTTGGACCACTGAGCCAGAGGACATCTGCTTGGCACTACAGACCCTATCCAAGGACACCTAATTTGTGATAGGCAGCTTTTTAAAAAGGTCAACAATGCCTACCTACCCTACGTTTGCCCTAGCATGAGGATAGCCATCATCCTCCAAGCTCACATTGACACTGGCCATGGAGGCATAGCCAAGACTCATGATTGGTTGTGCAAAAACTTCTACTGGGAAAACATGCGCCTCTTGATCCCTGATGTCCTTACCTCCTGTAATTCCTGTCAGCTCTAACGCCCTTGTCTGTCCCAACACCAGTTCAAACTCATCCCTCCAAAAATGCCTTCCACACGGTGAGTATTGATGCTGTTGGGCCTTTCCCCTGGTCTAGGACGAGATGTTGGTTTATCTTGGTTGCTGTAGACCACTTTAGCAAGTGGGTTGAAGCCAGAGCAACAAAAGATATAATGGCTAGGACCACAGCTACTTTCTTGCTGCAAGGCATTTTCTATTACATGGCTGCTCTCTTGTCCTGCTCTCTGACAATGGTACCAACTTTAATGCTCGCCTCATCACCTCTATTGTCAAAGCTATGGGGACTCACCAGTTGTTCTCTACGCCATATAATCCCTCCATCAATGGAACTGTCAAACAAGCAAACTCCTCCCTGGTATCCATCATGAGAAAACTCACGCTCTCTGACGCTGCGAATTGGGACATGTTCCTCCCTGCTGCCCTCTTTGCCTACTGCCTTAGTAGACACTGGGTGACTGGTCAATCCCCTTTTGCCATGCTGTATGGACGTGAGGCCACTACCCCCTCAATCTTGGGACCCCTTTGATTGAATTTGATACATCTGCAAATCCTGAGGCCCACGTTAAAGACTTAACCAAATGTATCATTGACATCCAGGTGACTGCTTACTCCACTGCTTATAAGGTTAAGGCTCTGGAGCTCTCCCTGTCCAATGCTGCTAGAGCCCTCCTCCCCAAGTATCAAGTAGGTGATCTAGTTCTCTACTACCAGAATTGTACAGGTGGTAGAGCCCACAAGCTGGATTCCCTATGGGTTGGGCCCTGTGAGGTCACCTTTAAGAAGGGCATTGAGTACACTGTGAAACTACTGTCTTCTGAACGTCCTTTTGCCTGCGTTCACTCCAAATTTCTTTGCAAATATCAACTCCCTGTGTCCAATCTTGAGGGGGGAGATGTTGTAAATTGCACAATCAATGCTATTTCAATCTGGCCTTTGAATATTGATAGTTGCAAAGATTTGGCTGGTTTTGCCTTCAAGTTTAGAAATTCCCTGTCTTCTGTGAATGGGTCTGGTTCAATATCCACCCATTCCAGATTATTGTACCTGTCTGTGGTTGATCCTGGTATGACTTCATCCCAACGTGACCCCCTCAGCCACTCTGTCTTCCTATTGAGTGATCACTGTATCTTGTCAACTATTTAAAGTAGAATCATTACTCCTAATAAAGACAAGTTTATCCACATTTGTGTTGGCTTTTATAATCTTCAAGCTTTTCCTGTCCTTTCTGGCAAAAGGACTTTTACATCTTGTTTTCCAGGAAATTAAGGTATGTGCCCTTAATTTTGCCCTGACAGCTAACCCAAGGCTAGCTTTGAACCTCAAATCTTTTGTAGTAAAGATTTCCTGCTGTGTCCTCCAGAATGTTGTCCTCTGGAGCCAAACACAACAGCAAGCCTTGGCCAAGCTTACCGCCGGGAGACCTGAGGACTGGCACAAGCAGCTATCAACTGCATTGCTTGTATGCCGGACCCGTGTGAACAGATCCACCGGTAAAAGCCCATTTGAGTTAGTTTATGGAACACAACCCAATATCATCCAGGCACTATCAGGACCTAAGATAGAGATGCCAGACAAGGTTTTACCCTTCTCAGATCCCCAGGTCATACAGGCCAATAGCAACCAGTCATAAAAAGAAGAAAAGTGTCTACAAAAGACCTTCATCCCCATCCAAGACAGACATGAGGTTGGCAACAAGGTTTGGGTCATGAATACCAACAAAAGTAAATTACAGCCACAAAAAGTGGGCCTTGCCATCATTCTAAAGGTAAAAAAACAACACTTACCTTGTGCAAGGGCTTGGAAAACAAAAACAAGACAAAATCCTCCACCATGATTGCCTCAGGCCCTGCAAAGCAAGACAAAAGAAACGAGAGACTGTCTTACCCACCACCAAACAACAGCTAGTCCAGTATGGCGCCCAGGCTCCTGACAACCTGCTCCCAGAGAAGGCCGACCTTCAGTTGGGGGGGTGTCAAAATAGCAGGCTTGACCGGCCAGCAAGGTTCTGAGTAAGCAGGTTTGTGACCTGCAATCTGATTATCCAGCCACCCAAAGCTAAGTTAGGAAGTCAACTCAGATTTCCAAATATAATAACATGAACAGAAGCTGATACTGCCTGGTTGGTAACTTGTTTTGGCGCTTGACCCATTACAAGGATCAAGTCACCCCCTTCAACATCCCACAGTATGATCAACACTATCATGTTCCTTATATCCACAACTCATGATGACTATATAATAATTATCTCTCAATAAAGAACATTATCTAGTTTCTAAATATTTTTCCCCTTGTAACTCTGCTAAAACAGCACAGTTACAACAAAATTCTAATTTACAAACCTGAATCTAGAATCAGAGAGCCTGAACTTTTTGGACGTGAAGGCACCTGGCATATCAAGCAATCATCACTATTCCAGGACAAATACAACTCCCTGCCCGCCTATTTAGTGCCTATGACTTCCCCTGTGACCTGAATGCCCACAAGAAACTGTTATTGCCAATGAGTCAACCTCAACCCAACTATTTGGTGCCCTTTATATAACACTCACTGAGTTATTTAATTCTATGATGCCCACTAATAGACCTTGGGCCTTGCTTGGAAAATTGTTCTGCTATATTGTAAAGTTAGCTCTCATCCTGTGGTAGCCCTTTCCTCTGGGTCCACGGGCCAACTGCCCGCAAGTTTCCCTGAGCCTGCTGCAGGCTGGCTCCCTGACAATGAGCTACTTGTGATAGTCTTAATGCTGGAATTCTTGGTGGCCTTGCTCTAATCAATGGTCTAGCTTCCAGCCCTGGCAGTGGCATATTGCTATTTATTTTCTGTTTTGATCAGTTGGTAAATACCTAATATATGGAAAGTACTTTAGCAAGGTACAGTGCCAAGTTTCACATGTGGAACCTAGTGAGCAAGGCAATGATTGGGTATACTATCAATACCCAGCAAAACACCGTAGTGTGCACATTAAATTGTCCCAAATTACTGACAAAGTAAGTAATTAGATAGTATGTAAAGGTATATACATCTATAGACATTGTTGAATGGGGCAAAACCAGAGCAGGCCAAGAGTACAGCTGGGAGGAGTTTAATTGTACGGGCCCCTCATAGTAGTACTCTTTGCTGGGTTCTTGGAAAGGCACATGTGGTTTGAAGGTGTATTGGTGGCCCCCAATACCAAGGCAGGCTGTAAGGACAGCAGAGAAGATAAGATGCTTCATCTTCTATTCCACGGCTCATACCAGAGTCTGGCTGGACTCCCACAGGGGAGGCAGGCCAGGCCTAAAAGACCATGTACACAATTGGCACAATACTGACTATATAATTCACAGCAGTGGCTAAGGGGCGCCAACTTCCAGTATGGGGCACAGCCTGGTTGGCCAGCCCCAATACTACAATTTAGATGAACCCCAACTTACTGAAGTCTTGGGCAGGAGGCACATTGAGCAAGGGGGGAGTGGAGGGGATCTCCTTCATGATAGTTGGAATTGAGCCTCTAGAATGACCAGGAGGAAGATCCAGGTGATGAGGGTGGAAGAGCTCCAAGTCAATGGCGCAAGGTGGCGTGACCAGGTGGACAGGAGCAGAGCCAGGAGGAAAATGATAGGCGCAGGTGTATTGTGTAGTAGATTCACAAAGAGATTCAAACAGGATGATTATATTGATGCAAAAATAGATAATTCCTGCAAGAAAATTATGGGTTCTGGGAATAAAGTTGTTTACTTTAAGATGTCAATAGTGAGAAAGGTTTCTCCTCCTCACTACTTATACTTACTGAGGAATGCTTAGCCTTTTGTGCCACCAGAGGCCTGGTGGCATAATTTTCAGTGAGTATTGTAAAATGGCTTGGAAATTGCATACTGGGAACTATGGAGGGAAGGGCATCAGCTGTTTCTTCATGGTCATGGGGTTGGATACAGCATGCCAAGGTGCCACAGCTATTATTAGAACTCACAAGTGTTCAAGCACCCAATTGAACAATTGATCAATTGTTTTCCCAATTTATCATTTCCCAATAGCAAAAAGACCTGATTCCATGTTTAATTTTGGTTCCAGGGTTTTGCGGCACGTGGTCTCACAAACCCCTGGCCATTTGCAGTCAAAAATGGGGAGTTTCTTCTAGGAAGGAAGTTGGCAAAAGCTTCCACACTGTTGGTTATTTTATCTCCAGGCAGGCTAGCTGTAAGATCTGAAGGCTTGGGGCAAATTGTTGTAAACTAGAGCCTTTAACCCAAGAATGTTTACATTTGTCAAATAAAGAAAGGTAGGCAAAGTTTGCAATAGTAACTGAACTAAGGCTCCTAAGAGCTTATATGAAGTAAAATAAGGACTAAGATAATTTATTAACCCTAAGAAAATAAAATAGAGACCATTTTTAATGACTGACAATTTGTCAAAAAGTCAATTTCTAAGTCTGGAAAATGGTCTGCACTATCAGGAGGATTGAAACTATCAACAATTAAATTGTGAGTGCTACTATAAAAGCTGCCTAACTGGTGAAGAATAAAATCAAAGGGAATCATGAACTAAGATTTAACTAATATAAAAGAATCGGAAGAGAAAACGCAAGCCACAAAACCTAACAAGTACCTTTTTGGGGTGCAAGTCAAACAATCCCAACTTATTGTTGAGACTGGTAAACCAAGCCTTTTTATTGAGCTTTGGTAAATTGAGGTGCATATTTGGAGTAAAAGTTTAACCTAAAGAGGTTCACTGACCATGTGAAGAAAGGGAAACATAATTTGTGACTGGTTGTTTGAGATAACTTTAAGAAGTTAGGTAGGCATAAAGGAGACTTCAGAGGGAGAAAAAGACAGTTATGGAGAGTGCTTAGTCAGTTTAAGCAAGTGAACAGAAGGAAAAGCTAAGTTCAAAGCCTGGTAAATCACATAATCAAGCGTATAGTGAAAGGTAAGATGTTTGTGAACCAAATTAATAACTTGGCGTATAGGTCTGAGTTCAAATCCGGTAGCGGAAAGGTAAGGAGTTTTGAAAAAAAACCGTTAATCACTCTTAGATTAATAAAAGGCTTGAAAAGCATAATATTAAAATCCAAAGGTAATAAAGGTAAGGGAGGAAAAAGAGAAGATGGTTAGTGCAAGGAGAGAAATAAATAGGTAGTAGACCTGGGTAGTTTGGAGAGACATAACCAATAAAATGTTGAAGGAATAGCAGCTATAAATAAAGGTGAATACTGACACTAGCTGTTTGTCTAGGGCATTCTGGGACTGAAATTCTATCTCCTGGGGAAGGACAGACAAAGCTTAGTGTCTGGGACTTTTCTTTTAGGTAAGTCTTGTAGTGATTTATGTGATATTATTGAGGGTAATTTCACTCAACAATAGCCCAATATATTATCAAGTATATGTTTTTTATTATATACTAGTGACCTTGGTGCGGCATGAATAATGAAAAGCACTGGATTGGAAACCCCAAACACTTGGTGTTGTCTGAGATTCTCTTTCTGGGCTGACATTGGGGTGAGTTTAGTGGTAATGTATTGCCAATTCCTGGCTGGCAATAGCATGAGGAATTTGGTAAGCTTAATTGCACCCAAACTCATTAGGTGCAGTTAATGCATAAATATTAGTGCAGAGTAGCTTGTCAACCCCTCTCTTATTTAGAATATTCCCAATTTGGGCAGCAGTTCCCCCTAAATTGGGAATTGAGGAAATTTCCTTTTTTGGTTTACTGAATTGGAAGTTTCCCCATTCAGCAGGGGTGGAGAGCCCAGCTGTGGGAGGTGTGCTTCCCGCAGCCGGCTGGCTGGCGGGAGCAGGCAGTCAGTGGCTGGTGTTGGGGGCGCGCGGGCAAGCCCCCAGGCTGGGTGTGCAGCCAGCAGGAGCCTAGTGGTTGGCTGCGCAGTCCGCAGCCGGCCTATAAAAGGTGGAGTTGTCAAAATTCAAAATTTTAAACTTTGTTTTTTTGCTGTGTGTTTTTTGCCGCCGTTCCCCCAACCAGGGGAGACTGCTGCAAATAATCCTCTTGATTATTTGGCGCCATTGTGTTGCAAATGTTAATTCCTTGAGACGTATTGTCAGGAGTATTCCTGACAGCTGTGTCATAGTGAAGTAGAGTGAGAGCTTGTTGTAGTTGATCAAATGGGGATTATACAGTAACTTGCATAAGTAATGGGTCAACATTATTTTTAATAAAGAAAGATTTTACAAATTGAAAATGAGTAAAATTAGCATGAAAAGATGCACCGCAAAATTTTACACAAAGCTTAAATAAAAATATGCAAAAATAAAAAGTGAAACAAATATAAAAAAATTGAAAATCAACACTATTACAGCTTTTTAGTATATATAAGAGTTATGCCCTTAAAATGCTTATGAAACAGAGCCTATTTTCCAAACTTACCTAGATAATAGAATTGAGGTTAGAGAATCTTTTGAACAGAAAATATGGCTAAAAAAAGAGAAATACCTGAATATATTTGCAGTCAAGTTATTTTAGCAAAAGATATGGGGTTATCTTATAGAAAAATAAGCAAGAAACTTAAGATTGATGCTGAAAATTCCCAAGGAATTTACCTACAGTACCTGTCAGGATTTCTGGATATTGACTAATTAATGGTTTTAACAAAATAATGCGGGCCTGGGTTGTGGGATCAGTGATCAAATCATATCCTGGAATCAACATACTCATGCATTACAATTCATGAATTGTATATGCAATTACTGCTCATTAATTAATCCACCTCAAACTACCACCTCAAACATGCTTCCCATAATAATTACTATTCTAAAACTTTAAATGAATCCTAGAACAAGAGGGCCGTCATATGAACTGTCATCTGCATTATATCTAGAAGAGTCCAACATGGACTGGGCCGTCAGGCCAACCACTCTAAGATAAAGGCTTTGAGCCTATTGTATTAGAGTAGCTCTGATTAAGTGAAACAATCATCTCTGTGAACTAGTAGTCATCACTGGCTAGCTAGCCCTGGAAGTGGCCCAGGTAGACAGAAAGAATACCAATCTGTGGAAGATGTCAATTTAGCCTTCCAATAAAACCACCCCAAAAAGGCTGGACCTCCTGCCATGTTGCCCTAATGCTACTTCAGTCTCCTTTAGCGTTGTGAGCTAACTCAGATAAAACGCGGGCAGGCAGGCCGCCTTAAAGCCAGTCCATTATAATAAAAGACTGATGATTTCTTAACAACTTGATGATTGATCCAAGTCTTATTTCCTCAATGTGATCCTCTCCTGAAGTTTTATTAGTGGAGAGCAAAAGATGATACTGTTGTCATACAGTATAATTATCTATAGTAAAATGTAGAGACAAATTATGAACCTATAACAAGAAGTAGGAAGATCTGTCCCAATTTCTTTGGGCCTTGGGCCCTGTCAGACTTGTTACTTCTGATGGCAACAAAATATTCCGGGCCAAAGGTTACGCCAAAGTCACAGGTTCTCTGTACTTTCCTAATGTTAGAAGACTTAGGATATCATCTGGCGGATGATAAAATACCATGGTCTGCAATTTTCTGACAGTATTAAAAAACCAACTCAGTTAAGAATTGTCCCATAACAGGTTGCCCTAAAAAAACTAGTGAGAGAAATGATTGACTGGTAATTAGAAAGGTTTTGCAAAATTGCTTTTTATCAGCCAAGCAAATTAAGAAAATGTACAAAAACTCCTTAGAAGTTGAAGTTTCTGAGACTACTGTCTGTAGAAGATTACATGATCAAGGGTTATAAGGGCATGTTGCAAGAAGAAACCCCTTATTACTCCAGAAAATATGGTTAAAAGAATGGCCTTTGCTTGTCAATATGTTAATCACCCTATATCTTTCTGGGAAAAGGTTATTTGGTATGATGAGACCAAAGTGCTTATCAGTGGATCTCAGAGACGCAAAACTTGCTATTGCAGACCAGGAGAATCACTCAAGCTCTGCTGTTTAAAAGGTACTGTTAAAGATAAACATGTTAGTGTCATGTTTTGGGACTATTTTACAGCCAATACAAGAGGAGAGATCCAGCCACTCACTGGGAAGGTGGATGCTTTTGTCTACAGAAGGATCCTTGATTAGAATCTCTGCTGTTTTATGAGGGATCTACAAGATCCAGCCAATTATACCTTCATGCAAGATAACACTGGTGTCCACAAGGCCAAGATTATTAAGAAATATTTGGATTCTAAACATATTATTTGTTTGGATTGGCCTCCTCAAAGCCCAGACTTAAATCCTATTGAACATCTTTGGGATGACATTAATTCTAATTTGCCAGAAGACTCCAAACAATCCATATTGGATCTAAAATTTGGAGTGGCTAAAGCATGGGAGGTGATTCCTATGGAAACTCTAAAAATCTTGTCCACTCAGTGCCTAGAAGACTTGCTGCAGTTATCAAAGCCAAAGGGGGACAAACAAAGTACTAAGTACTTGAGATATTCAACATTTTAAGTTATCTAAATATGATAATAAATAAGTATATTTTTGATTTTGTTTTATTTTTGTTTCACTTTTATTTACTTTTGCATATTTTTGTTAAAGCCTTGTGTAAAATTTTGCAGCGCATCTTTTCATACTAATTTTGCTCATTTTCAATTTGTATAATCTTGCATTATCTTAAAAAATGCTGTTGACCCATTACTTATGCAGGTTACTATACATCCAAATAAGGATGATATTATCAATGAAGAAAAGATGGTGCATATTTAATTTAAAGTGATAATCTTTAAAAGGGGATATGAAAAGATGCAACAGGTTATATTACACAGGTACAAGAAGAAGACTTTGATTTGAACCACAGTTAGGGAACCAGCTGCATAGATGAGCTCACACTCAATTTTGTAAATTTCAGGAATCATTTCATCAGGAGGAGGAGAAAGATTTCCAGAATATTGTTGGGAATTTTGACCAAGTAATGATGCCAATTATGACAAAGCCCACGGATTGGGATTGCTACAACCAAATTCATAAATTAGTAGTACAAAATACAATGATACTAATTATGACAGAGCTTGCGGATATGAATTGCAGCTACCAAATAACATAAATTGATAGTATAAATTATATGCATATTGGATCAGCATTAGTCTGCTGACCTGAGCCTTAAACTAGCCAATGATAAGCGCCGCAGCGCCACCTGACAAATATTGCTGGCGCCACAGCGCCGCCTTACTTTTACATTGAGCGCCAAGGTGCTGGGTTCAATTTCCCATAATCTTGAATTCCCATAATTTTCACATTAATAATCATTAAGCTGTAGTATACCAAGGAAGCAGGAAGTGATCCTGAAGTAACTAAATTATTCCACACCAGCAAAGATCACCTGTGCTGGGTGAAGATGAAGATATTCTATTGGTTGGCGTGCAAGAAGCACCAAACCTAGATTAATAATTACCCAAATTAGGGGCATGTTAGAATGTCCTAGAAGACATTGCTAGAAGCCCAGAGATTACCCTTGTAGAAGGTATAAGAAGAATTAATCATTTACAATAAAATCATCTTTGAACCATCTTCATTTTTTCCTTAGTGTCAAGTTTATACTTCTGGGAAGTATAATAAACAAAATAAAGGGGAAGATTAAGAAGAGAATGATACTTTATTGAATATGAATATAGGTTAATATATAGTATCATGACAAGCCACATGTTATCCATGTACGTCATGGAGGTCATGGGGCTTATCTGAGTAATGTTCCTCTTGAGTCACGAGGCTTAATCAAGTTGTGTTTCATTTAGGATCTGGATTAAGTGATCCCTGTCATAGATGGTTAACTGATAATGGTGCCACCGGTTTATTGACTGGGCAGTGAACCACTTGGTGAGCTGCTCTGTGATTTACTTGGGGCGTTAATTCCCCGAGAGGGAGTAATCAAAGATGTTGCAACATCTCCCCCTGGGGTGCTGGAAGGCGGAGCCTTGGGGACCTTCTTGAGGGTATCTGGTATACGGGCTTGATACTGATCCAGTTTGGCGTTAGGAACAGGGAGCCTTGAATTTTGTTGAGCTGCCCTTGCCTTAAACAAACAAATTTGATCATGATGCATACATTTTAGTTTAGTTTGAGCTCCAATTCCTTTGATGAGGTAGGTGTTATTGGGTTTCACCTCCATGACAATGCCTGGTCCGCGTAATCCTGGGTCTAATTTGTGTTGGTTGTGATTGACAACCCAGATATTGTCTCTGACTTGGAACCTTTCTTGTTGCAATGGGATTGCTTCCTGCTGAACCCTTTGTTGTTCCATTGTCTCTTGGTCCTTTCTGGCTTGTAGTACTTTTGGGTCATTGCTGTCTGGTATCTTATTTGGAAGTGGCAGTTGTGGTCCTGTGGTTGTACTGACAAGTGAGGGTTTCTGACCATAGACAAGTTCATAAGGGCTTTTGCCCGTATTGCGGTTGACTTGTGTTCTGAAGACCATAAGGGTGGTTGGTAACATGTCAACCCAGGCTTTTGGATTGTTGGCAGATAACTTACTGAGGGCTTCCACTAGAGAGCTGTTTAGTTGTTCTACGTGTTCATTTGCTTGTGGGTGATAAGGGCTGGCTGTGACGTATTTTATTCCATTTTTAGCAAGATAGATGTTGGTGTCAATAGCTTTGAGTTCAGTGCCTCCATCTGTGATTAAGAGGTTGGGCTTTCCAAACTTAGCTATGATCACCTTGCCTATGAATTGTCTCACGTCATTGCCTTTGTGTTCTTTTGTGGCTTGTGCTATGGGCCATCTGGTTGCATAGTTGATGGCTGTGATGATGTACTTCTTGCCTTTGCTTTCACTGGGCATAGGTCCCACAATATCTAACAACCATACCTTGAAGGGTTGTGTGATGGATGTGGGTACTACTGACTTGGGTGGAGCTTTGGTTTGGGCGTACTTTTCACAGACCTCACATTGTTCCATTACTTCTCTGATATCATCTAGCATGTTGAGCCACCAGTAGCGGGTCTTGAGATATTCATGCAAGTTTCTGCTACAGGTGTGTCCCAAGTCTCTGTGATAACGGAGGATTGTGTCAATCTTTTGTGTTGACGGAACGTAGAGTACAGTGTCACCATTTGGAAGGATTTGGTGGAGGGTACCATATACGTTTTTGAACATATGTTTGTTCTTGAGGACTTTCTCTTGGATGTCCATTGGTGTTCCAGGTAGGAACCCTTCCTGGAGATTCCCCATGATTAACATGGGCCAGTCAGGGTCGCCATCAGTGCAGAGGATGTGTTTATTGTATAGCCTTGATAGGGTGTCTGCAGTAAGCATCTCTCTGCCTGGCTTGTATTCAATTTGCATGGGGTATTGTGATGATCCACATGTTTGGTGGTTTGCAGGCGGGGCTTATGTTGGCCAAGCAAAGGTTTGGTTGTTTGTTGGAGGTGAGCCTAGTAGGTAACATGGTCTACTAGGGTAGGTAAGGTGAGCCTAGTAGGTAACATAGGACTACTAGGGTAAGTAAGTCCTGGCTGGTAGGTAACAAAGGACTACCAGAGGCAGATGTTGCCTCCACCCAGCAGAAGATATTGGCTGCTTTGGGGCTATAGTGCTTCACTCCGCAGGAAACTGTGGCTGTGAAAGGGTGAAGACTGAAATAGCAAGCAGGGAACTTTGTCTGTCTGGGGGGAGTAGGTTTTGGACCCCTGGCAGGTAACGCGGGCTGCCAGGGAGGGGAAGAGCTCTGAAGGCTCTATGTACCCTAATACACTTACAGGAGGTCTGTGAGCAAGCACCCTACCTAACAGACTGGTAGGGTGTCCTTGTTTATGCCCCTATGGGAGCTTTGGGGAAACTCAAGGTGAGCATTGGAGGGTATAGGCATGCTCAGAGGTGTCACCAAGGTGGCTTGCTCAGGGAAGCAAGCTGCAGAACTTGGTGTGATCAGGTCTCTGGGAAGTAGAGCTTATGACTCTGCGACTGAAAGCCCAGACTTCATCACCTGGGTGAGTAAAGACAACACATAGACATAGATTTTTGGTTGAATGGACTAAGTGGATTGCCACTTGCAAGGGCCCAGTCAAACTCCAGTTCAATGTAGACTCATGCCTGGGTCTACAAGTTCTGGTAATGGGGGCTGAGATAAAGAACCAAGATGGTTCACGGGATTAACAGAGAGAACTAGCAAGAGGGACTGTTTTATCACAGTGAAGGCTAGTTGATGGACTGTTAACTCATATTGAATTGAATGAACCAATATGGTTCAGTGTATAGAAGGAACAAGGAAAGTTCCTAGTGAGGATTTGTTGAGGGACTGGTTGAGGATAAGTTGAAGGACAAGAAGATTATGATGCAGGACTAGCTGATCATAGAGAAGGATGGCCAAAGGACCAGAAGATTGTGTTGCAGTACTGAAGAGCTGGAATATGAGCTGGCTGAAAGATCCAAAGATATAAGGGAAGAACTGGTGGTCTGGAGAAAGGAGCCAAGATTTTGCCAAAGTGGGAAGATGTGGAACATTTTGCCTTGGTTTAGTATTAAAATCAAGAAGGAATGTGGATAGAAGTGTGGTTAAAATATTTATTTATTAAGTTCCTAGGATAGACAAAGGTATGTTGCTATAAGAGCGGGATACAAAGTTGTTTTTGTGGGACGTTTTCTTTGGATTTTACTATATTTGTAAATATATGGGGAAAACATTGAAGAGGTCCAGAAAGAACAATTTAAATAGTATTCTACTATTTAAATTGGTTCAGGTTGAATGCAGGGAAGACTGGTGCCAAAATAGTGGACTGGTTAACGCTTTGATGTGCAAAGAGTTGTCAATTTGAGCGGTTTGAGCTGTGGAAATTGTTTTCATAGTTGGATCCCAGTGGAACTTTAGAAATGGTATATTTCCGCTCTCTGCATTCATTGGTTGAGTTCTGGAAGGTTTCCTGATGAAAATGATTGGTTGGAAGCCAAAAGCTTAAAGTATAAGCAAGGAAATAGTGAATTAATACTTTAAGCTTTTGAGAAAGTAAGTATGTAAGCTTAAGTTATTATAGGAAAAAGTGAGCGGCAATGGTTTAAGCTTATGAAGAAAGCCATTTTGAAGGCAGAACCATTGGGAAAAGAACACTATAAGAAGGTGGCTGGCTGGAAAGTTACTGGGTCTTTTTGATGTCTTTTCAAGGTCTTTTGACGGTCTTTTTGGAGGTCTTTCCCAGGTCTTCTGAGTTTTTGCCAAGAGATTTTGGAAGCCTTTTGATCACCAGCAGGAGCTTGATTGGACTGATACAACCCAAGATAACAGAGCAGGAGCCCAAGAATAGGAAGCTGGATCTTAAGCGCGGCGCCGGAGTCCAAGTTTAAGGTGCCAGAGTCCAAGTTTAAGGAGCAGGAGTCCAAGTCTAAGGAGCAGACGTCCAAGACTGAGGTGCAAGAGTCCAAGACCAAGTACAAGGAGTTCAAGATATTGTTGGAGGACTCCAAGTATTGACAAATCCATATTGTTTCCTTGACCTCCTGGGCCATATGCCAGAAGGTTTCTAATGGGATCTTCCTTCTGAGAGTGAATAAAAGCCCATTTTGACCCCTATACATATTTCTGAGATATATTTTCCCTTACTAGAGAATGACATCCCCTTCCAGCCAGTCCCTGGCTACAATCCAGGACACACTTGGAGACTGGTGGACAGGAACCCCACAGGTATCTCTGTATGAGACTCATCCATTTGGCTTGTCTTCTTGACAGGTGTTGTTGTGTCTTGAAGAATATCAACAACTTGTGGTTGGTGAGCACTTTGAACATCTGGGCTCCTTCTAGATAACATTGCCATTTCATGAGGCAGTGTATGATGGCAACCAACTCCTTATTGTGTATAGGGTATCTTTGTTTGCCGTCTGATAGCTTCCTGGATTCATATGCCACGGGGAGGAAGTCTTTCTGGGCTGTTTGGATACAGAGGACTCCTCCTATGGCATAATCAGAGGCGTTGGTTTCTAGCTCATAGATACCCTTGCGGTTTGGGTATTGCAATATGGGGGCGGTAACCATGCGCTCTTTTGGCTGGCGGAAATGTTGATCTTGTAACGGTGTCCAGATGAACTTGGTTGTTTTCCCAGTGATGGCTGATAGGGGAGCTGTTAGGGCACCCCAGTCAGGGATGAACCTGCGTAAATACGCTACCATTCCAAGGAAAGTGCAAAGCTTGCTCTTGTTCCTTGGGGCTGGCATCTCTGTTATAGTGCGTATTTTGTCTGGGTTGGGATTGATACTGTCCTTGCTAATGATATGACCAAGGAAGGGGAGTTCAGTTGAGAAGAACTTGCATTTGGATGGTTTGGCAATTAATTGGTTTTCTTGCAGGGTACAGAGGACTGCACAGACGTCTTCCAAGTGTTGTTGTAGGTTAGGACTATAGATGATGATGTTGTCCAGGTAGATGATTGCCCTTTTCCCAATGTGTTCCTTAAATACTTTGTTCATGAAAGTTACAAAGGTACTGGGAGCGTTTGTCATGCCAAAATTGAGGACAACACATTCAAAGGATCTGTATTTAGTCTGAAACGTGGTCTTTGGGATGTCTTCAGGTTTCACACAAATTTGGTGGTAACCTGCTGTCAAATCAATTTTTGTGAAGATTTGGGACCCCCTCAGGGTGTCAAAAAGGTCATTGATCAGAGGCAGGGGATACCTGTTCTTTATTGTGACCTTGTTGAGGGCCCTGTAGTCTGTGACCAGGCAGAGGCCTCCATCTTTCTTTGCCACAAAGAAGACAGCAGCACCAAAGGGTAATTTTGAGGGTCTGATGAGGCCTTTCTTGAGTGCTTTGTCAAGGTAGGCTTTCAGTGTGTCGTCTTCTTGTGGTGTGAGGCAGTAGATTGGTTGTGCTTTAGGCACACTACCCTTTAGGTTGATCTCATGTTGTATGCCCCAATCAGGGGGCAGCCCGGGTAGTGATTCTTGGAATACAGAGGGAAATTTATTGACTAGCTGGTCTCTAATTGGATTTTTTTGTGTTGAATTTCTGTGTTTTTGAAGTGGATGACTTCATATGAACATGTGCTCCAATTGATTTTTCTGATGTCTGTTTCTTTCTCTGTTTCCATGATTTTTACAAATATGTGGTCCCTCATGAGGGTATCAAGATGTGTTGGGTACACGTGATGGTGGACTTCTCCTTGCTGGATAGTGAGGGTGGCACCGTCCCAGTCTATGTGAGTCTTTGTCTTTTGCATCCAATCTAATCCAAGTATGATATCGTATTTGGGGATTGGAATAATGAGGCCACTAATTGTTGTTTAGACATCTCCAATCTGGGCCCTGAAAGGTCTGGTCTTGTGGGTAACTGGTGTGCTGTGGTTGTCCGCCATGATGACTCTCTTGATGTTACTTTGAATGGTAGGTAACTTCATGAGGTCTGAAAAACTCTTGTTAATAAGCAATTGATCAGCTCCAGTGTCAAATAGCGCTGTTTTCAGGGACCCACTCATTGGGAAGCTTTTACCCAATTGAATGGAGAAGAGCTCCCAAGTTGAATTTGATCTGAGTGAAACCTACTGGAATTCCTATCATTAGCATGTGTAGAAGGTGATCAAATAGACAGAATCTTCCCAAGAAGGAAGTGAAGTGATTGAGAAGATAATAGACACTAGTGTACCCCAAGACTAACCAGGGGGCCTTGGGGTGGATAATTGGGGGGAATCAAGCTGTTTCAACATAAGGGCATGTCTTAAACGCGGACCAAAATGATACCAAATTGAGTCTTCAGATTTTTCAGTAGAAGTTGGCTCAGGGTTTTCAAAGTTAACATTTTCTTGCCCATAATTGATTAACACACACAAAGTGCATACAAGGAAGATGAACTTCATGTTGTTGGGGAAAACCTTTAAAATCTACTAATCAAGTGTTTAGAATTGAGAATATAGATTTATTGGGTTGATAGAAATAAGGGAATTTTTGGAGCAATTTGGATGGGAGGAATTTGTCAGTTTAAATACCGAATTCAAGTGAGGAAGGGAACATTGTGGTTAACAGGTGGATCTGCAAGAGTGATTTGTGAAGTATTGCCTTGCAGTACTGCAGCAGGCTGCAGGCTGCAATGCAAGAAGAGGAAAGTTGGGTTATTGCCTTGCAGTACTGCAGCAGGCTGCAGGCTGCAATGCAAGAAGAGGAAAGTTGGGTTATTGCATTGCAGTATTGTACCTTGCTTTGGTTGGGAATGAAATCTGGGGCTGGATGAGAAGTATTCCTTTGGCTTGGGTGGTTTTCTGGGTTTGATTGGATAATTAGGCCCCTGAGTCTCTGGTTGGGATATCCTTTGCATTTAATTTCAGATTGATTAGTTGGTTTATATTTATTGGAGTCCAAATTTAATGCTGAATTGTGGATATTGTTGTCTGGAACCTTGATTTTTGTTTTTAAAATAGGATTTATATTCTGGCCTTGATTTTCACACTCAATTTTGTTTTTGCTTTTGAAGTTAATTTTAAAACATTGATAATCAATTTCAAATACATTTTCAAATTGCTTTCATTTAAAGATTCAGTTTTTCCCTTTGTTTCTGATATAGCATTTATAAATGTGACTCCTGGTTTCTTAATGATTCCAAAACAATTAAAATTTGATTCACAATTTGTGTTAGAGATGGAATCCCTTACAGCTGTGCCCTGGTATCTGCAAAAACGGAAAGGATAGGTAAGGAGTTTATTTCCATATTGGGCAGCAAACAGGAGAGGGTTGCTGGAGGGAACCTGGATCATGGTGATGGAGTTCACGTCCTGTTCTCTGTACAAGTCTTGTGAAGAGGGGGAGGGCAGCTCACCTAAGCACTCCCCTGAGCTTTTCCCTCCTTGTTGGTATCTTTGGTGCTAGCCTGGTTGGCTTGTGCAGTGTGATTTCCATTTTGAGGCTGGGTACTGTTGGCTTGGTTGTTTTGCTTATTGGGGCGAGGCTCTCTCTTAACTGCAGGGTTTTCCTTGCATTTGTTGGAAGTGTGTAGATTGTCAGACTTCTGAGCTGCACGTTTTCCTTCTAGGAATACATCTTTGAGGTTCTTACAGCGGGTCATGTCAAACTGATGTCTAATATGTGTAGGAAGGCCATTGTAGAAGTCCAGGCGTGGTCCAGGTTCATCAAAGTTGATGGTGTTGGGCGCACGGTCATGTAGTCCTTTGTATGTGGCGATGTATTCCTTGATGGTTCCTGTCAGTTTGAAGGTTTGGAGTTTGGTCATGATCACTACGTCTGAGTCCTTCATGGAGAACTTTTTGAGGAATACGGCCTTGAACACTTCCCAATTTTCCTTCTTGTCAGGATGTTGAGCTAGTCATTTGGTAACAAAACGCAATGCAGTCCCTGTGACGTGGAGGGCAATTTTGCTAACCCAGAGTCTTTGAGGATACTCCACTTGTTCGAATTTGCTCTCGGTACTGTTGATCCAAAGAGAGGCGTTCTCACAGCGTAGTCCTGCAAAGGCGCCAATCTCAGCGGTATGTAAGCGTTGAAACATGATATTGGGTATCTCAGGTTGCGTAGGCGCTGTAGTGGCTGGCGTGGTAGGGAACAGTCTGCAGGTTTTGAGCGTGTTGTACTGGTCAATGGGTACAAGGAGATTATTGTAGATGACAAGTCCTGGGAGGACGTCTTGTTGTACTTTGTAATCTCTCCAACTGTTAGGAAGTGACATTGCTTGGGTTCTTTTCTTGGGAGGAATTTTTTCCTTTGAGTTGGGTAGGTATGGATAACCTACCTGTGCTACTACTGCCAAGTTTATACTTCTGGGAAGTATAATAAACAAAATAAAGGGGAAGATTAAGAAGAGAATGATACTTTATTGAATATGAATATAGGTTAATATATAGTATCATGACAAGCCACATGTTGTCCATGTACGTCATGGAGGTCATGGGGCTTATCTGAGTAATGTTCCTCTTGAGTCATGAGGCTTAATCAAGTTGTGTTCCATTCAGGACCTGGATTGAGAGATCCCTGTCATAGATGGTTAACTGATAATGGTGCCACCGGTTTATTGACTGGGCAGTGAACCACTCGGTGAGCCGCTCTGTGATTTACTTGGGGCGTTAATTTCCCAAGAGGGAGTAATCAAAGATGTTGCGACATTAGTCCAGTTGACCTTTATCCTAATCCTTAAGTACTTCTGCGCAATCAGAAGCCATTGCATGGGCAATAATCATGGTTTCATTCAATCCTGGCTCTTCTGATACAATACTACTCATATCCTCACATATGACTGTATTCTGGCAAATGTCCTGTGCCCTATAATCTCAAATAATTGTGGCCCTGTAACACAAAAAGCGCGACAAAGATCAAAGTGGCAAAAATGCAGAGCCTAATAATCTTGTTATTAAAAATCAGATAGGGAGATATTGAAATAAGTGAATTATGAGGAAAGAAATTTATTTAGAAAGAAATATCAAACTACTGAAGTAATTTGTTGAAATTATTGTTACAAAAAGCCCCTGGGTACATTTTGATGAGGTGGCCTCCTTGTGTTTGGTATTTAGTCAGCTTAAATATACCACCAATGATGGTTTTTTAAGCTGTTACCTGATCTCCTAGGAGGCCAGGGTTTGATACCTATGCAATGTTTTTGAGAGAAATTGGGTGCAGGACATCCACACTCCACTTGGACCCAATTTCCCTTGCCACTGCCCACATTTGATTGATTGTTAGATTTGAATCTATGATCACCACAAGTGGACAGGGCTTTGGGGCAGGTTTTCTCTGGTGGTGGTGCTTTGGCTAGCTACACCCAGGAAAACTATGCCCATGACAAATTGAAAGAAAGTATTTTCAGGAACTAGCTTATTGATTACTGTAGCACTTGAGAGAACCCATAGTTTATCTTGGATTATCTTCATTGGCGGAGATTTGACAGATGACGATTCTTGGTTCTACGCCAAACGATTATTAAAGTATGCCTCTCAAGCCTTAACTTGGGTTGATCTTCCGTTGAATATTTAGTTCTGGGTTCCATTTCATAGCGTGATGGTTTGGTTTTTATGTTGCGCAGATCCTGCGGTGACAATTTTTTGTTCCGGCTCAGCACATGGAAGCCCCTTGCTCCTTATAAATTCTAAACCTAAGTCCTGGCTGAATCCAGGAGCTCGAGTTCAAAGCTCGCTAAGCGCAAATATTTTTTAGACCAACCGCAGCGCTTGGGTTTTTGATGGCTGGTATGGGTGGAGACGAAGGATGGCTCGGTAGCGCTTGGTTGAGTAACCCTTCCATCGATATGGTCCAGAGGGATTGCATTGAACCGGCCTGGCTAGACTCAATCAGCTTGAAATCCAATGCATTTCAGAAGAGCCGCCAGTTGTTTTGTAGTTTCACATTATATGATAATGACGTAAGATAGAGGTATTTCATGCTAGGATGGGTAAATTTGATGGTTGCGAATTATTTCGGTAGCGATAGATAAGGAAGAAATGATTCGGCTTCAGTGTGGAACCAGCTCTAGCTCCACTCGCTTTATTAGACGAAAAGATTCCTTGTCTCAATTTCGATTAGTCAATCTAGCATGATTGGGGTTCGGCAGCCTAATTAATATTGCTGCCATCTCGCTGCCATGAGCAGTCTTAAGCCCAGCCGACAGTGCTGGCTTCCAATATCTAATTCGTAATGCCAGCTAGCTACCTGAGATCCCGCTCACAATCCCCCCGCCCTCGACGGGTTCGCAAAGCTTTCACCTTCTCGGGTACGTCGATATTGAAATATACCAACTGTAGTTAGAACCACAGATTCATGTTTTATGCTTCTAAATGTCAGCTTTTTATATTGTATTTACGTGACTACTAGGACGAGATTACTTTCAATACCTGGAAACAAAGCGACTTGAATTCGAGAAAGAACGCGCTTCACTTTCCATTTACACATCCCCCCTCAAAGTTTTTGGTTACTTTTTCCTCTACGGCCTTAATAAGATTTATTTGGCTGCCTCATGGCTTCTTCAGCACTATGTTTATCTTACCGCCTTTTCCGGCCTATTTTTGTCACTATACATTAGTCTCTACTACGACGGAGTCCATCAGCAAGTAGGTCTCCTTTATTACACAGTCTGAAAAATCTACTCAATGATTCTCTCCCTGTTCTTATTCCTCTTATAACTAGTTTCTTACCCGAGCACCCTAAGCTTTTTAGGCTTGTCAAAGGCGAAGTGAAGTTCTATGGCTTTTGGCTATTGTTGGGTGTTGCATCTTCAATAGGTTTAGGGACTGGGCTCCATACCTTTGTTCTTTTCTTGGGGCCTCATGTAGCAGAAATAGCAATGGTAGCGCACGAATGTGGTTCACTTAATTTTGCCGTGCGCGGGGTAGATAAGTACGCAACCCTTTTGAAACAATATTCAAGACATTACTCTTTAGGCTTAGCTGTCGAGTTAATAATAATTCTACGGGAGTCACACCGGTGATGATTCTCCTTAAAGTGCTACCCGAAAGTCTGATATGGGGGTTCGGGACAGCCCTAGGGGGAGTTGCCACCTTATTTCATTGCTCGTGCTGGTAATTAGATATCAATGCGGTGCAAGATGACCTAACATGTTTTCTTAGCTGCCTATGCCGGAAAGGGGAATGCCGAAATGGAGGAGCTTCAATCACTCAGTAAAGAAAATCCTGGAAGCCTCGGGATCCGCCAAAGGATTATTCTTGGAGTTTACAAGCTGCTTCTTCGGACGGGCTTCTTGGGAATTTTTATTTGTGCTTCGGTATGGGTTTCAAACAGGCTACATCTCACATCTTAGATACCAAATCCCCTCTTTGATTTGGCTGGAATCACTTGTGGGCACTTTCTCGTTCCCTTTGCCACCTTCTTTTCTGCGGTTGTATTCGGAAAGGGGTTTGTCAAGGCTCCACTGCAGGTACGTTTTTAAATTATATGCCTAATCCAATGCAGGTCTTCATCATAATTGTTCTTTTCTCAAAAAATCCATCCAGATGGTCTTGAATTACCTCAAGCCCAGGATGCCGTACATCCACGACTCGATCGAGCGCATGGTGAACGATCAAATCAAATCCATCCGCTCTGGAAACACCATGTCCTCAGAGTCTGGAGCAGGGACCAAGTTAATCCCGCTGCTTTGGAATAGTTTGATTGTCCTGATGATGCTTTACTTTCTATTTTCAATCATTGAGTCTCTTGCCCATACATACCTACAGCAGCATCAAGAAACAGAGCTCCTGCATATGCCGCAACCCGCACGAAAACGATCAAAATCAATGTGATCCTGTAGCCGTCATATTTGCTGCTAAATAAAGCCGCTAAGCTTTAAACTCAATACTAATCTGCATCAGAGCTCTTAAACCGGAAGATGTCCCAATGACTTTACAATGATCTAGGCTTTTTCATCTTGACTCTTTTATCAAACCTTACAACTAGAATCATCATCTTAACATAAGACTTGTACATCTTTGCTTTGCATGTAAGGGACATTAAACTTTCAATTAAGCAAAATACTAAAAAACGTCCTTCATTGCTAATCTCATATAGACCAAATTATTTCACATATCTGGTGATGTTCCTTGGTTGATTAAGACATTCTTTTAATTCATGGTTTACAATAGCCTTTAATTTTGAGAATCAAATAATGTTTATGCTATAATATTTTTTTATGCTGAACTTAACGCTACACCTCCAAGGCAAGCTTTTTTGCCTCTGTAAATTGGGTTGTCATCTGGGCACTAGAATCCACTTATGGCGCCAAACGATTTGCATTCAACCAAGATACAGTGGCCCGAAAAAATACCTGACCAGCAAAATTTTAAAGAAAAAAGTAAATTTCAATAAATGAAATTTGCTATAAAGAGCATGAGCAGATACACCACGGATTTTTACACAAGTATGGTTTATAAAAACGCGAAAATAAATAAGTAGGAAGAAAATTTAAAAATAATTCAAAAATATTTAATAATAAGAGCTGCGCCTTTAAGTATATTAAAGCGCATAAAATTAATATGAGATAGCACCTCTTATTCAAACTTACCTAGATTATAAAATTGGGGTTTAAAAATTGTTTGCACAGAAAACATGGTTAAAACAAGAAATACCTGAGTTTATTTGTGGTCGAGTTGTTCAAGCTAAGGAAATGGGTTTAACATATAGAAAGATAGCCAAGGAACTCAAGATTGGCAAATAAACTGCTCAAGAAATTTACCTCAAGTTCCAGGAAACTAACTCAGTGAAAAATTGCCCGAGATCAGGTCGTCCTAAAAAAACTACTGCTCAAGATAATCAGTTTATTGTTAGAATAGTTAAGCAAAATTGATTTATAACTGCCAGTCAAATAAAGAGACTATCAAAAATACCTTGGAAATTGATATCTCTGAGGCCACTGTTTGCAATAGACTCCATGAACTGGGGTACTATGGCCGTTTTGCAAGAAAAAAACTTCTTATAAGTCTAAAGAATAAAGCCAAAAGAGTAGCCTTTGCTCATAAGTATGTTAACTATCATGTATCCTTTTAGGAAAAGGAGATTTGGTCTGATGAGACTAAAGTTCAGCTCTGTGGATCTCAGAGACGCCAAACTGTCTATCACAAAGCTGATGAAGCTTGCAAAATTGAGTGCTTAAAACCCACAATTAAAAATAAACACCAGAGTGTCATGTTTTAGGGCTGTTTCACAGCCAACACAAGAGGGGCAATCCAGCCAATCAGTGAGAAAGTAAATGTTGATGCTTACAGAAGAATTCTTGATTGGAATCTTCATTCATTTACAGTAGTTTTAAAAGCTATGGCAACAACCAAAAATACCTCAGATTTAAATGAAATGTTTCAGATTTAAATGAAATCAAACTACTAGGTTAAAATATACACTCTGTTAACAGGGATTTTTGGCATTAATGAGTAAAATGAGTCAACGCAGCAAAGAAGTGCTCATGTGCAAAGCAAAACCATTCAAAATACAATCCGAAATACATTGATTCACAAATGAAATGGTGTGTGCTGACTTTCAGTGTACATATGTTTACTATGTGAATTGATGACAAAATACGCCCCAGCGCAGTGTATCAAAACTCGATCCAAAACCAAAACACAATAGCAACTCACCATGTAAACAAAATCACTCAAATGTTGTGTGCAATGAATTGTAATCAAGAACAATACCAAGGTATCTGAAATAGGGCCTGCAATCTGAAACACAAATTTTAAAAATATTATGTTGGGTGTTTGAATTTGGCAGTAAAATCTGGGAAAATGGGTGGAATTTTTTTGGGTATTCTAAAATGGGCGTAGTAAAACCAAAAACAACTAATTAAGAAATAAAAAATCTATAATTGGGATATGGGGGGAATATTAATTAAATATCCATATTCAGATAAAAGCAAAAATTAAAATTAGAGAGTAACTTAATTGAAATTTATTTAGTACTTTATTAAATTCTCACAATGGAAGGAACACAACAACAGAGTACCAATGTACCCGTTGTGCGCCGTGGTCGCAGTTGCTCCCGCGGGTCAAAGAACAGAGTTGGTGCAACCCAAATGCCTACTCAGGAAGAAGACGGGAGAGGAGATTTCAATATTGGCGCTGCACTGACACAGCCAGTTCAAGGAGCACAAGCTGCTAGGGTGTGGAGCATCAACACTCGGGTCCCCAAGCTGACCTGGAAGCCCATGAAGGTTGCCTTCACCAAGAAAGTTAGAAACAAGGAGGTATAACTTACTTTGTATGTGTTTGTTGTTGTGTACCGGCAAGAGTTGGTCCTGTCAGCCATGCTGGAGAGGGTGAAGCCTGTACTTGATACTAGCCACAAGCCCTACGTCAGTGATGGCAATCAGGAAGAGTACAAGGAGCCTGATTTATACAGAACCACAGAGGGGCAGTTAGTGCTAAAGAAAGTTGCTGCGTTCTACATCAAGGTACCCATACCCTGTATTATGCCCAATGCCAACGAGTCAATTCTCACCGCCAAAACGCCCGCCCAGAAGCGCATCCCCAATATCAAATGCATCATCCTGCTTAAGCTAATGCAGGAATCTGGTGATTACAAGGCAGCCAAAGCTCTTGTTGGGGGTGAATCCCAAGTGCGCCTTGAAGACCTTCAACAAGCTCATTGATACTGGCCAAGTCCTTGCCGCGGAGAAATCCTTGCATGTGTCAACCATGCTCACCAAGGAGCACAAATGGGCAATCTGCCAGTGGATAACCCAAGATTGCCATCTTGAACTGGCAAATATACAGGCAATGGTCAAGTCTACTTTTGGTATTGAGGCCTCAATTTTCTTTTACTACCATATTGTCAAGGGAATGCACTTTTCCTGGAAAAAGCTCGGGGTATCCCCCTACAACTGTAATAGTCCAGCCAACATTGGCATCCAAAAAAAATAGGCAGAGGCGTACACTGCCCTCAAAGCCAAGGGGACGGTAAAATTCTATTACATTGACAAATCAGCATTTGCCTTCTCAATGTGCAATGGGTATGGGTATGTCCCCAAAGGCTCAAATGACGGGGTGGCTTGGCGTGCTGCAGTCCGCGCCACAGCCTATTCAATGGTGGCTCTCCTTGGTCCAAAGGGGGTTGAGCTGTATTAAATGATATTGGGCTCTCACAATAGCTGTACCTTTCTATCATTCCTCCAATTGGTCCAGGAGCACCTGAGGCGCACAAGCCCAGGCTTCATCAACGTCTGTGCTAGACAATATTGGTCTCCATAAGGTGGCTGATATTCTTGAGAAATTCCCAATGATTGACACTAGCATCACAGTGGGCCCCCAGCAATTGGCCACAGCAAATATGCACCTTCTCTTCCTCCCTGCTTATTTGCCCTTCCTAAATCCCATCAAGGAAGTCTTTGGGTGGCTCAAGCAAGTTTTCAAACAAGGGACTCCAACTGGGACCAAGAACCTCTTTGATTTGCTGCAGGCCGGGATCCACACCCTCCCAGCTGAGACTGTGACCAAATTCTATGGCCATACTGATTTTTTCATTCCTGCATGCCTTGCCAAACAGCCAATCAATTAAAGGCTTAGCTTGTTTGAATTTTTTATATTCTCTAATTTACTATTTAAGATTTATTAATTATCATTTTATATTTAGAAGCTTCTAAGCCCACAATCACATTCAGCAGGACAATCAATGAAGGTTAGTAATTTATTTATTTTATATTAATTTTTTTATTGTGCCATCTGAGGTTATCCCAAACACTTGATACTGGATTACGCAAATATATTTATATCACTTTTTTCAAATAAATATAAAGATCAAATTAAAAAAGTTAAATGTATAAGGTACAAAATAGAATTGTATTTTATTAACGTATATTATCATGCTTTTATGAAAACCTTCTCTGGGATTTATTTTAAAAAACTTGTTTGCTAAAATAAGGATTATGAAAATTATTTATAATAAAACAATATAAAGTGTAAAGATATTTATTGGAAAAGAGAGTTTTAAGGGCGCCTGTAATTGGTTTGGCAGTATGTACCCACCCTGCAATGGAGGTGGGGCACAACCTCCACTGCCACACTGTGAACAGTGGATATACCCTGGTTAAAATACTCCTGCCTGCTGGTGAAAGGCATTAGTGTCAAGTGAGAGTGAAGTAGTAGCTTTTCAGGTGGGGCTGCAAGCCCATATATCCCAGCCAGGACCAGGGCGTCCTGGATCACATGGTCAACCAAGTCGTATACGGGGGATCTTCTTCCCATCCAGTGAGAGGCAGATCTTGTCAATCCCATGAAGGACCCCATCTAGGTTCTCCACGCTGGCGCCCATTCCAAAGTAGAAGAGATACCCAAGGTAAACCACCAGATGAAGCCTTTGCCCAGCAAAGGCTTCAGTAAACTTGCAAAATTTATTAAAAACTGTACTTATTTTTTTCTTATGTTTTGCTTTAGCAAAGGTGAGATCCATTGCCAGAGGGACCCCTGTCTTATTGGCACTCCAGGCCAGCCCAAAGTCCGCCAGGAGAGTCTTAGTCTTCTTTACGGCTGTTGTATCTGCAACAGCCAATTTACCCACCACACACCCAAAGTTCTCCAATAGGTAAGATATGGTGTGTTCCACCAGGAAGCAGAAGAAAGCAGCTGCATGTTCCCAGCTCATCTCTGGTATATTCTTGAATGGGAGCATTGCCAGGACTTCCCAAACAAGCTCAATGAAGTTTACACAGTAAACTCCACTGAGAACCACTGGGTCCAGGCAGACCAGTTGGGCATCCTTGTAGGCAGTAACTGCCCACTCAGAATGTGTCAGCCCAGCTAGTATGTCCCTTGTCATTGGAAAGGACCTGTGAATTCTGTCTTCAAGCTCCTGCACAACAGGGGGGACAGAAACAGCTGCCTAGCCACATGAGTGGCATAATTTTCATAAAAGATGGGGGGACAAAAGGGACCAGGACCCAGCAGAGTTCACCATCTACATTTTCTAAAAAAAAGATAAGTATTTAGAAACTTTTATTAATTTATTTTTTAGGTTACCTTTGGGGGTTTCCTCCTTGCCTGCGGCTTTGGCAGGCTTTGTCATTCTTGGCGCATGTAGGAAATTGTGCCATTAATGCTATTTCAATATGGCCTTTGAATAGTGATAGCTGCAAAGATTTGACTGGTTTCACTTTCGAGTTTGGGAATTCCTTGTTTTTGGTAAATGGGTCTGGGCCAATATCCACCCATTCCAGAATACCATACCTTCCCTTGTTTGATCCTGGTATGACCTCATCCTAACGTGACCCCCTCAGCCACTCTGTCTTTCTAATGAGTGATCACCGTCCCTTGTCTACTATTTAAGTAGAATCAAATCTCCTAATAAAGACAAGTTTATCCACATTTGTGTTGGCTTTAATAATCTTCTAGCTTTTTCCTGTCCTTTCTACCAAAAAGACTTTCTCATCTTGTGTTCCAGGAAATTAAGGTATGTGCCCTCAATTTTGCCCTGAAGGCTAACCCAAGGCTAGCTTTGAACCTCAAATCTTTTGTTATAAAGATTTCCCGCCATGTCCTCCTGGATGTTGTCCCCAGGATCCAAACACAAAAAAATGGTGTTTACTACAGGGGCTGCAAGCCCCTTGGTTACCCTGTTCCTACGTGCATTCTCTTCTCCTTCTCCCTTTGTTTCTGAAGTACCCAAACAACCTAAAGTTTCTAGTCCCCCTCTAGAAAAAGACATCACTGATGCCCCCCTCAACTCCCATGGTATTGGTTCTGTCCCCCAGGCCCGTGTGGGCCCCCTTCCAGCTTTCTCTCACAATTACAAGCAAGCTTGTGCTGCCACCCGCTCCCTACTCCACTCTGGCACTGTGGCAATGCACATTATCCCTGGTCACCATCCTGGGTATGCTTCCAAAGACCTGTACTCCTTCCTTTTGGACTTTGGTCTCCCCCCTGTCTTGATGGAATTCATGGATACAATTGGCATGTTGGTCAACCAGTTCATCCAACCCGCCCTGGTTCATCATCAAATTGCATTAGGATCCCAGAACCAACTTATAAATGCTGTAGCCACCGCTTTCTCAAACAACCATGCTCAGAATATGGCATATCAAGAATGGTCCCACAGTCTCTTTGTGTGTATTTCTGATAACCAGCACAACTTTATGGCCTCTCAGAAGTACTTAACCTCCTCACTGAATTCCCTTTGTTTCTTGCTCCCTGGATACATCAAAGATTGACTATGCAAATTGGATGAGCATAAAGCAGCGTGGCGTGGACAAATTGAGGCCTTTCTGCTAAGGCATTGCCAGGATTTTGAGACTCTGGTTAGTGAACTTAACCAATTCTGAGAACATATTAATTCACAACTTGAATTAGTTGGAGCTCATGTTGATACTTGGGGCTACCATCTGCAGCATCAATACGGTCTGGATAAGGCTGCACTAGGCAACACTCTATATCAAGTACAAAATTATATGGACAATAGAGTAGCCTCTATCAAGGTGACTCCTCCCGCTCCTCCTGTTGAGGCCATTCTGACTTTGAGGCCAAGGTATGGGAAGCAATAGCCAAGCTCAAGGCTACCACTTGGTGTCAATCTTCTGTTAAGAATCCCCCTCCAGTTGAACCTATGCCTGACCCTTACATTGCTTTGCTCACTGATCAAGTAGCTACTTTGCGAGGTGAGATTGAGTATTTAAGGCAACACCTCTCTAATTATATGGACTTGTCCTCTGAGTCTGAAGATGAAGAGGAAAATGAGGTTGTTAATACTCCTGCTCATGGCAATCATGGTTGCTACCCTGGTTTGGAAGGTCAACCCCAGGTCAACTGCACATGTGCACTAGATCAGCTTGCAGAAGTAACAAATGATGTAGCTGATAGGCAGGACACATTAGAAAGAGAGGTACAAAATCTCTCCCGCTTACCGAGACAATTAATGGACAGGGCATCCCCTTGGTTGCTCAGACCACTTCCCTGACCACCCGCCTCAATGGGATTACTGGCACCTTATTGGTGCAACAAATTAAGATTGACAAATTTGGAGCTGCTGCCGCCACCTCTAGAGATATTAGCAGACAGAACAGCTCTACCTTGGATACCCTAGAGGAAAGCCTTTGACTCCTCTGGACTAGACAACCTGCCACTGAATCCAAGTTTGAAGGCAATCCTCACATTAACGTCCTTAACCCAGGTGAAAACAGTCAGTCCTCTTCCTTGTTCATTGACCCAAATTAAAAACCAACCTTCAAACAGATATTTGATCCTAAAACCTCTACCATTGCTGCCTTTCTAACAATTTACAAGACTGCAATGTGTAGGGCTACTTATGAGCTCAAAAAGAAACATATCCTCACCTGTCTCCATCCCACCTGCCAAGAAGTGGTGGTCCCCAAGCTCCCCTCCATTGTCACTTGGGAGGACATGAAGCGCCTCCTTATTGAGGAGTTTGTAGGAGATCTCAGCTTGGAGGTCAAGAAGGATGTATTTATGCATATTGCCTTTAAGCCCAAGGAAACCCTGGCTGAGTTTGCGGATTGCTTCTACATTAAAGGCCAACAGTTAATCACCAGTCAAAAGTTAACTCCCTGGAAAGCTTACACAGCTTGTTCCAATGCTTTGAAAGTGAACCAGCTTCTATGCCTACACTTTAAGGCACACAAGGCTTCACTCACTTCCATGAAGAGTATTAAGACGCTCTTGCAAGACATGCATTTGACCCATGGGGGTACGGTGGTACGTGAAAATAAAGCCAGTAATGCTGGGACTACCTATTGTATGCCACATATTATGACGCTGGATGCAGGTGGACAGACTAAGAGGCAAGGTTGTCATAACTGTGGCCAAATAGGGCACCACTTGCGTACTTGCACTAATCCCCAAGTGGAAGGTTGTGATCCCAAGAAACAGGAAGGAAAAGAGAGGTCATCTTAGAGACAGAGACACTCTCTTCTGACCAATCTCCCCTGTCTCTCCCTGATCCTCCTTCTGATGAGGAAGCTCTGTCTTCCTATGGCCCAACTATTCTTCACCTATTCCATAATCTCTCCAGTGATTCAGACCCTGAAGATTCTGATAGTTATGGCTATTCCGTTCTGGCTGTTCCAGAAACTGTCTCTGTCCCGTACAAGCTCCGCTCTGGGAAGACTACCACCACTTCTCAAGCACCTTCAAGTGAAGCCAAAGCCATGGTGGCTTGCCCTTACCTAACTCAAGCTCATTGACCTCCTTTCTTGGTTGATTCTTCTGAGGAAGCAGCCGTGCTAGCCAAAGCTCTCTTCCACAACGTAACCGTATCTCTCCCACTACAGACTGTGTATAAAGAGATTCCCGCCTTAAGGTGCATGTTAGCTAAATGGGAGAAGGAGCTAGAGGCTGCACAAGATGTGCTGGCAGTCTTTACCCCTTTGGGAAAGATACAACCTACATGGAAGTATCAATCCAAAAGATTAAAATCAAAGCCATCTTGGACACAGGTTCTCCAGTCAACGTAGTATCTTCAAAACTAATGAAGAAACTTAAGCTGGCCCTTGACCTCAACTACACTCAGTTTTATGACACAGCTGGAATGGCACAAACTTGGGCCATTGGTGCCTATTCTGCTCTGCCCATGAGGCTTGGGAAACTCCTCATTGATTCCCCCGCTATAGTCCTTGAGAATGAAAGCTATGTCCTCTTGGTTGGTACACAATTCCTCCAAGAGTATAACAGGATTGTGAACTTACAAGATAGATATCTTTTGCTCTTGGGATATGAGGTCCCTTTGATTCTTGAGGAACCTCTGCGCCTCCCAGGAAAACGTCTTAAAGCTTGTGTGCTTAAGTACCCCACGGGTATCTTCTCTCTCAAGTATAGGAATCACTCCTCCAACATGCGCACCCCTCCTCCTTCCTGCCCTGCGGAAGAAGGGGTACCTCTTATTGCCCCAGCGGCTATCATCATTCCTCTGGGCTCCCAGCTGGTGATTGATTCTCATATTTCTTACAAACTACCTGAAAAGTTGTTCTTGGAACTCTACTCTCCTGAATCCCATAGCCGTAAAGAACCCTGCCTGTGTCCTGGGATTCTAGATCAAACCCACAAAGACCACATACAAATACTGCTTGCTAACCTTACAGCCCTGCCCATGCAAGTGACTTGAGGCCAGGTTATATGGCATGGTCAAATACTGGGGGCAGAACAAGTGGCATCCCTCTACCCTTTTGGAACTTTTAGTGATTTCAATCTACCTGAAGACAATCCTCAAGTTCTCTCCTTATTCACTGCTGCTGACTTCCCCCAATTGTCTTCCATCCAACAAAAAGACGTGTTGGACCTGCTCAATCAGTTTAGCGATATCTTTGCCTCTGGACCTACAGACTATGGCCTAGCTAAAGGGGCCATCTGTCAGGAAGCCAGTCATAGGTAGAGGCATTGGGCGGCTTGGGGTGAGGTGCAGCCAAGACGGCGGGTAAGGCCCACCATAGAATGGGTGCTAACTTGATAATGTAAGATACAGATTGTCCAAGCAAGGACCAGGGACCAGAGTTGGGGATCATGGAATCCACCAATCCTTTCAAAGTAATGTAGAGTACTCCAAACAGTTGGGTAGAGGTGGTCTCAGCTGCAGTGGTAGGTTCTAGCGGGCGGTCTGGTCTTGGGGTTAATGGCAGAGTCATGGGAACAAAGTACGCTGGTAGGTAGTTGTACTTGTCCTTGAACAATAAGGGCGGTATCTTGATCCTCTTTCCTTTACGCCCTATGTATTTGGTACTTCTATTCCTTGCCAACAGGTTGGCAATGAGGATGGTTTCCAAGTTGTACTCCAAATAGACCGGGTTGGGCGGGTATTCAGTAAAGTGCACAGGTCCAAATGGGGCTCTGGGGGGATGGTATAATGCCTGGGGCGGTTTGGCAGGTTGGTCTCTGGAGGGGGCGGCAGCCTGGTTGTATACTTGGCTGGAATTAAGATGGAAGATCACTAATACTAGATAGGGTAGAATTTGTTTGAACCAAAGGTTCATAAACTTTATTATCAAAAATGATGATGTGGTCATTACCACACCACCAGCGTTTTTATACCATATGAATTTGATTTTTTGCCTTTTGCAGGCTTTGGGTCCATGGGCGGTTTGCCAGTAGGGCATGGATCTTGGCTTGGGGTCTGGAGGGCATTGGGTTCTGGTCAGGCACACTCTGGCAAACAGGAATGCTTAATTTTGCCGCTTTGGTTCACCATGTCACCTGAGCAGTCTAATTGCATTCCCCTTCCTGGACTAGGGCTAATAGTGGGTCTTCTCCAAGCCACTGCTTCCGCGTAGGTCTGGGCCCTTGGTGGCACCAGTTTGGCGGGTCTTGGCTGGACTGGCTCTGGGGAACAGAAGTGGCAATGTTTTGTTTCACCATTGTTGTTCACCACGTTGTCTGAGCTGGCCAATTACAATACTTTTTTTGGACTGGCAACTGGCAACAGCTGGGGTTTGTTGGCAGGGCTAGTGATGGGTCTTTCACCATCCTCTTTTAGACAGACCACATTGCCTGCGTAGGCATGGGTCTTCAGTGGCTCTGGTTTGGTGGCAATCTGGCAACCATTCAGGAAATCTTCAGTATTAGACCGGCAGGCCGCAGAGTGATTCAACAATTTGAGTCTGTGACTTATTGGATTGGCGGGTCCTGGACCGTCTTGGGGTTTCTGATCCACCTTCAGGGGACTGGGGTTCAACTCTTGGGTTTTCAATACAAGTATTGAAATGTCATTCATGACACCATCCATCAGATTGATACTGGTGATGCACCCCTATTTCATGCCAAACCATACCACCGTAGTAGGGTAGAGGATGCTCAGGTGTCTAAAGAGCTCAAACAACTACTAGACACCAGGCTACTGGCTCCTTCCCAAAGTCCTTGGGCTTCTTTTTTACTGATCCTCAATAAGAAGGATGGAGGACATCACATTGTAATAGACTATCACCGCCTAAACTCTCTCACTAAGAAAGACTTTTACCTCTTTCCCAGAATTGACAATGCTCTCAGACGGCTGGGTGGTTCAGAGTTTTTCTCAGCCATGGATCTAGCCTCTGGATACTGGCAAGTTGACTTATCTCCTGAAGACATAGAGAAGGCTGCATTTATCACCTCAGAAGGCTCTTTTGAACCCACTTGTATGCCCCAGGGACTCTACAATGCCCCTGCTACATTTCAACAGGCTATGGACTCCATCCTACGAGACCTAAAGCTCTCTTGTGTCCTCGTGTACCTTAATGACATCACTGTATTCAGCGCTACCTTTACTGACCACTTGGAACACCTCAAGGCTGTCTTCATCAAGATTCACAAAGCTGACTTGAAACTCAAACCCTCCAAGTGCTCCTTCTTTAAATAGCAACTCAAATTCCTAGGTCATAAGGTCACTCAAACTGGAATCCGCCCCATGAATAATAAGGTGGAAGCCATTGACAAGATGATACCTCTTACAAATCTTTGAGAGGTTCAAGTATTCCTTGGTATGATGGGCTACTACCAACAGTTCATACCCAATTTTGCTGAACTGAGTGAACCTCTCGTCCAACTGCTTTGCAAAGTCCCCTTTAAGTGAACTGACAGCCAGCAACAAGCATTCAAAGCGTTGAAGGACAAGCTCAAAGAGGCTCCTATCTTGGTCTATCCTGATTATGATAAAGAGTTCATCTTGTATACTGACGCTAGTGGCGTAGCTGTGGGTGCCATCTTAGCCCAGCTTGACAACAAAGGCGTGGACCAACATGTAGCCTACTCTTCACAGGTCCTCAATAAGCTCAAGAAAAACTACAGTGTCACTGAAAAGGAATGTCTGGCAGTGCTGCATGCTGTAAAACAGTTCAGGCATTACATCTATGGGACTCACCTCACAGTGGTCACAGATCACTCCTCCCTCAAATGGCTGCAACAACTAAAGGAACCTGAAGGTCAACTAGCGTGTTGGGCTCTGCGTCTACAAGGGTACAATTTCATTGTGATACATTGTCCTGGGGCCCAACACCAGAACACTGATGGCTTGTCAAGAATGCCTATACTAGCTATCCACCCCGCTGATGCTGATTGTCTATACAAATTAATAGGGTACCCTGACTCTTGGACCACTGAGCCAGAAGACATTCAACTGGCGCTATAAGCCCTATCCAAGGACACTGTAATTTGAGATAGGCAGCTCTTCAAAAAAGTCAACAATGCCTATCTACCCTACGTTTGCCCTAGTATGAGGATAGCCATTATCCTCCAAGCTCACATTGACACTGGGCATGGGGGTATAGCCAAAACTCATGACTGGCTATGCAAGAACTTCTACTGGGAGAACATGCGCCTTCTGATCCCTGATGTTCTTGCCTCCTGTCATTTGTGTCAACTCCAACGTCCCTACCTGTCCCAAAACCAATTCAAGCTCATCCCCCTAAGAATGCTTTACACACTGTGAGTATTGATGCTGTTGGGCCTTTCCCTTGGTCTAGGTCTGGGTGTCAATTTATCTTAGTTGCCATAGACCATTTTAGCAAATGGGTTGAAGCCAGAGCTACAAAAGATATAACTGCCAAGACCACTGCTAATTTCTTGCTGCAAGATATCTTCTACCAACATGGCTGCTCTCAAGTCCTTCTCTCTGACAATGGCACCAATTTTAATGCTTGCCTCATCATTTCTATTGTCAAAGCTATGGGTAGCCATCAATTATTCTCCACGCCATAAAACCTTCAACTAATGGAGCTGTTGAAAGAGCCAATTCCTCCCTGGTGTCCATAATGGGGAAACTCACGCTCTCTGACGCTACCAATTGGGATATGTTCCTCCCTGCTGCCCTCTTTGCTTACCAACTTGGTAGACACCAAGTAACTGGTCAGTCTCCTTTTTCCATGCTGTATGGACGTGAAGCTGCCACCCCCTCAATTTTGGGACCCCCCTTGATTGAAGTTGATGTGTCTGAAAATCCTGCGGCCTATGTTAAAGACTTAACCAATTGTATCATTGACATCCAAGAGACAGCTTATTCCACTGCTAACAAGGTCAAGACTCTGGAGCTCTCCCCGTCCAATGCTGCTAGATCCCCCCTCCCTGAGTATCAAATAGGCGACTTGGTTCTCTACTACAAGAATTGTACAGGTGGTAGAGATCATAAGCTGGATTCCCTCTGGGTTGGGCACTGTGAAGTCACCTTTAAAAAAGGTGTCAAGTATACCATGAAATTGCTGTCTTCTGGACGTCCTTTTGCCTGCATTCACTTCAAATTTATCCTTAAATATAAACTCCCTGTGTTCAATCTCGAGGGGGGAAATGTCAGAAATTGTGCCATTAGTGCTATTTTGATATGCCCTTCAAATAATGATATCTGCAAAGATTTGACTGGTTTTGCTTTTGAGTTTGGGAATTCCTTGTTTTCTGTAATTGGGTCTGGGCCAATATTCACCCATTCCAGAATACCATACCTTCTCATGTCTGATCCTGGTATGAACTCATCCCAACGTGACCCCCTCATCCACTCTATCTTTCTAATGAGTGATCACTGTCCCTTGTCTACTATTTAAGTAAAATCAAATCTCCTAATTAAGACAAGCTTATCCACATTTGCGTTGGCTTTAATAATCTTCAAGATTTTTTCTGTCTTTTCTGCCAAAAGGACTTTTTCATCTTGTATTCCAGGAAATTAAGGTATGTGCCCTTAATTTTGTCCTGAAGGCTAATCCAAGGCTAGCTTTGAACCTCAAATCTTTTGTTATAAAGATTTCCTGCCATGTCCTCCTGGATGTTGTCCCCAGGAGCTGAACACAACAGCGCAAGCAATTGCACCGGCAATTTGGTGTCCTCTTTCCTTGCGTGCTTTGCAGGTTTCAGGTGAGCATACATTTCAGGGTTGTCAACCCAGACAGACGGCACAGAAAGATTGTACGCCTTAAACTGGAGGCCCTCACCCACTGTCTTCTGAATGTTTAGTAAGCGCTCAATTGTCTTCTCAGGGGTATCTGGTATTTTAGTCATAAGGGCCTTTGCAGACACCTTGTCTATTTTGTCTCTGTCAAGGACGCCAGACTTAACTCTTGCTTTGACCTTGCGGTCAATTTCTTTGATCTCTGCAATTGCAGAGTCAAGGTCCTTCAAAAGCTTCTCCAATTCTCTCATTGATTTTTTACTAACATTTCCTTATGTTTTTATAGCTTTACCCCAATAAAATCTGTATTATTCAGATAATATTGCCTCTTTGTATATCCCTGTTTGTTTTCCCATTACTCCAATTTCCCATTTTATACCCATTGTGTATATGTTTACGCTCAACTCAATATTTGCTGTTTGCTTTGTGTCAGCATTGTCCCTTAATTGCCATATTATTTTTAGCACTTAAACACAGCCCCTTGTGAAAATATTAACAACAATTTAGTTGATCACCAAATTGTTGTTAATATTTTCACAAGGGGCTGTGTTTAAGTGCTAAAAATAACTGTGTTCTGGATCTAGATACATGGCATAGTAAATATATGATTTTATAGAAATAAGCTGAACATAAATAATTAAACCAACTATAAACAAAGAGAACATGAACAATTGAAATTTAAAATAAAATCAATATATATAGAAAATGTTTGGCAACAGGGGGTTTATTGGGGAGGGGAAGAGTAATTCCTAGTAGGCAGAATAGTGCAGGAAGGAAGACATAGAGGCAGTGCTGGCCTGGGGGGTCTGGGATTGAGTGAGTGGGGTTGGAAGGTGGGGGGGTGGTAGTGGCGGGGGTAGAGGTAGGAGGATTTTGTGTGATGGCCGCCATATACCGCTTATCATATTCCTTGTCTGTCATTGGCTTGATTGGCTGGTAGGTGGCTGTGGTACAGGGTGGGAGGCGCTTATCCTTACGTGATTGGTTGCCCATGTTCACATGGAAAACCATTTGTGCAAATAAGTCAGCCACTATTTGGTGACCAACGAGAGAAATGTGGTTAAGGACCCCAAGATAGAGGTCATTGAAAGCCTGAGGGCAGTGCTCCTGTACTGTGTCTCTAATGTTGAAGAAGACAACATCACCCAAATGGATGTCTGCATGGCCAGCAGGGTAGACTGAGGCCTGGTGCCCACATTGCTGGATGGCCTCAAGGGCGGCGGAGCTACCCTCTATCTCGTGGCTCAAGAAAACCCAGTGCTTGGAATTTGAGCCATCCCAGGAGTTGAGTAATCCACCAAGGATGCGGCTGTACTTGTAGCCATCAGTGAAATCTGGGTTTGTCCAATAATATACAGAACCCTTGACTGAAATAGCCAGAAACACACCAATGAAAGTCTCCTTCTTGATCTTATTCCTTCCTTTTTGAGTGGCGGCTCTTCATTGCTTGCCAAAATCATCAAAAGCTATCAATAGATTATAGTAGGAGATAAACACAACACCATAAGAAAAACTTGTCAGGCATTTGACTAGGGTGGATTTGATGGCAGGATCATATGGGGAATCCTCAGTGCCATCCCATTAGTTGCTGGCAACATTGGTCAGCACACGGACTGACACCACCTTCCCATACATCCAGAGCTGCACCATGCGCTCAGACACCCAAATGCCATGATAGACAAGTTGCTTCCAGACCTGGGTCAAGGGCTAGCTTGGGGTCCCGCTGCAGGAGGTCAATCCTAATTAGGTACACCTCAGTGATTTGGGACTTGGAGGCCTTCTTGAGCTTTTTGGCTACCCCAATCAGATTCCCCTTGTTCATTAGGTTATTGAACTCCCACATTATGGTGGCCCAGGTAAACTTCAGTTGGTCAGCAATCCAATCCCAGGACAGAACCTGCAGGTTCAGGGCCACACTTTCCTGGAGAATTTGGGCAGTAATGATTCTGCGTTTGGGGCGCTGGGCTGGGGGAGCTGAAGCCTGATTGGCTGTAGGGGGGCAGGTTGGCTGGTGGCAGGAAGTTGTTCCAAATCAAGTTTGCCATCCTGATTAGTTGGTTGACAGGCAGCTTGTGCGGGGGTGGGTATGGAAGCAGGGGCAGAGCTAGACACTACATGACTACTTGTCAGGGCCCAGATTGCCCTGGACAGTCAGCTGGCCTCCTTAGAGTTGATTAAACATGCAGTGTGGAAACCCCCACAAAGAACTTTCCAGGGCAAAATACCCCCCATTTGACTAGCAAATGGCCCAGGATTTGAGAGGTACACAAGCCTCAAATCCCTGGCATCAGGCCTGTTATCAAATTTGGGCCACCTACCTATTGGGAAATGGCACATTAGGAGCATGACTGTTTGATCACGCAATTGGACAATCAATTCATTGCAGGAGCTAAAAATAACTGTAGCAACTCACCATGCTGAAAATTTCAAAAGGTTCATGTTATAGCAGCTAATGAGATCTCATCCTCTTGGCCATGCATGCAAATTCTGGGTAAAACTGTAAATCTAACTCCAAATGATGCCATCAGTTCTCTGGTGGCACAAAAGGCCACAGAATCTTCAGTAAGTATAAGTAGTGAGGGGGGAGAAGCCCTCTTCACTGTTGACATCTTAATAAAGCAAGTTTATACTTAGAAATTATTATTTTATTGCAGGATTTGTCTATTTTTGCTCAAATTTAATTGTTCTCTTTGCATCCATTTGTGAATCCACTACTCAATACAAACTTGCATACCCATATCCTCCCAGCCATACTCCTGTTGTTCTTGCCAAACTGCCCCGCGCCCTTGACCTGGAGTATTTTCATCCCCATCACTTGGATTTTCCACCAGCAATGAAGGATATTCCAACTGCCCCTCCTCTCCCTGACGTGCCTCCCACCCAGGACTTTAGCAAGCTGGGGTTTGTCTATATCACAGTATTGGGGCTGGCCAACTAAGTTGTGCCCCATACTGGGAGTTGGCGCCCCCTAGCCACTGCTCTAAACTACCTGGTTTGCATAGCACCTATTGTGTACATGGCCTTCCAGGCCTGGCCTGCCTCCCCTGTGGGAGTCCAGCTGGACTCTGGGGTTGGGCCGTGACACTGCTGAAAAAGTCAAAGCCATAGGGGTTGGGGGTCAGGTATAGGTTGGCTTCCTTGTTACCTGTCTCAAAGGCTTGGGTGTAAACAGGTGCATTCACGTTCTGAGCCTCACCTCCATTGAAGATGGCTTGGCTGCTGCTGGCTTGGCTTCTGGCACTGTCAAAGATATTGCTGTTAAAAACCATTGTAAAAAACCTAGGATATAATCACTAAAAGTAGAAATTTAAAATTTTATGATTTATTTTTATTGTAATCTCAAGTCCATATTTGGAAGGTTCTCAAAACTATTTCATACAAAGCAGGATCCATAAAAATGAATAAAATGCCTCTGTCCCTAAATTGGATAGCTGTTGATTGGCTGTAAACCTGTTGTACTTCTATTTCAGGCTGCTCATACTACACATCTTGTGTGACTTCATTTTGTTTCATGCTTGTTGAATCTCGCTTCTAGATTGCCCAAATTTTGTTTCATTTTAGTCCTTTTGTTGGTGTCTCATATGAATCCTGATTGGATTATAATATACTATGGAACAGCATCCATCTATTTCACTTGTTGCGTCAGTTCATTTTGTTTGTGGTTTGAACTACGCCGTTTGATGTTTGATATAATTTTGTATAATGGGCTAGTGAATTTTGTTTTCTGTTTGACAGTTCATTTATTAACTGATTTTTTTTAAATTAATTGAATCCTGAATCTTGTGTGACTTGGATTTTGTTCAAATCTGAAATCATTCTGTTTAAATCTGAGGTATTTTTAGTTGTTGCCATAGCTTTTAAAACTACTGTATGAAAGGTCTGCAAGAACCAGCCAGTTATATCTTCATGCAAGATAATGCTCCTATCCACAAATCCAAGAAAGCCTTAAATACTTGGATTATAAACAGATTGTTTGTTTGGATTGGCCTCCTCAAAGCCCAGATTTGAATCCCATTGAACATATTTGGGATGTTGTCAAATCCAATTTTCCAAAAACCTCTAAATAATTCATTATGGATCTTAAATTTGAAATGGCAAAAGCATGGGAAGAAATTCCCATGAAAACTTTAAAGAACCTAATCCATTCTATGCAGAAGACTTGCTGCTGTGATTGAAGCCAAAGGTTGGCCTAAAAAGTACTAAGTCCATAGAATATTCAGCTTTGAAATATATCATTATTTTATATTAAATATTCATATTTTTGAAACATTTTTATTTATTTATTTTTGTGTTTTTATATACCATACTTGTGTAAAAATCCGCGGTGCATCTGCTCATTCTTTTTAAAGCACATTTCATTTATTGAAATTTACTTTTTCTTTCTAAAATGCTTCTGGCTGGGTAATTTTTTGGGCCACTGTATTTAGCTTCTCATTGTATCGGGCTGCAAAGAGTAAAATTTTCAAACTCTTTTAAAAAAACCATTGCTTTAAGAACCTTAGCTAATCTAATTTAATAAAAAAATAAGTGTCCCCTTTTATCCAGAAGCTATCTTTATTACAAACCCTTGATTTCAACTTCCTTAAATAGGTTCCAATTCACATCTCTTATAAGGATATATGTATTTAGAGACATCCTTGCCAGCCAAAGCATGCTATACTGCACGTCAGTTTTATTGTTGGTTGCAATGAATGTGGAAAGCAGCATTTAAAAAGTGGTCTACCCAAGAGCATCCTATTTCCAATAGTCAAAGTAAACATCCAAAAAGGTTTTGATAAACACTTCTAACCATGAATCAAGACCTAACTTGGCCTGTTGCCCAAAATGATCAACCTTCAATTCTATTATCTCACTGGCATCCAACTAGATTGATTTTATTCCACATATTCAAATCAACTAGACTTAAACTAATTCCTAGTAATATACATGTAGTCTACCCTCTCTCTTAATCCTATGGCTGGTTGATCCTTTTAAGAGAAGAAAACTCCCTTTCTCAACCATAAATGATATACCTTCAATCTTTTTATTTTTTCTAGAACTATTTCAGGGAGCATAATTACAACCAAGATAGGATATTTTTCATCCCACATCCTAGCCAAGGTTACTATCTACACTTTCCCACAAGAAGCTCACCATATGCAGATCATAGACACCCTCCTCAACACTTATTAACGCTATAGTAGCGGCAATATTTCCAGGTAGCTTGACCCTCTGTAGTAGACCTTTGATCCTCACTACTCAGTTCAATGCCATATCCATCACATAAGGTTTTTTCATACCTAGGGATGCTTTGACTCAGCCCCGGTTAGCTTTCAGCTCTGGGCTGCTACAGCCAGAGTGGAAATATAATATATTCCAACATTATAAAACAAATCTTTGAAGAGGGTGACCCAGATCCAGAAACTGGCTGTGGCTGTGGCTGCCTGGGGCTTGGATAAAGCAGCCTTATCCATAACTATACCAGAAGTTTACCCTAACCTCATACATCCCACATTTCAGCCTATCTTTACTCTGCAGAGTTGGGCCATGTTTGAGATTACTCAGTGAGAAAGCTTTATCTTACTACTTTGGGTGAAACACTAAAGGTCCAGAAGAGGCTTATAATCACATAACTAGATTCCCACCAAGACTGGGCTAGTTTCAGGGTAGATGCAGTCATCCCACCTCAAAGCTCACATATCTGTTATTGAAATGAAACTTGTATCTGGGTGGCCAGTGGTACAACTGAATTTTTATCCCAGTCACAACGGCATCTCACAATGCACAGGGTTGCTCAACCAGCCACTCATGACAGGTCTAACATCATATTCTCCCTTGATTCCCTTGGTATAACAGAATCTCATATCTCCCTATAAGGAGCAAACCTAATTACAACAAAGATCTCACAAATGACTGGGGTCAGCCAGTATCCACACAACGTTTAGATTTCTGCCACAGTGCTATCCCCTTAGTGGCCTGTGATGATACACATGTAAACAGTTTTGAAGGCAAGGGTTGATTTGGCTTCAAATAAAGACGCTATGCTAAAGATGGTCCATGTGTTGTTGGTTTGTTGCAGGTAGAGGCCTAGTAGGGAATTATGGCAACTGGGAAGGTAAGGCCTAGATAGTAGGTGTAAAGACTACTAAGGGCAGATGTTGTCTCCAACCAGCAGAAGATATTGGCTGCTGTGGGCTAGAGGTCCTCTCCCAGCAGGAAACTGTGGCTGCTAGGGATGAGAAATGAGATAGCTCAGCAGGGAACTTTAGCTGCTTGGGGTGGGGAGTGGTCCAGCCTGATGGGTAGCGTGTGCTGCTCAGGCTGGAGGATGTTTAGACCCTAACGGGTAATGCAGGCTGCCAGGGTAGAGTGTGTGCCAGCATGGTAGGTAACTTGCCTACCAGGGCTGTAAGTTTTGGACCCCTGGCGGGCAGCGCGGGCTGCCAGGGAGGGGAAGAGCTTTAAGGGCTCTACGTACCCTGATACACTTACAGGAGGTCTGTGAGCAAGCATCCTATCTAAAAGACTGGTAGGGTGTCCTTGGCTATGTCCCTATGAGAGTTTTTTTTTGGGGGGACCCAGAGTGAGCATTGGAGGGCATGGATTTGCTCAGAGGTGTCACCAACACGGTTTCTTGGGAAAGCAGCTGCAGAACTTGGTGTGATCAGGCCTCTGGGAAGTAAAGCTGATTACTTTGCAACTGAAAGCCCAGACTTAATCACCTGGGTGAGTAAAGACAACATCATAGACTTAATTAATCTATGGTTGAATGGCCTAAGTGGATTGCCACTTGCAAGGGCCCAGTCAAACGCCAGTTCAATGTAGACTCATGCCTGGGTCTACAGGTTCTGGTAACAGGGACTGAGATAAAGAGCCAAGGTGGTTCATGGTAGGGGATCAGCAGAGAAGACTAGTAAGAAGGACTGTATGATCACAGTGAAGGCTAGTTGAGGGACTGTTAATCCATATTGAAGTTTTGGACTAAGATGGTTCATTGTGCAGGTGGAACCAAGGTGATTTCTAGTGAGGATAAGCTAAAGGGCTCAAAGATCATGATGCAGGAGTAGCTGATCATGATGAAAGAAGCTGTTTGAGGACTGAAAGGAACTGCTTGTGGACTAAGATGGACTGATTGCTGGTTAAGCTGAAGAGCTGGAAGATGTGGTTGAAAAGCTGGTTAAAGGACCAGAAGATGATAGTGCAGGACTAAGAGATGTCTTGGAAGGGCTAGCCAGACTGGAAATAGAAGTTGAAATGTTGATTTTGGTGTCTTAGGAGAGGAAATATTAATATAAGAAGCATTTAAATAAGGATTTCAGGCTGCCAAAGATATGGCATAGAAGAATTAGATATCATATAGAAAGAGAAAAATAAATTATTTACAGTGATTAAACTGTGAATTTATTAAGTTGTAATTGAGTAAAAAGGAGCCAGAAAGAGGCCAGAAACAGGACAGAAAACTGTAAAGGCAAATGAGCGAATTTTGCCAAGAATGACTAGGAGAGGCGTAAAGGCAAGCAACAGGCAAGTTCAAAGGTGAAAAATGTTGAAAAAAATGCGGAGAAGCTTGGAGAAATGTTGAAGAATCAATGGTTCAAAATCCCCCAAAGTAAAACATATACAAAAGCGCTCAAGATTTGCCAGAAAAACGTGACAGGAATCACAGCAAAACTGTTCAAAATGCAGAGCAGTGGTTTACCTGTAGCAAGACAGCTTTGGGTTCAAACCATAGTCAAGAGCAAGTCATTTGGGTAAAATTTTCAGCAAAACAGTTGAATCTAGGTGTATGATTGGCTGCAAGCCAAAGTTTGTTTAATCAGTGTTTTGAGGGCTTTAACTTAAGAGTTAAAGCCTAAAAAATGAGGAGCAGAAGCAGAAAATTCAGGGCTTTCATTGGCTGAAGTAAGTTATTAAGTTTAATATATTGTAGAGAGAGAAAAACTGGATAGTTTAAGCTTTGGAAAATAAGAGTTCTGAGAGAGATTTTGGACTGAAACAAGGAGCTATAAAAGGGTGAGCTATCTGAGGCTTTTCAGAGACTAGATCAAATGGATTACAAAGGCCACAAGAACTACAGAAGGAGTTGAAGACCAAAATAAAAGCACATAAGCTCAAGATACGGCAGCCAGTGCTAAAGTTAAGAAGCCTGAGCTGGAACAGACCGCAGGAGCCCAAGATACAAGTGCAGGAGCCCAAGATCAAAGCTCAGGAGCCCAAGACAAAGGTGCAGGAGCCCAAGACCAAAGCTCAGGAGCCCAAGACAAAGGTGCAGGAGCCCAAGACCAAAGCTCAGGAGCCCAAAACAAAGGTGCAGGAGCCCAAGACTAAGTAAAAAGAGTCTAAGAGATTGTTGAAGGACTTCAAGTATTGGCAGACCTATATTGTTCCCTCTACCCAGGCATTATATCAGAAGGTTTCTAAGGGGATCTTCCTTCTGGCCGTAAATAAAAGCCTATTACAACCCTTGTCTAAATTTTCCTGTGATAAAAAATACAAGCCCTATGAGTGAGCTACCCCATATATTTTACCCTAGCCAAGGGGAGGAAGATACCTATTGTCAAGGTTGTAGAAGATTTACCTCTATTAAGTCTGCCCAGGAGGAGTGGAAAAAGTGACCAGGCATCTTGAGATGACAGATTGGGGACTGGTGGAAAGGAACCCCACATGGCCCAATGATCTATCAACTCAGTTTAAGACCTCACATCATTCTAACTAAAGCCCATCTGATCCCTGATCCTCTCTTTGTCCCCTTTCTGGAGCTTTGTATTCACTAACATCAATACTGAACTATCATTAGTTTGGTTGTGACACCATAAAGAATGCAAAAGCACGTAAATTTAAATCAGCATACAAGAAAACTGAAAATTTAAATTTTGATAGAAATAATTGAGATATTGTACTGCAATACCATAAAGTGCTTGGACAGTGCTAGAGCCACTTGTAATCATGATAAGCATACTGTAGATCACTGACTGTACCACAAGTGTTGAAAATTGTGCTTGGCCATTTCTGAGCAGGATGCCACAGTAGTTTCTATAATGCCAGGGATAAACCATCCCAGCCAGAAGACCAGAAAATCCCAGAAGCCATTGGGAAAATTGTTGAATTTGAAGGATTTTAATTGAGCCCCAATTGAAAGTGGGCTACGGCAGCCCTAGTTAATTAGCAGGATTTGATTGCCTGTACTAAACTGGCACTGATAAATAGACATAAGATGAGAGTCACATGATACAACCTTGTTTATCAAAAAGATCATCCAAAATTAATCATACAAGGATTTTTTACCTGATGGACTAGATATGCACTGAAATGATGAGATGAGTTAGGAGCAATAAATTTAGGTGGTATTGCTGAGTCAATAATTTTGGTACATGTCAGACTTTTTCTACTGTTCAACTTTTAAGAGTTGGGTCCTTCTAAATTTTCAAATAAACCTAAAACTTATCTACTGGATGTTAGCATATTTTAATGCATCTTTTAGTTGGTCTGCTCTGGCATATTCCTTACAATCTTATTTTAAACTGTATTGCAACAAGAAGATGGGGTAATGTTCCAAGTTCTACTCCTTCTGGCCCGCCCAATGTTACTTCCATGCCTCCCAATGTTGAAGTCTTTACTATGTGTTGGGAATTTTGACCAAGCAATGATGCCAATTATGACAGAGCTCATGGATTGGAATTGCTACAACCAAATCCATAAATTAGTAGTACAAAATACAATGATGCTAATTATGACGGAGCTTGCAGATACAAATTGCAGCTACCAAATAACATAAATTGGTAGTATAAATCATATGCATATTGGATCAGAAGTAGCCTTCTGACCTGAGCCTTAAACTAGCCAATGATAAGCGCTGCTACACCAACTGAAAATCACTGCAAGCGCCACCTGGAAAATATTGCTGGCGCCACAGCGCCGCCTTACTTTTACATTGAGCGCCGAGGCGCTGGGTTTGATTCCCCATTATCTTGAATTCCCATATGTATCATATTAATAAGCACTATGCCTGGAGTATGCCAGAGAAGTAGAAAGTGATCCTGAAGTACTAAATTATTCAATGCCAGCAAGGATCACCTGCGCTAGGTGAAGATGAAGATATTCTATTGATTGACGTGCAATAATCACCAAATGTCAGGAATGACAATTTGGATGCTACTAAATCTCAAAATACGGAATTGGAGTCTAACCCTGGACAAAACCCTTTGCAGACCGCCAGACTCATAGGCTGGGAACGCAATAACCCACTACTAATTGATGAAGTTGCTGCCAGCCCGCCAGGACCCAAACCCTTAGCTGCCCCGCAGGATTCTGCAAGCAAACTACCAGTGCAAGATGCCGGGAATTTCCCTGAGGTGCCAACTCCTGACACTGGCAGTTTGCCCGGTGAAATAGACAAATTTCTCCCAGAAAGTTATTCCAAACTCCCCCAAAGTCCCAGGGAAGGCACTGAACCCAAAGAGGCACCTAATACCCAAATTGATAAACAGAAGGATTTGAAGTCTTCTCACCCCAAAGTGGCCAGTGGCAAAGCACCAGTGCCAAGCACCACACTGCCATCTGAGACACCCAATTCCAACCTGTACAAGTCCAGAAAACCTGACCAGGTAGTGAAGCCTGGCAGCGTGGTATAAATACCTGCCAGGCCAAGATCAACCCCCATTGTCATTTTTAAATAAAGGTTGTGAAATATTGGGTTTTCCAACTATTGCTGTATTTTATTATTGCCATCTTCCAGTTCACCCCAAGATTTTCTGCCCCCCTTGCCAGCCTGCCAGCTACGTACCGCCTGCCAGGTGCCCCCTTTGGTCCTGTCCATTTCATAGAGTACCCCTTAAAGCCTGAGTACAAGGACTATACCGCCAGCAACATACTAGCCCAGGATCCCTTGGCCAGAACTACTGAGTTAACCAGATACAACCAAGAAGGCCCTTGGTACGTTACCAAACCCCGCCTGTTCAGAGATAAATACAACTTCCTTCCCGCCTACCAAATGGACATGGAACCACCTGTCACCCCCAAACCAATGCCTGCCTCTGCCGCCAAGCTCCCACTGGACCATACCAACAAGCTTTTTGGAATTGTATATATTACTTTCATGGGAGTAATAGATACTATTGTCCCATCTGCTGGTCTGTAGTTGTGGGTGGGCAAGTTAATGTCCTACCTCATTAAGTTAGCATCAATCCTTTGGTGGGCTCTGTCCACCCAGTCCGCAACCTGCCGGTTCCCAAACACTAGCAAGCCGGCCAATCAGGGTTGGTTCCCTGACACCAAACCTAGATTAATAATTACCCAAATTAGAGGCGTGTTAGAATGTCTTAGAAGACATTGCTAGCAGCCCAGAGATTAACCTTTGCAGAAGGTATAAGAAGAATAAATCACTCATAATAAAAGGAAGCTTTTAATCTTGACTTGTCTGAGATATATCTTTAATCTGGTTGACCTTTATCCTAATCCTTAAGTGCTTCTGCACAATCAGAAGCCATTGCTGAACAGTAACCATGGTTCCATTAAATGCTGGCTCTTCTGATACAATACTACTCATATCCTCACATATGACTGTATTCAAGAAAATGTCCTGTGTCCTATAATCTCAAATAATTGTGGTATTGTAATGCAAAAAGTGCGACACTATGAAAATTAAAACTGAGATTATTGTTAACTCTCAATGTCCATAGCTTTACTCCAAAGACTTGTTGATCTTGTCACAGGCTATGTGGTGAAACCTATCACCAGTTAGTTGATCAATCCAGATCTGTTGTTGAGTACTTCCAGAATCTTAAGAGATCCTGATTGTCTCAAGGGAGGAAGTTATTCCGGATTGCTCAAGACACCGACTAGCTTCTGAATTGAAAGTTGCACCAATTAGGCCTTAATTAGTTAACCAACTAGAGGTGTCAACCAATTTCCCCAACATTAAGCCCTCTGTAACCCCCTTGTGCCGCTGGGGCTGTTACCATCTTCCCTTAGATTGCTGTGCTGATCACCAGCTGTTTTACCTTCATTTCTCCCTCCCTCTACCCCATGCAATGATCAAATTATCTTGATTCATCAAGTAAGTTGTAGTATATAAGGCTCTCTTCTTCTATTAATAAATATATACATTTACCCCCCCTTTTATTAGCTACACCATTGATTATATTCTTTGAGTTTATAATTTAAAGGACACAAAGGCTAGTCTCTTCATATCAACTATATTGCCAATTAGCTTGACTAGGAGTTGCTACTTGAGGAGTTGCTTTTGAGTAGTTGCTGCTGTTACTACTCTAAACCTTTTGTCATTCCTTTGGTTCAGATACCTTAATACAACTAAGTACCTGTCTTGCTTCTGACTGGTATTGTATTTAGCTACATCAACCAACTGATAGATCTATCTCACCCTCCTATCACCCGTTGTTTAGTCTGTTGACTGACCAACTATTTCAACTTGTAGTTTAAAGAGCACCAAAGGCTATCTATTTGGGTTTACTGTGGCTAGCTTCAATAGTTTTATTGAATCTTAACATCTCCTTTAAAAAATTTACAAGACAATATTTGAAGCTGCATTGGTGGTTAATGATCAACTCTATGTGGATATGGGTGTTTATCCTACACCACTTAGATACAGCTTCATACTATCTGCTATTTCTATCACCCTGTATGTGCCAGGACATTCTGGACCTCCTTGAGGCTTTTGTGATATGCAAGAAAAGCATGTCCAAGCCTGCTCCGCCTAAATCAGTTCTACCTATCAAAGCCATGGAACCCTTTGAACAATAGGCCCTTGACATTGTAGGTCTCCTTCCCAAAAGTAAAGCTTGGAAAGAAATACATTATTACTGTAAAGTTACACCTCCCCCTTAGGCCTCCACTTCAATTCCTGCCAAATGCTTGGGAATTTCTACCAAATTATGTTTGAATATTTATCTGAAAGGTTACTGAAAAAGCCCAAGAAAGGCCATCAATTTAATATTTTAGAATTATTCTGAAGATTCCCCCGCCTAACCCACCCAAGAGACACCTCTGGTTAAATATCATGTGCAAGAGAGGCCAGGAGCAGTGGTAATTACATCCAAAGCATATTCCTGATGTTAGTTGGTTCAGTTTTCCTTTCAACTATGTCCATTCAAAATTTTTCAAGATCTTCCTGCCTCAAGAAATGCATTTGTATCCGCTCATATCATTGGTCAATTGGTTTGTGATATTCAATCTACCACCCTAATCCTATCACATCCCTTAAATGAATGCAAGTGTTGTAAAAGACCTTGCTTCATCATTCTCTACTCTAATAAAGTTTGAAATTTGTTAGTTTAATTTGGCCTTCTGGTTTTGCCTGTTGCTTTTGGTGTTCAGTTGATTCATTCTCCCCTTTGGCCTCCCAGGAATTGTTGGCAGCAATCTTTTGGTTGTTGCTGAAACCGCAATTTTATTGTGGTTGAGAGCTTGATTTTATTTCCTCTTAACCTGCTCCCCAATTCTCACAATTACAGCCATCAACTATTTCACACTTTGGCCTGTGGAGTGAAATCATCACTAATCACATCATCATCACCACCTAATTCATTGGTAAAGAAATTGTGGCACACTTTGGCCAGCCCAAGAAGCTCATCACTGATGATGGGTCTGACCTTATGAGTAATTTCATGAAATTGTATAGTATTGAAAATACCCCTGAACATTTAGTTACTACTTCATATCATCCACAAGTGTATTACCCAAGAGTAGTGGGTACTAGCTGTAATAAGTATGGCAGAGGTTGGCAATTTAAAACCCTGTCAATGCAGTGACAATGGGGTATATAAACATCATCCATTGTGATGAGGAGTGACTTTTGGGGAAGCTTAAGATATAGATTTAAGAAGAAGAAAAGTATGTTTTATTGGATAATACTTTAGAATTATATAGCTTGCTCTATGGCAGGGATTTAAGTTGGATCAAATATAAGGGCGGTCATGTGCAAAATGGATTTGGGTTGCTGGATACCTGGACAAGTCATGTGATATTGGTTTGTTGCCATTTCTGGCATGTCAAACTGTATATTAAATTGTTACCAAACCGGGCAATGGCTGGATATTAAGTGTGTTGGCAACAACCAAAATACCAGTACATCCAGCTCCTCAACAATTTAAACCCCTTTGCAGGGGTGTTGTAACAACCAAAGCTGCCAGCAAAGTATGTCAAGATGTAGTAAGTGGAGGTATACAAGGCAACAGACAGAGTAGAGTGGGGTGACACCAGGGGAGTGTAACAGAAATCACAGGATAATAAGAAGCTGTTTCCATGTGGTTGGGAATCACCCATCAAATCCACATAGAGCTAATGATTAACCACCAATGCAGCTTTAAATACTGTCTTTTAAAATTTTCAAATGAGATACTAGGGTTAAGTAAAATAATTAACTCTAACCAGAAAAGCCCTAGATAAATGGCCTGCAAGAGAATCAGAGTGTCCTCAGCATAAAATTCAGGACATTGAGACAGCACATGAGTTTCAGCTTTGACAGGAGTAGGAACAGCTCCAAGATTGACAGGTATTGAATTAACATTTGGCGGCAACAACAACAAAGTACCAACAGCAGGCCCCCATCTTCCCGTAATAATCTGGCTAAGGATTAAGTTGTAGGGAATGCAGCGTAAAAATCCAAATACAGGATGCATTTTAAAAAGTAAAGTTAGACCAGGGAATATGTGATTTTTATTGAGTAAATTTTGGGAGGACTCAACTCTTAAGAGTTGAAACAGTGAAAATTATTCAATATATGTCAAAAATTGACTAAGCAATACCACCTGGATCCTGGGCTCCTATTCCTTCCACATTGTCAAGTGAGTATCTAGTCCAGGCTGCAAAGAACCCTTGAGTGACCAACTTCTGACAACCATGCTGATTAACAAGTTCATATCGGTGACCCTTAAATTACGTCAATTTATCAATGGCAACTTACAGGGGGAATTGGATTTGACCGACAAACTGGAGCAGCCGTAACCCATTTTCAATCAACCATTTGATTCAAATATGTTAAATCAGTCAGTTTTGTTAAAGGTTTTTGGGCTTTCTACACTTTAATAATCAGCCAAATAATCCCTGGCATTATGAAACTTACTGTGACATTACCCTCTGCTTTAGCCCGGGGCACAATACCACCATACGGAAGATGGGACAAGGAGAAGTTTTTGTGGGCATGGGGAAGTTTCTTTGTGGCTAAGGTAAGCTTGGGGTGACCAATGGCAGTTGGGTTGAAATCATAGAACTCTTGTATATGATCTGGAGAGTTAGAGCAATCATATTAGGGAACCCATGAGTTTTCAGAATCAGGATAACCCTTCCATGACACCAAATACTCTAGACAGCATCAATTCTTATGAGAAGCCAAAATGCAATTTAACTCATACTTAGGTTCTCCTTCCACAAGAATGGGTTGGGAAGAAGGGATCACAGTACCCTTAAAAGGAGTAAGTAAGCATTTGTGGAAGGTGTGGAAAATCTTAAAATCCAGGGGTAAATCTAATCAGTATGCAGAGGGATCAATTTGATGTTCAACTTTGAAGGGGCCCACTTTCTTGGGGCCTAATTTGCGGCAAGGGACCTTCAGTCTCATATTGCAAGCGTCCATCATGACCAGATCACCTGGCCAGTAAGTTGGACCTTCCTGGCGCTTGCAATCTGTGTATTCCTTGTAAGTTGTCACAGCGGCAGCAAGAGCAACCTGAAGCCCCTGATGAACCTGCTTTAATGCAGCGGCTTGATCAGTTGCAGTGTCTACATTGCTAACCAAACAAGTACTCATGCTGGATGAGGGATTATAGTCCATATTGGCATAAAATGGTGAAACCTGAGTTGACGTGTTTGGGGCATTATTATATGTGAACTCTGCCAAGGGTAGGTTAGCACACCAGTTGTCTTGTTGCGCATTAGTGTAGCAGCGCATATAGACCTCCAAACTTTAGTTTACCCTCTCTGTTTGTTCATTAGATTGGGGGTGAAAAGCTGTGTAATGACACAATTTGATACTAAGAATTCCAGTAAAAGCTTCCCAGAACTGAGCAATAAATTAAGGCCTGCAGTCACTCACAATCTCCATTGAGATGTTATGTAGGGAGAAGATCCTATTCACAAACAAAATAGACGTTTCCAACAAAGTAATTGTGGTTGAGCAAGGTACAAAGTGTGCCATTTTTGTGAAACAATCTACCACCACCATGATTACGTTAAATCCATTAGAATATGGAAGTTCACAGATGAAATACACCAACACTGACATCCAGAGCCCTGCAGCAGGCTGCAGTGGAACCAGCAATCCAGTGGTCTTGTTCTGGCTTGCCTTGGATCAAACACATACCTGGCAGTCTTGAACAAAAGCTGCAACCTGCACTGTCAAATCTTTCCAAGAAAACTGTTGGAAAATTAGTTCCACCATTTTATTTTTCCCTGGGTGACCTGCCGTAGGACAAGTGTGATAGGCCTCCATGATCTCATCCTGAATAGTTCCCTCAGGAACCCACAAGCATCCTTGATGATAAAGAATTGGTCTTATCTTATGATAACCCTGCAGCTGACCTACTGGATGTGCACATGCTAGTTCCAGTAGCCTATCATAGCCCTTGAACAGAGGTTGTAAGAAATTAACTTTGGAATATAAATCCAAGTCTGCACCCTTGGTTAAAGAAATGATAGCAAGTATAGCAGGCAGAGTTAATACAAAGGGAACCACAGCCTCATCTGGAATCAAAGTATGTGTGTTAAACTTGACGTCCATGCTAGCATCTGGGAGATGGGATGGATTTCTACTCAACACATCTGCCAGGTGATTACCCATTCCCTTAATGAACTCATAGCAGAACTTGTATCTTGTCAGATCCCCATGTCACCTAGATTGGCAACCCAACAAAACCCTGGGTTGACAATAGTACAGGAGAGCTTTATGGTTGGTCCTTACTACAAACAGATGATGCACCAACACGAGATGGTGATGCCAATGCTTTAAAGATTCTATAACTTCCAACAATTCCTTGTTGTAAATCATGTAATTGTGTTTCTGAGCCTCCATCTTCTGGGAGAAATACCCTACAGGTCTCTCAACACCATTGCCAGCAGTTTATAGCAACACATCAGTCACAGCATATTTAGAGGCATATGTGGAAACTACAAAAGGAAGCTCAGGATCCACATGTCTCAACACAGGTGAAGTCAACAAAAGAGCTTTGACTACTGCAAACACGTTTGCACACTCAGGCGTCCAGGCCAAAGTTGTCTTCCTTCTCACTGAATACAAAGGGGCAGCCACTTCTGACAAGTGAGGGATAAATTTCTTCAAGAACATACATGTACCCAAGAAACTACAAAGTTGGGATATTGTCACAGGAGTAGTATACTCTCAAACTGCTGCTTCCTTGTCAGGGGCAATAGTGTGGCCATACTCAAAGATAATATTACCCAGGAAGGTAACCTTACGTTTAAAGAATTCACACTTACTCCAGTTGATGATCAAATTAGCCTAAAGGATGCACTCTACAACTGCTGACAGGCGGGCCTTATGTGACTCCTCATCCAGAGAGAACACCAATATTCTGCCCATATACACAATGGCACATACACCCAGGAGGTCCCCCAAGATCAAATCAATTAACTGCTGAAAGCAAGCTGGGGCATTCTTCAATCCAAAAGGCATAGCACAGAATCAGAAGATACCCTTCTTAGCTCTGAATGCTGTTAACCGTTTCATTCCTTCTACAATCCTGATTTGGTTGAATGCATTCAAAAGATCAAGTTTTGAGAATACTTTTGCCTTCTTGAAGCACCAAGAAATTTGTGCCTTGAGAGGTAAAGGGTAGGGATCAGGAATTGTAATGTTAAACAAATTCCCGTAATCAACACAAGTGCAAAGAGACCCGTCAGATTGTTGAATAAACAACAATGGAGAACAGATTGACAAAGCCTTCTTAAAGATGTTATCTTATGCCAACATGTCCAGAGTCTACTCCTCCAAACATGCGTCCTCCTTTAAGGTCAAAGGGTAAATGGGAGACACAAAACAAATCAGATCAGTAGTAACCTTAAAGTCAAAGTCAAACTGAGTGTTCTTGGGAAGGACCTCACCCCTAGTGGCATCAAATGTTGCAGACCAGGGTTGAAGGCATGCTGGTAAATCTGAACTTACGGGTGTAGAAACAGGAACCAACTGGATTATCTGAGAAGACTGCTCTAATTCCAACATATATAACACCAGAATATGGATAGATATGCCTGAAGAGTGGCCCACTTGCAGCTCATTTTCTTTTAGCAGGGTCAATACATTATGGTCCCGCCATCATCCCACTTCTAAGATAATAGGATAAAAAAGAGTAGAGCATATGGAGAACCTTGCAGTAAAAGATTGACCCACAACTACAAATGTCACTAGCTTCTTAAGCTGGAAAGAGGGAAACATTTGACAGTTTCCACCCCTAACCAGTATTCCAGGATGATACTTGAGTTGCAAAAAGTCTGCAGTCTTAACACTCATGAAGTTCTCAGACGCATTGATATCCAACAAAATGGCTGTCCAATAGATAGTTTGGCTGTTATTGATGCTATCATAAATCAAGAAGTAACCAGAAGTAGATTTATTTGCCGCAAATGTTGCAACCTCAGCAGGATCTTGCTTCTCTTCAGTGCTATAGACAGCAGCTAAGGAGGCAGGGTGCTCAGAAAGTATCACTCAATCATTTCTTGGATGGCTTCAAGAAGGAAAGGACAATCACAATCAATGGGAACAAGAGGCAACTATTAGGACTTGGCTGCCAAAGACTTTACAGACACAACATGCTGGAGCATAACCAACAAACTCTTGGTGGATGACACCACTGGCATTCTGTCTACCTCAGCAGGTTAGTTTAAGATAGCCAATTGCAACTGAGAAGAAACATAAGGGGAGTAATCACACCTCTGACCTGAAAAAGCCACTGCAGAACAATGCCAGAAAACCAGGAGCAAGCAGCAGGTTTGGCTTCAATTTCCATAACACCTTGTTTGAAAGTCAACAAATTTGAGACCAGAGAAAGAATTTGGCTTACCAGGGCCTCAGTTGTGATTAACAGGGAATCCCAAACTGCCAGATCCTGGGCAGTCTGGTCAACTGCTAACCACAACACTGAGAGTTTATTCACCTCGGGAACATCAATTGTACGGCAGTAGGCAGGAAACTGAGGAAGGAATATTGGGAGTGGAGTAGTACCCTATTGGAAGGTGTACAATTTACAATAAACTTTGAGCTCCTCAATAGATGCACAAAAATTTTTAAAAGGGTACAGAGATGCACTTTTTAGTTAAAACATGTGAATTGTGCTCCACCACAGACAACAACCATTCACAAGCATCCTCTGAAACCTTCATCATCACATGGTAAACTTGAAATTTGTGACTAAGGCTAGAGCCGGAATAGAATGATAAAGCCAACAAAACTTCATGAAAAATTTCATCAGTAGGTGGAGCATGAAAATAATCCAGACGCCAAAATAACATGGTGCAGCAGAAATAGGAAACAGTTGGTCCAGTCTCAACAACTGCAACCGGAGATGGAAACCACAAATTAAAGAAAAGTTCAAACTAAAAACTCAGGAAAGAACTGATGCAAATAAACATGGTGAATGCAGATATCTCAACAGAGCAGGAGAAAAGAAACACAAACTCATGACAAACTGCTTCTGAAAACTCAGACACCAAAGAGTTGAGTAATGTATCAGAAATCATGGGATAATAAGAAGCTGTCTCCATGTGGTGGGGAATCACTCACCAAATCCACATAGAGCTAATGATTAACCACCAATGCAGCTTTAAATACTGTCTTTTAAAATTTTCAAATGAGATACTAGGGTTAAGTAAAATAATTAACCCTAACCAGAAAAGCCCTAGATAAATGGCCTGCAAGAGAATCAGAGTGTCATCAGAATAATATTCAGGATATTGAGATAGCACATGAGTTTCAGCTTTGACAGGAGTAGGAACAGCTCCAATATTGATAGGCATTGAATTAAAATTTGGCGGCAACAACAACAAAGTACTGACAGCAGGCCCTCATCTTCCCGTAATAATCTGGCTAAGGATTAAATTGTAGGGAATGCAGCGTAACAATCCAACTCCAGGATGTATTTTCAAAAGTAAAGTTAGACCAGGGAATATGTGATTTTTATTGAGTAAATTTAGGAAGGATTCAACTCTTAAGAGGTGAAACAGTGAAAATTATTCAATATAAATCAAAAATTGACTAAGCAATACCGCCTGGATCCTGGGCTCCTATTCCTTCCACATTGTCAAGTGAGTATCTAGTCCAGGCTGCAAAGAACCCTTGAGTGATCAATTTCTGATGACCATGCTAATAAATAAGTTCATATCTGGTGACCCTTAAATTATGTCAATTTATCAATGTCAACTTACAGGGGGAATCAGATTTGACCGGCAAACTGGAGCAGCCGTAACCCATTTTCAATCAACCATTTGATTCAAATCCGTTAAATCAGACAGTTTTGTTAAAGGTTTTTGGGCTTTCCACGCTTTCTTCTTGGACAAAAAATCCCCAGCATTATGGAACTTACTGTGACAGGGAGGCCAGTATCCAGCATATGAAGAGTTGAGTTGTGCCAGCTCTTCATAATAGGTTTGACCAAGTTCTTCTAACAAAGGCCCAAATGTGACAGAACTAGGTTGGTACCCTCCAATCCCTAGGCAAGCTGTGAGCACAGCTTTGAAGATGAGATGATTCATCTTCACTGGGTTTGGTTAAGACTAATCTAAGGGCTTAGATGGGAGTAAGAAATGACTGGTATTATTGAGGGGTATTATCTCAATGATAGCACAACCCATCACTGAGAGGGGGTCCTTTATTTATAGTTGACTCCACTGTGCAAAGATTTTCAAGTGGGAGTAAGAAGGGGGATTGGGGATCTCAAGAGTCTGGGTGGTGAAACATTGGGATTAGGTATTGGGAATAGGGACATGCTTGTTCTCCTGTAGTCTGTTGCTGGTTTGGCATTTCTTGGATGGAATAAATAGCCTCTTGTTGGTCTTGGGTCAGGTGGAGGGAAGGATCCAAGATGATCTCAATATCTATTTTTGTACTAGATGGCAGGGTTTGGCTGGAGTCTAGTCCCAACCATATGTCCCGGGTCTCAGATCCCCATTGGTTGGGGTCAGAATTGGTGCTCAAACTTGAAGCTTTGGGTGTACTTTTTTCTGGAGGGCATGGATTATTTCCTAACATTGATCCTGTGGCCAGGGACTTATTTGATTAGCCATAGGTGAGAGTGCCATCTGATTGGCTAGAGAAGAATGGCTGGAACCCCATAGGCCTGCTGGCTGAGCCCTGGGAGGCTGGCAGGAGAGGCTGGTGGCAGGCTGGGTTGCAGGTGGCTGGTGGGAGGGACTGGCAGGTGTGGCATGTGCTTGTCCAGATGATAAATTGTTTTGGTCCAAACCAAGTTCTGTTTGGACTTCAATAATTTTGTATTTTCCTTGGCTTGGGGACAGAAAATCTTGCTTATACTGAGGGTTATCTGAACTCAAAATTTCTGTCTTGTTCCAAGTTGGGATTATACAGAAATTTGACTAGTATCAGAAATATTCCTGACACAAGCCAATGGGCACATAGATTGCCTAAAGAGTTTCCTAGTCCAACCAATTGCCTAATTATCCCAGGAGCACCCAAATTCCACCTGGACAGAACATCTTCCCACCACACTGCTCACCCTACAAACCAGAATAGACTGTGGTACAGGCTTTAGTCCTAGTGTTTTGGCCTTTGGCACTCCTGATGGCACAGCAGGAATAGATGAGAAAAAGTTGAAAACAACCATCCCAAGTAAACCACCTCTCACGTTCACTCCCTTATTAGCCTAGTGGCAATCCAAAGCCTGTAATCTTGAACAAGAACAAATTAAGGGGCAACAAGACACCTCAAGGCAAGATATGATGTAGGTGATCCTGTTTACACCCTCAATCCCAATTCAGCAAAACTCAAACCTAACCACCTTAGACTCTCTGAGTAGCTGCTGTCTATAGCAACCATACCTATCAACTCAAAGATGCCCAAGGAAACACCAAAAGACTCCACCATGACCAATTGCTCTCCTGCTGTGCCATATCCACCCATAATAGCTTTGTATGAAACTTTCCAGATCTTTCACAAGACCTTATCTTGGTACCAGACAACAAGCAGGGGGCAAGGGGGAGTGTTGTGACTGAGATTACTCCCCTGCCTGCTAACATATCTCACAATACACAGGAGGCATTTGAAAAGACACCTCATAATGTAACTAATGGTATAGAGAATCCTGTGGCCAATGCCAAATTACAGACATTATCTCCTGAATAGAAGTAATGCCAATTTGATGCACTGATCCCTTGCTTATAATATTTCCAGCCCAAGACTTTATACTGAACCCGCCACAGTGCCACCCCCAGTGGACTTGTGGCCCCCTGATATGGTATATCAATTATATTATTCTCCAATAAACATTATCTTATTCCTATTCTGGTCTTTTCTATTGGACTGTTGTCTTCCCCAATCTAAACGCTGAACTATTATTGATTTAGTTACATCAATAGCACAAGTTAATTTTCTTAATTCTCAGAATTATGACCTTACTGCATGACTTTGGTATATTGGGTGCTTGATATAAAAGTTGTGTTTGATCTGATCTTTCCATCAACACATACTTTCTGGTTGATCTATGTTGGATTGTGTGCTGGATGGGTATATTTGTTTAGTGCACAACTTGAGTTTGTTCTTGAAGGCTTTGATTTGTCTATCTTAACAGTTGTGAAAAGCACAGCAGTGAAAAAGATGGTATTGGGAAATCTTAAAAAATATGTATTCAGACTAAATACCACAATGGAAGGGAAATTGGGGTTGAGGATGTTCAATCTAGGAGATACCCAATATAGGCTTTGGGTCAGCTTCACCCTTGAGTAAGTGGAGAGAAATTGGTTGAGAGATTGGGAAACAGATTTGATAAACTTTAGATTGGGTACAGATCGATGACCCATTGTTAACAAGATAAATCCATTTGCATAGCTGGGCGTACAACAATCTGAGCTATACATAGCTAATGTGTTACATATAAGGAAGCGGGAATACATCTTGTCTTGGGGTTTTAGCTTTTGAATGAACTTGCCACTTTACCTTGACATGATATGAAACATACAGCTGTATTAAGAAAATCAAAATGCTCCATGGAGCTCTACTGGAATTGGAATCCCAAGCTATGCTATACTTTTGAGTTCCAACTTTGAAATCAAGGGGTATGCTAGGGGTAAAATGCAGCAAATTGGCCCCAGGGGTCCCAGGTTTGATTCCTGGGGCTTTTGCTTGCCCTGCCTCATGTTTTTGTTATCTTTGAATCTTACCCACAGTTGGAATTTCCAGCATGAACCGGCCAGACAATCCAATAAATGACGTGGCAGCATTAAATTAACCCTCCTATCCCCTAAGGTCGTGGCCCTTTATACCTCCGCTCTTAAAGAGCTCTAATAAAGTTCTATTTTTAAATTTAGGGGTAAAGTGCATACTCTCAAACTATTTTTATTAAGTTGGAAACCATTAAGGTGTGTACTTATAATACTGGAATTGTTACGTTGCCCCTAGGTGTAACCTCGACACTATAGCTTTAAGCATAATGTGTCTCTAGCCAAATCAAGGGCAGAAACTGGTGATGAAAAGGATATAAATTGCTATACAAAAATCTGCAAATCCTTAAAATTACAAAAGTCCAATAAGGATGACTATATTGATTTGATTGAATATCATTAATGCAAGGCAAATAAACTAAATCCATTCATAAGATGCTGAAGTTTAGCATCTTTTTGTATTTGTGCTAAAATATTGCTACTGATTAGGTTTTTTAAATGTAAGAAATGATTATGTAGATATTCATAATATGTTGTTAGTACTTTAATATGCTAATGTATTTAAACCAAGACTATAACATTATCGTGCGAGAGCAAGCCTAAAGACACCCCACTCTTAAAAATAAAGACCATTTGACGTCGCGAAATACGCTAGGATCATTCCCCCATGCCTTTAAAAGCTCAGAATACATAAGATCAACTGCATCCTTTCCCTCCTTCTCGATGTATAGCTGAGCTGTAGAGCGAGACTTTAAATATGAACAATATTGCTCAAGGTTAAGCGACTTGTTGATAAAAAAGGAACGGTCAATGCCATCATGGGTTACATGAGCATTCTCAGGATATTTGAATGGCCAAGGAAGGTCGGAGTATTCATTAACGATATGCTTGAACTCTGGAGGGTCGTATGGCTTAAAGAAATCATTCTCCAACCGGAACATGACTTGATCAACTTCAGAGTTTACTCGGGGGTAGTTGTACCCCCAGCAAGCAATTATCCCACCTGACTTGAGTACTTTAGAAACTCTAGCATAAAATTCTTTGTGAGGAAACCAATGAATCCCTACGGCGATCGTTATTAAATCAACCGAACTCGGCTCAAACAACGAGGAGTTTGGTTCCTCAGCCGACTCAGTAAAATATTCAATGTTTTCTCTTGGAATTACATATTGAAGTTGCTGGGAGCTTAGATCAGTGGCTTTCACCTTCAGGAAACTTCTTGCTAGCTGTAAAGCAGCCTGTCCATTTCCACAAGCCACATCCCTTTTGTTTCAACAATGAAAGCCCTATTCACTTACCATGCTAGACCTTTCTCGGGGACTAAAGATACCAAGTAGTCAAATAACTCAGGAGGATGGGAGGGACGACCTTGGCTATACACTCTAGAGTTTTTTGAAAAGTAATCGCTCCGTTTTTCTAATGTCTATTTAAAAACTTAAACACCAAGTGGCAACTATTGACTTCAATAGACGACGGGTTCAAGGATTACGTGAATGCTTTATTTACCAAATCAAAGCCTAAGTATCTCAGCAAAACCAGTTTACCTTAGCCATTTAGCTCTTCAAGGATGGTACCAGCCAACTAAAGCCGAAGATACTTATTCAAACCTGAAATGGCAAATAAAATCTTATTCGCTGTCAGAAGCCATACAGTTAATTAATCCAGAGTGGATTACAAGGATCTCTCTAGGTTGAAGCTGGGTTGATTAAGATAGTAAAACAAGATATCCAAAAAATTGGTACATTAGTTTTACAACCTGTTGAGATAAACAGAAATGGTTCAGTTCAAAACAAATTGGTTCAAGAACAACATATTTCAACTGGTTCCAGTTGAAGGTCAATCTACTCAATAGCAGTTTCATTTATCTAAGTCTGGATTACAAAAATAGTCAATCACACAACAAATCAAATACAGAATCCAAAAAACTGAGACAGCAAACAAAAGTAACCCATATTCCAAACAAACACAAAACAGTCACATTCCGAAGCAATCTACATCAAATATAATAGTCATCATGTAACAAAAATGATACAATCAGAGAACAAATTTTTTCAGTCACAAAGTGATATTTTCAAACACAAAATGACTCCCTTTTTGAAAATCTTAATTAAATTTGTGACTCAAAATGGAAATAGTGGATTTTAGGAGTGAATCCACCAAAATCTACTCAGGGAACTACAATATTATTTTCAATATATGTGCTTCTAAATTTGGCTATTTATGTCCAAGATAATGTCTCAAAAAGGAGCACCCATTTAAATAAAATTAATTTTCTAGAAATACTTTGCTTTTCTGTTTTAATAGAAATTTTATTACTATTATATAAAATGATTTATACTAGTGATGGGAACTTTTTATATTGTTGAGGAGCAGTACCAGGAGCAACTTCAAGCCCAGGTTACTGCGCAAGAGAGCACAGCTGCTATGGCCCCCGTCTATACCCAACTCAACTTAAGTTATGAGAAGTGTTAGCTGTATGTGTTAGGGTAGAAGACTGAATGAAAGGAATAATGCGCCCTTGCAAAACCAGAAACCAGCAAAGAACCGCTGCCAAACCCTTATAAGAAATAAACAACTTGAACACTGTCATTGTCAAAAATGGCTTAAAGCAGGGGTTGCTCAAATAGCCTGAGAAAATGTATTATTGCTGTATTTGTCCCCATTTAATTACAACAACAAAATTACATGTTATTCACTAATTGGAGAAGGTAGCACCTGGCCTGCTGGTTGCCAAAATTTTGCAAATTATGATGTCATCAAGTCAAATTCCAAATCTTATCCTCTAACTGCAGGAAATATTCAATCCAACCAATCATGAGCTGCAAAATCCCCCTCACCCCTATCCTAAACTCCCTTAAAACTTTCCTCTTCCCCCTCTAGAAACTTGTTTCTAGATAGCTTACTTACCCTAAATAAAAGAAAGTTTTTCCAAAAAATGTTAGCTCATCTGGGGCTGTTTATCCCTGTCCTTGAGAGATTAGCTTTGGTCATGGTCAAGGTTGCCATTGATTCCTTGGCTGCGCCCTGGCCTGCCCTTTACATGTTGATGCTCACAGATTCTTCTTCTAATTTACCCCTGAAAATCATTTGCGCTCTGGCAATTTTCACCTCCATCTTCTGCTACACCACCACTGGCTCCAAGATGCCAAAACCATCCTCTCAATTTGGTCTCCTGCTTGTCAAGCAACTCACAATTTGTTTGTTATCTCCTCATTGTATTTCCTTGAATTATACAGCTTATCACTTTACTCTAAAAGCATGTGTCACCAGGCGCAGCACTGGATGCTTTTTTAACATCCAATATGAGGAACCCCAGGTCCAGGCCTAATCTAAGCCTGTGCCACACATGAAAGCCTGGGCAACTGTGGTCCCCTTCAACTTGATCTAATCATAGTGCAGTGATTTGAACCAATCATATTGAGCCCTGCCTAATCCAGGTACCAGCATAGCAAGTGGGTCTCACAGGTGACGTCTGATAACCAATGAAATTGTCAAGGAGATGATGAGCCTCAACCAAAGCGGCATGGCCTTTACAGAAATTTCAACCCACCTACAATTCACCAAGGCAGCAATAAGGCAATAAATTTGGGCTCTCATGAAGAGAGACAATATAAAGCTTGCCAAGAAGCCAAAGAAACAGCCAGTTTACCAGCTCAAGGATGACTACCCCATCATACTTGACCTCCTCCAATGGGACCCATACCTCCAAATGACTGAGATCAGATGCCTACTTGGGCTCCATAGCATCTTCATTGCCTCTCTCACTGCACAGCTCTGAATGTATGGGCTTGTTGTTGACAGCTTGGTTCTTATAATCACCCAGGTAAAAAATATAATGGTGGTAGTGATTTGTAAAAACAATTCACTAATCAGTGCCACAATCACCCACTGCTTGTTTAGTATCTTGGATAATATAATTTTTATACCTCTTTATAAATTGGTGTTAAATGCTCAGTATTAAAGGATACCAAGAAAAAATAACACTCCCAAGGATAAAAAAGAAAAAAAGCAAAAGAAGGGCAGAGTCATTGATGAATTTCTAGCAGCTTCCCCAAAAGAGACAGTGCTCTACCAAACCTCATCCAATTAAATCAATGAGTACATGTATGAAGATTTTTCTTGGACCTGCATGGTATCTGGAGCTCAGTCAGTTCAAAATGCTGCATATTCCTGAGTCATCAGAGAATATTCAAGCAGGCAGGCACAATGAGACAATATTTGTCATAAATAGCATTTTGCTTCTAACAATTAGTCAATGTCAAAAACAGGAATCAATCCCTGAACCCCCACCCTGCAGCCTGCCATTTTCAAGGTCCAAGGGCCTGGCTGCCTGCGTTTTCCTGGGCTCAAACCAGGAGAAAACTTGATTAATAGCCTACAAAGCTTAAAATATTAAAAAAAGATAGATGAAGTCACCACACAGAACACACCACCAAGGGCCCAGACTTTTGCTGAAATAGTTGCCAGCCAAATAGAGGATTTGGGAGAGTCTAAAGTTGCACCCACCAATAAACACCCACCAGCATCAGACTCCAGGGTTAAGACCAAGACAAAATTGGCCAGGAAGCACAATCTTGAGAAAAAAGCTGGGTAAATAGAAACTTGTAGCATCTATTTACCAACATCCATCAATCAAGAGCAAGAAAAACACCAGAATCAACCAAATTTTTATATTCCCAGCACTCAGATACAGGAGGACCAAAAGCCCATGCTTTCTGGGGGGGGAAAGAAAAGGTAGTATAAACCCCCAAGTAGGCTGAGAATATTGGCATTGCTATTTGAGTAATATAGCTGTTATGAACCTTTGGTTCAAAATTTCTTGCCTCATTTCATACTTGTTCTCTTCCATTTACTGGGGGAATCAGCAAGCCCTGTTGCTCCTCCCCTCTCACTTGTAGATCCTGTGAACCCCATGCCCACATTATTATGTCCTCCTAGTGCTCTTTTTAGCCCAATTCACTTTACCAAATATTCTTAAAACCTGGCTTTCTCAGAGTTTACACTAGAGAACATCCTCTTGTCCAAACTCTTGGCACAACTTTACAATCCAGAGACCTTTGATCAAGAGAACTATTTGTACATTATTCAACCCTGCCTCTTCAGAGCCAAGTAAAACCACCTGCCTGCATAGTTGGTCCTAATTTTTCCACCTGTTACCCTGTGGCCCAACTTCATGCAAGAATCAGGGATTAAAAATGAGATTACATCCACTCAACTCTTTGATGTAATGTATATTAAATCAACTGGATTGTTGGATTCTTTTTTACCCAATTATGGCCTGTGGTTCTTGCTTGGCTGATTGCTATATTATTGTAAAGTTACGCTTCCCCCTTAGGCCTCCACTTCAATTCCTGCCAAATGCTTGGGAATTTCTACCAAGTTATTTTTGAATATTTATCTAAAAGGTTACTGAAAAAGCTCAAGAAAGGCCATCAATTTAATATTTTGGAATTATTTTGAAGATGCACCACCTAACCCACCCAAGAGACACTTCTGGTTAAATATCATGTGCAAGAGCGGCCAGGAGCAGTGGTAATTGCATCCAAAGCATATTCCTGATGTTAGTTGATTCAGTTTCCTTTTGACTATGTCCATTCAAAATTTGTCAAGATATTCCTGCCTCAAGAAATGCATTTTTATCTGCTCATATCATTGGTCAATTGGTTTTTGACATTCAATCTACCACCCCAATCCTATCTCATCCCTTAAATGAATGCAAGAGTTGTAAAAGACCTTGCTTCATCATTCTCTACTCTAATAAAGTTTGAAATTGGTTAGTGAAATCCAGCCATTTGGTTTTTTATGTTGCTTTTGGTGTTCAGTTGATTCCTTCCCCCCTTTGGCCTTCCAGGAATTGTTGGCAACAACCTTTTGGTTGTTGCTGAAGCCACAATTTTTATTGTGGCTGAGAGCTTGGTTTTATTTTCTCTTAACCTGCTCCCCAATTCTCACAATTATATTATCAATTTGGCTCTCATCCTTTGGTGAGCCTTACTGTGAGAGAGGGAAGCTCACTAAGCTTGGCTCTCATCCCATTAGAAAAACCCACCAAGATGACATCCAGTACAAGACTGGGATAGCCGCTCAAATGGGGAACCAAAAGGACCCAATATGGGTCAGTTGAGTAAGATAAGTGTTCAGTTCCATCAAGAGAACACCTAAAACAAGCCAGGAGGTGCGCCTGGGGAACTCTCATGGGGTTATAGGCATAATATTGATTGGGGGAAGGGCCACAGATTCTTCAGGGTCAGCCATACAAGAATTCTCACACAGATGGTTTGTTGGAGCTTCACTGGGCAGAGCAAACTCCACGTTGTTGCAAGTCAAACTACAAACCAGAGTTTCCCCTGTGAAAAGTAGGCCAGTGGCCTTTCCAGGGAGGTTGTCCAGTAGGTGCAACAGATTATAGAGGTTCACACCTGCCAAATAGACAGAGGAGGAGATACAAGTCCACAACTTGGGTGAGGTGGACCAGATCAGAAACAGAGCAAGGACCAGAGTGAAGATCACAAACTTGGCAAGGGGGACCAACATATTCTTGTTCACCAGAATTTTTGAAGGAGGTGGCAGTAATCACTGTAGTTTAATTGGATATAAATCACTGGTTTGGGGGCACCACAAGAAAATTTGAGATTTGGGAGGTATCTAGATGCATTGGCAGCCTCAAAGTTGACCAGATGAGTCTCTTACAATGATATATATGCTCAAAGTTAGAAGAGCAAATAAAAACACTGAATTTTTGAAAATAAAGTAAGTTTTTAAATTAAATACTAAATTAAAATTAAGTTCAAACTCAAAGGCAAATTTGCAAACAGGTAAATAGCCACCTGGTAACACTAATGAAAGTCTTAGGAGCAACAGAAGCACTAGAAAGGACAAGAGGGAGAGAAAAAATGTAAGGGAAACCCAAAATTTACTAATAATGTTTAGAAGAAGGACTCCAGAAGCTGGGGTCCAAAACAAAAAAGAAAATAAAAGTAAGGACTTTTAATTTGTAACAATAGATAAGAAGGGACCCAAATAGTCCTGCTTGCCAATTTAAGGGAGGCAATTCAGAGAGGTGGAGTCACCAGGAGTTGTGAGACTCACTGATTGGCTAGGGGATAATTTTTAAAACCTATTGCCAGGGGGATTGGAAGGTTTTGGAATAATTTCTGAAGAAAGATCTGATTGGATGGTGCCTATACAATATTCCATCAGAGGAAACAAAGCATTGTAATTTGTAGTGACTGATGTGTCTCCATTTGATTGATTGAATCTGATGATATTAAGAAGGGGATGACACCAGGCCAAATAACAGCCCAAATTAATCAGTTATTTTTCCACTGTTAGACAGGGGGACTAGGCATGGTTGATAGGGCTTAAGAAGGGTATGCCAACACAAAAGGCTTGTCAACAGTGTATGCTAAGTCAGCCATGGAATGTAGAGGCTTGGATGGGTTTTGGTTGATTTTCTTTATACGTCTAGGAAACATGGTTTTATCTAAGGCCAAAGGGGAAGTGACTTTATACTTACCTTCTGGCCTGGAGGCCCCAGCACCCATGTTAAATAGTGCTCCCACCAAAACTTGATATTCTGACACTGTGAGAAGCACAAAAAAATGGCAGAACTGGAAGCATTTATCAATGAGTTGGACATAGTAGTGGCCAAGATTAAGGAGGTTAAACACAATGTGAAGGACAAGCTCAAGGAGGTGGTGCTAAAAGGTGAGAAATTGAACAAGCTTACGGTGAAGGTGTTAAAAATAAGATACCAAATAAAAGAGAAAAACTTGCAGCCAGGCTTCTAAAAATTCAGAAAGATGTCCTTGAAGACCTGAAGTTCAAGCCACAGGGGTTTGTAACCACAGAGCTGTGGGCAAAAGATACAGAGATGTTTGAGCAAATAAAAAGTAAAACAAAAACAAAAACCAACACAAGATGACCAGCAACCTGCAAGTGAGAAGACCTGTTAAGCAGCCCCTATCAAAGGGGCAACTGAAGAGGATATAGAAGAAGGTAAGAAAATAAATATTAAATAACTAAAAAGCAAATACTACTTTTTTTTATTAAGATGAACATGAAGACCTAGTGAGACAATTTTTAAAATCACATGAAACACAAGCTTTCTACAGTAACTATGTCCCACACATTGAGCCTCAGCTGGTTCTGACGCCAGCAGTACAAAATGAAGTTTTAGACAGATTAGATAAAAATTACCCTATAAATAAAAAACTTGCTGAACTTTATCAACACCAGAAGGCACCAAATGGCGGGTTGTGGCCTCTCTGTGGCCCCAAAGATCCACCTCAACTACTATGTTCTGCCTCTTATCTTCTGCAAGCCCTCATCCTCCTTTTTGGGGAATTTGTTAATACCATGTCATATCACAACATAACAGAAATGAAGATAGGACAAGAATAATTCAGGTTTTGTTTTCTGCCCATTTACACAATATTGCACCTACTAGAAAATTTTAAAGAAAAATTAACCAACCTTACCAATAGTTCTTCTGTCATCCTGTCCCACGTTGTGGGCATCCTTGGAGACTTCAGGTCCTCCTGGTGCTCCAAAAAGACTGACATCCTGCTGACCATGGAAAAAACCTTTGCAACTATGTCCCTAAAAAATAAAATAAGTACCCTATATAATAAATTTTGTGAGTTCTCAGCCCTGTTTGCAGGGCAGAGACTTCACTTAATTGTTTACCTAGGTCTTGTTATAATCATGGGGATTAAAGAAAAGGTTTGTAACAAGCTAGAAATAATAACTAAGCTAGACAAAATTTGACATTTACTAGATGGAAAAAAGATTGCCCCTGGATACAGCTCAATAGAGCACGTTATTCAGGACACTTTAATTCTTTCTGCCACCTATGGAATGTCATCTCCACCAGAAAAGATCCTCCTATTAATCATATCACAGCTTTGCTACATTCAAGCCACTGCAAGCTCTATAGTACAGGGGCTATGTCAACATAAAATTTGACAAAAAAAAGTTTCAGTTTATTTTGAAAACAGGTACTAGAATTCCACCAATCACATTCCCAATAAACCTCATTAAATCATATTCAATTTTTAATCTCCTATATATATCTTTATTTAAATATAAAAAATTTAAGCATTCATCTAAAAAATAAATATATATTAAAAGATTAACCTTTTGACTCATTGATTATTATTTGCTTTGTTAATTTTTATTATACCCAACGGTATATCAAACATAATTACAGAAAGTATGTTAATAAAAGTTAAACTAAATAAAAACAAAAATTAAAAAATAAAATGCAGAATAAAAAATTTGGAATAGCAAAGCCTTTAAGTGATTGGCTACTTGGAGAGGCACACAAGGAGAAAAAATCAGTGTGGCCATATAATTTAGCCACAGTCTCAGCTGAGAGGGTATGGACACTGACCTGCAGCAAATTAAACAAATCATCTGGCCCAGATGGCGTCCCCTTCTTGACAACTTGCTTAAGCCACCCAAAGACCTCATCAATTGGATTGAGGAATGGAAAATAGGCAGGGAGAAATAAAAGGCATAAAGGCGCTGTAGCCAATTGTTGAAAGCCAATTTCTACGCCAGGCTCAATCATTGGGAACTCATTTAGAATTTCTTTCACCCTATTGAGCCCAACATCATCAAGCACAATTACATTGTTAAAGCCTGGGCTTGAGCGCCTCAGGTGCTCCTGGACTAATTGGAGGAACACAATGAAGGTCCCACTATTGCAAGAATCCTTGATCATCTGATATAGTTCAATTCTAAGGGGACCAAGAAGGGCTACCATTGAGTAGGTTGCAGCAAAAACAGACACACACCAGGATATACCATCCTTGGCACCTTTGGAAACATAGCTGTAGGCATTGTGCATGGAAGACCCAAATGATAGTTTATCAATGTAGTAGAATTTCACTGTGCCCTGTCCTTTAGCGTGGTGTACACCTCAGAGTATTTATTCCAGTTCTCAATGCTCATTGGGCTATTCTGGCTGTACAGAGATACTCTGAGCTTTTTCCAAGAGAATATCAACCCTCTGACCACGCAATAGTAAACCAGAATTGTAGCCTTGATTCCAAAAACTGATCTGACTATGGCCTGTATATTTTCCAGTTCAACACAGCAATTTTGGTTGATCCAATGAGTTATTGCCCATATGTTCTCCATTTTCAGGGTGGCCAACACTCACATGATTTCTCCATACAGGGTATGTTACCAGTTTTCAGAAATGTGCTATAAAGCCTATGTGCTGATTTTTCTGGAAACCCGACAGTTGCCACAGCCTTCTTGTAGTTCTGAGTTTCCTTTAAAAGTTTAATAAGGGTTTGAAAGGTGGAGTTTGGGATCACCTAGTGTTTGGGGTTTCTGGCAGTAGGCATTGACTTTGCGGATTCTGCCAAGACACAGGAACCTGACTGTAAAACACAGGAACCTTTTTGGGCACTTGCTGCCTTTCCATAGTTTGATAATGCTGTGGCTCTTTGTTGTTGTTTTATCCTTTGCCATCACCCACATAAGGCTCATATGTGGTATCCACAACAGACTGTACGCTCTCTATAAGACTAGTAAAAATACCATCTTGGCTGTACTGTCACAAGTGACAAACTCCTATTGACCATGCTCACTGGAAAACCTCAACTACGGGATTTGAACCCTGATACCCTGCGGGCCGCCAGCCTGCAGGACCGGCAGCCTGCAGATTTTTGGGCTTGAACCAGAGCAGGATTTGACTTTGGAGTATCCTCTAAAGCTTGATGAGTCAAAATCACCTAAATCAATAATCCCCATGTTAAAGGTTCCTGTTAACTTAACCAATCAGTAGGCGGGTCTAGCCATAGACCCCAAAATAGCTCAGGCCACCACAGAAGGGGAAACAAAGAAACTTCCTATAGAACACGGGCTGCCCAGAGATGACCAACCCCACAAACTGACAAAGAAATTTTAGTATTCTCAGTTCAAACCAGTCAATAAATTAACTCCTGCAATAGATGCCATTAAGGACAGAAAAAACCTGGTAGACGGTAACACCCGGGCCAAAGAAATTTGTAAAAGTTTACCCATGACAGATGGGCATACTTATACCCTGGACCACCAGGAAGTTGTCTATTGCCATTCTTGCAATAAAGTGACATGAATCTTTGGTTCAACCAGGTTATTAAAAATTGGATTTTAGTTCTATTTCATTTGCAGTCTACCTCCTGCATTTCTGTACCTCACACCCATCAACCCCAAGAAACCACAGACCTGCTGTCCAAAATTTATTATCCACTAGGAGCTCCTTTTGGCCCAGTACATTTCACCAAGTACCCTACCAACACTGTGTATTTGAAGTTCACCCTAGAGGAAATCCTAATCTCTGACCCTGAGGCTAGAACCAGAGAGACAGAGATCATTTACAGAGAAGGCACCAAGATCACCTGACCTCCTCTGATATTCTGCAACAAGTACAACTACCTGCCTGCATATTTGGTTCCAATGACACCACCTCTCATCCCGCGGCCTGACTGCCCGCAAAAATCTGTTGCAGCCAATGAATCCACTTCCACTCAGATATTTAGAGTGATGTATATCACTCTTACCAGCTTGATTGATTCTATGGTACCTGCAAGCAGACCTTGGGCCCTCCTGGGAAAATTGTTATCTTATATTTTAAAGTTAGCACCAATCTTGTGGTGGGCCCTCCCTGCTTGGCCCGCAGACTGTCTGCCTGCAAGTTTCCAAGAACCCCCCACGGGCTGGATCCCTGACATTATGGCAATCTACCTTAACCACAGTAACCTGGGCCCCAAGATATTGATAACTCTTGGGCATATTGTATGCTACTTTTATTAGTTTCAGCTTGCTATGCATACAAGCTAGTTACTAACTTAATTGTATCAGCAACCTGACACTGAACCAGTACAGAACCAAAAGACGCCTTGCTTGGTGTTGAGAAGACCAAGACCCCAAATTTTCAGGTTCAGGACGTTATAGTTAATCAGACCACAACCAAGATGGACATGCCACATATGGGGAAGCTCACCTTGGAAGAAGCTAGAAGAGCCATGCCAGTCCTCTGCCTCCATTTTCAAGCCAACACAAACTCATAGTCCAACAACACTGAGAAAGTCCATGGAGTGGTCTCCATGCTCTCTGGCAATGCCTTAGACTGGTTTGGGAAGGCCTCTGCAAAGGACGTCAAGTTCTGCCTGGAATACTCCCAGTTTGAAAGTGAGCCAATGGCCACTGGCAACAAACAAGGCACCCGCCATCACACCCTCATCAGTTTACTAGACATTAGACAAGGGCCCTGCACTCTACAAGCCTACACCAACAAGTTCCTGAAACTTAAGGCTAGAACCCAACTTGAGGACAAGTTATCAGACATCCTGTACCGCTGAGGAGCCTGCCCTGCCTTGAAGGAACTCCTTAAGCACCATCCCCCTACGCTTGGCCTAGATGAATTACTCCTTTTGTGTAGAGGATTGTGCCTTAATCAGGAAGGCGCCCCCTCTTCCACTCAGCGCACAAACCAAGCCCTGATGCCCAACAGACCAGGAATGCCCCCTGAGAAACTACAACGTCACTACCTTGAAGAGTTGTGTTCCTACTGCCACAAACCCATCCATCTCACTAAGGCTTGCCCCAAGAAGAGTGGTCCCACAGTTTTCTTAGCACAAATAAGCACCTCCACCCAGCCTTACAAATTTATTCAAGTTGAAGTGAAAACACTCACAACATCCCAGACTGTCAAGGCTTTCATTGATACCAGAGCTGAAGAAAGCTTTGTTGACGCCACACTTGCAAAGAATCTAGGATTTAAGGCCACCACCAAAGGTGTCAAAGTGATCATGGGAAACAGCTCTCATAACCTGGGATTCAGGTGCGCAACCAAGTTGCCATTGAAAATTGGTTAGAACACCTACCCAGCGCTCTCCATCATCCTGAAGAGACTCCCCCACCCCTTGATCCTAGGAGACTCCTGGTCCCAAAGACATGGCGCCATCCTGAATTTCTGCAACCAAATAGTTGCCTTGAAGGGAGACAATTCATGTGATGTGGTGCCATTCTATCTGGGTCCAACTGGCAAAAGACCCAGCACACTCCTAACTCTGAAAATGGAACCCAGTGTGGGGATCCTACCTGTCTCTTTAGAGAAGTGGAACCATGTCTTCAGCAAGGAAGCAGCAACCCACTTCCCCAGCCACTCAATCTACAATCACACCATAGACCTGTTACCAGGAACCCAACCACACCACAGCCCCATCTACAGCTGCAACCATTGCAAACAAGTAGCCCTGAAAATATACCTAGAGCACATGACAAAAAAAGGCTTCATCTGGGTGTCAAAGGCCCCTTGCTCATCACCCATGCTGTTTGTAGGAAAGAAAAATGGCAGAATGCGTCCCTGCGTGAACTACCAGAAACTGAACAAGATTACAGTGAAGAACCACTATCCCATCCTCAACGCTGACAACCTTTGTGACGTACTGACTGGAGCCCAGGTGTACTCAAAAATTGACCCAAGAGACGCCTTCAACCAGATCAGAATCAAAGAGGGAGACAAATACAAGACAGCTTTCAAAACCAGATATGGGTTGTACAAATACCTAGTAATACCATTTGGCTTTTACAACACCCCCAGTACTTTCCAAAGGATAATCAACACCGTCCTAGGCGGCAACTGCCAGAATTAACTCATTTTGCAAGTCAACTTACTGAATGTTGACAATTTGTCAACATTCAGTAAGTTGACATTATTTTAGTATTTATCCGCCAGAATTGGAGATTTCCAAAACTAAGCTAATTTTTCATAGTGAATTATTAAGTCAGAATTGCAAAATTAAAAAGGAACAGACATAATGTCAACACCATTTAAACAAAGGCCTAATTTAAACCAAAAAACTAATATAATTTACTATGAAAATGTAAGTTTCTTTGTACTTTTACATTAAGGTCAACTACAGTAAGTAATATCTGGATGTTGACCCCAGATAAGAATCCATAAATTTCTTAATAAAATACACAATATTCTAAAAATAACTATTTTTTATATTTTATACTACTGTTTTTATTAAATAAATAATAAGATAAGCATTGAAAAAAGACATATGACAACTTTCAGAACATTCTTTGTATTATTTAGATATTTACTGTTATTTTAAACTCACTGGATAAACTATAGCTTATTTCCGGAAGTCCACTTGAGCCAAAACGCATATGTTAAAACTAAAAATCATATATGTAATTATAATGTCAACTTTGTGTCAAATTGATGTGTCACCTAAATTGCAACAAAGGGGTTTGGCTAAGCAAACAAAGTGACATAATTTAAGCAAGATTTAATAGGAGAGTTGCTATAAAAGAATGCTGACTGGCTGAATGTTGACACCTTCACTTGTTTATTAGTAAAACACTGCCGCTTAACAAAAAGCACACACACAATGGTATGTTAATTCAGGCCAAAGTACACAGGGCTGTACTTTATACTTCCCTCTACAATCCCTATTATTTATTTTTCATAAGTTACATATGCAAATCTTTAAAAGTTTAAATTTAAAAATAATCAATTTTGGACTTAAAAAACCAACTCCAGAAAATATTAACCAAGCTTTATAAGTGATTTACATAGTGTTTTTCCACTTTAATGCTGACTGTCAGTATGTTGATGTCAAAATTAAAGCATTTTTTTATGCTGACAAACTAAATTAAATATTTTTGACTATTGTGACTACCAGAATGTTGACTTTTTATTTAAACATGGGTTTTTTTCTATTCTTTACTAATAAAATAGCTCTAAAACAACTTTCTATACTTCTATAAACTATTTACTTAATAATAAGATTTAAAACAAGTGATTATTATTTAATTTTATTCATGTCTCACATGATTATTCTTACTTTATGAACTCTACTCTAATTATTGTAGTACAAATCTTCCAAGAAGCCACAAAAGAACCCCAAGTCAACCAAGAAAGTACCCAAAGCCTCTGGAAAGGCCCAAAGTCCCTACCCCAATAAAAAACCATCCAAAGAGCCCTCAACAAAACAGAAGACAAAGGAGAATACCCCAGACCCTGAAAGCAAAGAGCCCTCCCCTGCCCCCTCTTCTTCTCCAAGCTGGTACTAATCAGAAAGAGATGAGGTTCCACTAAACAAGCAAGGAATAAATAAGATATCCAAGAGTCTAGAACCCCAGTCAAGCCCAGATAAATCAAGATCAAAGGAATCAAGCCCCAAGGAATCAAGCTCATCCCAGTCCAGAAAGTGAAAGAATCCAACTCCAGATAATTCCCCTCCACCACCCAATAGATCTGCACCTCCATCCTCCTCATCAAGTATCAATAAAGAAGATCCTGATGATTATCTGTCTGCCTATCATCAAGCACCAATTGGCCCATTGGATCCCCTAAAGGTTCACAATATATGTAACATCAAAGGAGAATTTAAGCTCCAAAAGAAGTTCCCTTGGTTTTTCCCTCTAATGTCTGTCAAAGGAGGTGCAAGTTTAGTCTGTGATGGCTATGTTTTTAATTGCAACAATCAAAAGAGAGCAGGAAGAAACAAGCATTATGTATGTGAAGATAAAAGCTGCGCTGCCAGGATCAATACAGAAGGATGGGATAAAGTCACTAGTGAAAAAGGAGAGCACACTGCGATGCTCCAATCAATCTTATCAAAAAGCTTCTAAAGTGGTACCTCTACCAAATGGTCCCAGTCTCCAAAGATGTCAAGGCTTCTGATCTGGCAGTTAAGACCACCACACACCTAAGTAATGAGAACCTGAAGCTCATCCCTGACTGCAACCAGTTATTAAAGTACATATGTGACAAACACCGTGATCTATTCCCCCATAAGAAATCTGCCATGGTCCAAGGAGAGTTAGTCTTGACAGAGGAGTTAAAGATGTTCAATGGTGATGAGGCATTATTTTTACATGATGGAACTACAGCAGAGGCAAGAATTATATGCTATGCTACACAACAGAACCTGGAGCAGTTGAGGGATTCAGAAGCTGGATTATGTGATAGTACTTTTGCAGTATGCCCCCGCCTTTTTACCAACTATGGGTTGTACATTCCCTTATTGAAGGCAAGGTACTCCCATTTGCCTACTTTCTGCTTCCTGGGGCAACAGAAGAGATCTACAAAAGGGCCTTTAAAATCCTTCAGGAGGGCATCAAAGCCCTACCCAGTAATAGAAAGAGTCCCCCTGGCCGTAACACTAGAGCCAATCCAGATGATGATGAAAAGGATGAAGCCACTCTTGCTGCAGAAAAAGAAGCTCAAGATAAAGCACTTGGACCCTCAACTATAATAATGGACTATGAAACTGCCCAGTATAACGCTTTTGTAAATACCTTTGATGGAGAGGTCCAGGGGTGTTTTTTCCATTATCAACATGCTGTCAACAGGCAACTAAAGGGTCTACCTGAGATCAGCAAGCTCCACAGTCTAGATACATCAGGAAAGTGCAAGTTCTTAATTCAGCAGTTTGTAGCACTAGCCTTTGTAAAGCCAGAGCATACTGGACAAGCCTTTGAACTCCTATGCCAGGATCCATATGCCAAGAAACATGATGGTGCCTTCTACCCTTTCATTGAAGATTATGAACCACAGTGGATTAGATGTAAGGTCACTAAGCGCTGGAGCAAGCTCAGAACCTAAGCCAACTGGAACTGCTACCAGGCAGTTCTTAAGGATGAGATAAAAACTACTTCATCTTTGGAGGGCTGGCATAAGCATATCAAGTCCTCCTTTGGAATCAAGCCCAGATGCAACACCTTCTATGAGCACCTCAAAGTCCAACAGGGGAAGACTGTTGCATCCATCAGAGATATTGAGAACCGCCCATATAAGAAGAAGAGAACCACCAAAGAGAAACAGTATCAAGAGAAGATTAAGGAAGTTGTCAAGGACAAATATAAGATTTCAGAGATTGGGGAATACATCAAGAAGATTGCCACAGTTCTTAATGGCAACCAGGTGATCACAGTCTAGCTTTCAATTAAACTTATTAAGTATTGCCTAATTTTTATATAGTTCTTATATATCAAGTATAATATTTTTAAATAAATAGTTATTCTAAATAACTCATTAATAATTTATGGTACTGTTTTTATAAAATCATTGATTTTCTATTGATAGTTTGATGCTTTAGACTGTATTACATGCCCTATATTGGTATTTTACTAGTAAATTATATGTTTTTTGTAGTTTTCAATATAGAAAAAACTTTATATTAATGTTTCTGATTGTTATATTTTGCTATAATATGTAACTTTTTATTTAGTATCTTTTTGTGTATTGGATTCATTTTGTTTTTATAAGTGGGAAAAATTTTATTATAGTAAAGATAGCTAATTTCATAGTAAAATAAAATAAAAGTGTATTTTTATGAAATTTTTTAATTGTCAGGTATAGTTTTTTATGGACTTTTTAAAATCTATGTTGTCACATTACCCTAAAAAATATCTTTAAGCTTAATTTTTATTAAGTAAAATGTTCAGGAAACAGGTTTCTGCTTATTAAAAAAGTGTTGACATTTAGTAGTCTGCATGAGTTAAAACTTAATTCTGACTTTTCAATGCTTTTGACATTAAAGTATTTTTAATTCTGATTATTGACATATAGTAAGTCAACTGGCAAAATGAGTTAATTCTGGCAGTTGCCTCCTAGGCAAGTACCTCAACCAATTTTGTGTTGCATATTTGGACAACATCCTCATATACAGCAAGTCACACAAAGAACACCTCCAACACCATGAACGTATACTGGAGAAACTCTCCCAGGCCAACTTATAAACCAAGCTGAAGAAATGTGAATTCTTTCAGTCCAAGGTCAAATTCCTAGGATATGTGGTGAAGACTGGTGGGTTTGCTATGGCACAGGAAAAAGTGGAAGCAGTGACAGCCTGGCCAGCACTCAAATGCAGAAAATATGTGAGAAGTTTTTTGGGCCTGGCAAATTATTGCAGGGATTTCATCCAAAAAATTTCTCAGATTACATTGCCCCTGATCTTTCTTTGCTCTGACAAGGTCCAGTTTATCTGGACTGATGAGTGCACCTCTGCTTTGTGACCCTAAAGGAGGCATTCATGTTGCCCTGGTCCTTGCCATGCCTGACCCATCTAAACCTTTTGTGCTTGAGACAGATGTGTCTGACTTTGCGGTAGGTGGGGTCCTTCTTCAGGAAGGAGGGAACAGTATGCTATATCCTGTAGCATATTACTCCAAGAAGATGCTACCAGCTGAAAGTAACTATCCAATATACAACAAGGAGATGCTAGCTATAATGAAGACATTGAAGCACTGGCGCAGATACCTGTACAGTGCTGAACATCCAGTAAAGGTTCTGACAGACCACAAGAACTTAGTTTACTTCTTCAAACCACGCCAGCTGAACCAACAACAAGCAAGATGGGCCTTAGAACTGGCCGACTACACCTTGATCATAGACTACAAGCCAGGAAAGGTAAACATGGTACCAGATGCCTTGAGCAGGAGAGCTGACCTGATTCCCTCCTCTACCTAAATCAAGGACTGCAACACCCATACACTACTAGATCCTGCCAGCTTAGGAATACAACTGAAGTACCTGAAGATTTCCACCAGCAAACCCAACATTATAGGAGCTCAGAAACAAGACTCATATTCAACCAAACTAGTCAAAGCCCTGACAAAAAACCTGGATTGCCATCACTCAAAGAAAGGATACTCCCTGAAAGGCGCTACCCTACTGCTCCATAACAGAATCTATGTACTTGAAGGCCTGATCCAAACAAACATATTGATTGACCACCATGACTAAGAGATGGTTGGCCATCCTGGTAGACATAAATCCCTCTTAAGTATCAAGCAAAACTACACATGGCCAGGCATGGACAAGGAAGTAGCTGCCTACATCAATGATTGCAAAACCTGCAGAAGAACCAAGACGTGTTGCTCAAAGCCAGAAGGATTACTGAGACCTCTGGACATCCCTGCTGGACTTAGAGGTTGGTGTCAATGGACTACATAGTAGAGCTCCCCCTTTGAAATCCTTTGACACAATCCTAGTCATGGTTGACCACTTCACAAAAATGGCTTACTTCCTCCCAACCACTACCCACTGCACGGCAGCTGAGACTGCCAGACACTTCCGCAACCACATCTTGACGTAACACGGCACTCTGAAAGAAATCATCACCAACCAAGGACCCCAGTTCACTTCTCACTACTGGACCCAAGTGATGAAAGACCTTGGAATAAAATGTTGTGTATCAACCTCCTACCATCCACAGACAGACAAACTGAACAGGTCAACCAAATCTTGGAACAATACCTCCAATGCTACACCAACGCAGACCAAGACAACTGGGCAGAGATGCTATCCATGGCACAATACGCCTATAACAGCAAAGACCACACATCCACAGGCATGTCCCCCTTCAAAGCTAACTACGGGTTTGATCTATCATGGGACCCTAGCATTGGCAGCAATGAACAGAATACAGTAGGACAAACCTGGATTGAACAAATACATACCACCCAAGAAACCTGTCTAAGGAACTTGATCCACACTGTTAAGACCTACAAAGCATTTACTGACAAGAAAAGGGCCCCCAGAAAACCCCTGGAGATAGGTAATGAAGTTTACCTTGACTCACATAACGTTCCCCTACACGTACCCAGTAGGAAGCTAGCTCACCGTTGCTACAGCCCTTACAAGATTATAAAGCAAATAGGAGAAGTGGCGTACAAACTAGAGCTGACACCTACTTGGAAAATCCACAATGTCTTCCACCAATCATTTCTATTCAAGAAAGAAGGAACCTACCTTCCCCACCAGAAGATCAAGACCAACCCCCTGCCTATCCAGAAGAGACGCACTACCAAATACAAAGTTGAGTACATCCATGAACACTGCCTCCACTACAAGACCCCACAGTACTATATCAAATGGGTAGGTTACCCCCCAAAGAGAGCACCTGGGAACCTGTCTCAAACCTTTCTAACACACATGGAGCCATACAGCAATACTTGGAAAATAGGGCAAGGAAGGAGGAGGGCAACAAGAGAGAAGGGGATGATGTCACAAGTGACAAGCTTTTATTGACCATGCTCACTGGAAAACCTCAACTACGGTATTTGAACCCTGATACTCTGCGGGCCACCAGCCTGCAGGACCAGCTGCCTGCAGATTTTTGGGCTTGATCCAGAGCAGGATTTGACTTCAGAGAATCCTCTAAAGCTTGAAAAGTCAAAATCACCTACATTGACACTCTCCATGTTAAAGGTTCCTGTTAATTCAACCAATCAGCGGGCAGGCCTAGCCATAGACCCTGAAATAGTTTGGGCCACCACGGAAGGGGAATGTCAGGAATTCTTTTCCTGACTCCATGTTAAATATGAATGAATGGTTGGTGGTTATAAACACAAAGGCACAAAACAACAACATTTTCAACTCTATGTGGCCCTTCAGACCTGTTCAGCACAAGAATCAAACCCAGGACTCTAGTCATGAAGATAACGTTAACATAAAAACAGCCAACACATTTAGTTTACCTATTTATTACCCGCTTATTAAATTCAAATTTGAACTCAAAAAGCATTTTGAAAGCAAAAAGGTTAATAATAGGTTTGATAACGACACTTACCGCTCTTGTTCTGATTGGCTGCTTCACGCCAACTGTTCAATCTCTGAACCGCTCTCTATCCTTATGGACAAGGCTCTGTATAATAGGATATGCAATTGTTTGGCCTCATGCCGCTTAATTAGCTTTTATTTAGTAAGATCTTTGTGGCTCCAGTTATTCCATCAACTCTTATACCCATTATTAAGCAAACAATGTATCCACTACTTGAAACTGGTAAGCCTTACATGATAGAGTCATGAAAATCCCCTTTTTATTTCACAAATATCTCAGCCTTGATTATAGGCTATATAAGTCCCCTTTTCTTATTCACTTCAATTGTTCCAACAATAAAGAATATTTCTTATCCTATCTTGTCACATCTATTTCTTAGTAACATCATTTGAAGCCATGAAGGAAATTTATTTCCTGCTATGGTTTCTAGTCTCCCTTTTACAACTGTAAAAGGTCTTGAGAATCTCACCCCCACTATTGACTGGCAAAACTCCTCTCCCAAAGATGCCCACCAGAAGGAGTCTTTGGCCAATGGATGGTTCAAATATCCCTCTGGTCATTGGGGAAGAAAGTTCCACTACAGACGCCATTCTACTCCTCCATCTTCTGAACCATTGTTGGTACAGCCCCACGCTTCTTTCTATCTGTTGACATACATGGTAGGATATTATCTTCTGGGTTGTTTCATCTCCCTGATGGGAAGGTTTGCATACTTGGGTCACTTAGGCCATCTTGCCATGGTCACTGTGCCCATTGGTTCAGCCATTGCAGGGCTTAACTTAGGGGCCCTGGCTCACCAAATTGGGGACTTGTTCCCCTTAAAGTGGGTCCATGACAGGGAAACAAAGAAACTTCCTATATAATGCGGGCCACCCAGAGATGACCAACCCCACAACCTGAAAAGGAAATTTGAGTATTCTCAGTTTGAACCAGCCAATGAATTGACTCCCACAATAATGCCACCAAGGACTGAAAAACCTGGTAGACAGTAACACCTGGGCTAAAAAGTTTGTAAAAGTTTACCCATGACAGATGGGTATACTTATACCCTGGACCACCAGGAAGTTGCCTATTGCAAGAATGGCAATAAAGTGACATGAACCTTTGGTTCAACCAGGTTATTAAAAATTGGATTTTAGTTCTATTTCATTTGCAGTCTACCTCCTGCATTTCCATACCTCACACCCATCAACCCCAAGAAACCACAGACCTGCTGTCCAAAATTTATTATCCACTAGGAGCTCCTTTTGGCCCAGTACATTTCACCAAGTACCCTACCAACACTGTGTATTTGAAGTTCACCCTAGAGGAAATCCTAATCTCTGACCCTGAGGCTAGAACCAGAGAGACAGAGATCATTTACAGAGAAGGCACCAAGATCACCTGACCTCCTCTGATATTCTGCAACAAGTACAACTACCTGCCTGCATATTTGGTTCCAATGACACCACCTCTCATCCCGCGGCCTGACTGCCCGCAAAAATCTGTTGCAGCCAATGAATCCACTTCCACTCAGATATTTGGAGTGATGTATATCACTCTTAGCAGCTTGATTGATTCTATGGTACCTGCAAGCGGACCTTGGGCCCTCCTGGGCAAATTGTTATCTTATATTATAAAGTTAGTACCAATATTGTGGTGGGTCCTCCCTGTTGGGCCCACAGGCTGTCTGCCCGCAAGTTCCCAAGAAGCCCCCACAGGCTGGATCCCTGACATGTACACATGGTCATATTTCAAGGACTCCTTTTCAGTGCTGGTGTAGTTTACTGGTCTGGTGGTGTGGTGCTCAAGGGTTGTAGGGTTGGGTTGAGTGTAGCTGAGTAACTGGAAAAACAACAAGACTAGATTCTTCTTACTCAAAAGAACCTCTATTTTTGGGCTCTGCAAGTAGTCTAAGATTTTTAAGTCAATTGTTATGTTGTTATGGTGAATGATTCTATTTATTGAGGACCTCTTGGGGTCTTTTTATACTTGGAGGAAGAGAAGGGAAAAGAAAAGGTGAGTCATGCTGACTAGGGTCTATACTGTCAGGCAATGAGCTTATTCTTAGAGGGCTGAAACATTTTGGAGAATATTCAGAGGGAAAGGGGTTAGATTTGGCAAGAAGGGAACATTTGGGCATGTGATCTGGGGTCAGGTGATTGCAGCAATAGTAGGGCTGTCTCTAGGGAATTGAGTGTAGAATAGGGTTTCAGACTACTCTCTTTGAAGTTCACATTTTGGCAGAAATAAGGGTGGATGATTGAATAACCAATTTACATAGTGGGATGAATGATGGGCCGTTAATTGCCATATATAAAACATCTTTTGATGGGTCACCAATTGATGTGTCTGCGGCTAGCTGCAGATGCTCCAATTGGTCACTAATTGTCATATGAAAACTCACTCCAATGGATCACTCTCCAACGCATCTGCGGCTAGTTGCAGGTGCGTTAATTGGTCTATAATTGGGTAGGACGCTATGTAATTTGGAGGGCTACTCTCCGGGATAGATTACAAAAAAGGGCAGCAGTTCTCCTTATACTTTTTCAAATGTGGAACCAGTCCAGATAAGGCAATACTAGGGAGTGGCACCCTGCACCACATACCCTGTATCAGGATGGGGCTCCTGTCATGCCCTACCCCAAAGGGCAAGCTTCTTAAGATGTTTTAGTTATTTTTCAGTTTACTTAATCTTTCTTTTTATTTATTAGTATTTGAAAGTTAAGTTAAATTGGTAATAATATAGTATTCTAAAGTTATTTTATCTTTGTTTTACACAATTTGTGTTTAAATTATTGTTGTTGTTGTTGCTCTGTCTGCCTGACTTTATTTCACATATATTTCTACTTTAAAGTTAGAATATTTTCATCTATATTTACCTTCAAAACTCCTGCTTGCGTTGTTGCCGCTCCCCCAGTTTTACGTTGCAGATCTGCATAGAGTACTGGCTTCTGTTTCCCCTTTTTCTTGTCTCTGATACTTAAAACTTCTCCAGTTGCTCCTCTTCTTGGCTGCTTCCTCCTTGGTGATTGATCATCAACAGAAAATGCTTTTTTACTATAAATAAAGAGCTTTTGAAGAGTAGGCTTTAAGCCAAAATTCTAAGTGATTTCTTCCCTTTAAACTTTTAAAATTTTTAACTTCAGATTTGTAATTTTAAGAATTTTTTTAATTCATTTTTTTTAGTTTAGCTTTTTGTTAAATCCAAATGGAGCTTGTTAAACAACAAGCCTTAGGCTTGTTGTATCCATTTTTTTTCCTTAAAGAATCTTTCAATAGTTATATGTATCAATTTGCCAATGGAGAATATCCTAATATTGATATTCTTTTAGTTGAAAATTGTTCACTATTGAACACTTTATTTTAGCTTCTTTGCTTGGGGTTTTTACACTCTATTACTCCATCTGTGACACAATATAGGTTTTTAGCAGGTTTCTGTAAGATCATCTTACAGACAGTTCCTACGTTCTTATATCTTTTAAATTTTAATCCCAATGTTTTGCACGCTCTAGTCTATAACATTGCACTATCATGGGCAAGACCTTACAGCTCCATCCAAAAAAGGGAATTTTAGGCCCTCATAATGACAAGTGGATGTTCACCTGAAACCAATTTAAAACAGCCAATTAATTGTCAAGTGGCCTAATGATAATCAGGGAATAGACTTAGAGGGGTGAGTCATGACAAATCACCCAATGATCATCAAGCCAAATTAATTGGGTAAAGTCAGGTATAAATAGAGGCGTCCTGAATGATTTCTCTTAGTTAAAAATGTCATTATCTTCTGCTGCCTGCCGCGTCTGCAAATTGTCTTCCTCTTTACAGGGCGCGCTAACTGCTCTTTTTCAAGCCAAGCTTGAGGCCCTTGAACAGGGGGTGGGCTCTTCCGTAGAAAGAGAAGAACACTTATTAAAAGACCTCCCAGAGGAGGACTGTAAGATTGTGCAAGCCCTGCAAACTTCAGTGGCCTTTGCTATTGTGCCCAGCTGGGTGCATGCTGCCAAGGGGCGCCAGTACCTCCAGCTAGACAAGGAGGATGACGGGTTCAAAGCTCCTCAGCCTGAAATGCCCAAGCCTCAGAGCCTGAGGCCCAAGAAGGATCAAGTTCACGTCCCAATCCTAAAGATTGCAGCCCTCTGAGTTGCCCTGCTTCCCCAGCCACCCAGTGCCAGCGTCTTTGTGACCTGGCCCGCAGAGCAGAGGTGTCCTTACCAACCAGCAACAAGCAGGCGTTACAGGAGGTGATGGCCCAGGCTGCTTGTGAAGCAGCTGCTGTTCAGGCGGCTTTCAAAGCTCTTGTTGACAAGCAACGGCACACAGCACAGGAGGCGGCAAATTTTTTGGGTGTAGACAACCCCACAGAGGACACCTTGGATCCTCATTTGGCTATCAAAGAGACCTTTGCTGACATGGGGCTGGATAATGTGACTATCACCCATCATGCGCCCAATTGCTCCAAGCAAGTCCTTGGCCCCTACAGCCAGATGGCTATTAACACAGTCTGGCTCAAAAAACAGTCTGAAAACAACTATTGGGAGGTTAGGGCCACCCTTCAGGTTGAGCCCATGGTACAAATTCTTGAACTAGTTTGGAACAAGGATTTGGTGTGGTTAAGGAACTCATCAGTGAACGCCTACATGTGTGTGCCTCCTGTGGGGCGCCTTCCTTCCTTGTCCAATCTCATTGATATTGCACAGCTTGGGCTGGGATTTCAGGTAGCCAGGCCCGTTACCGCCTGGGTAGGTCACTTGGTGGAAAACGCCATGGCCATTGACACCTGTCATGCCCTGTCCTTTATCCTGTCCAAATTTACCAGACTGATTGCAACTTGTCCTTGCAAGATGGCGGACATCACCTTTGCTCAAAACACCCTGATCTCAGCGGTGGAGACTTGGGGGGTTGAGCAGGACGTCCGCCCTGTCCTTTCTTACCATGGGTTTGATAGGGCGTCCCAGAGCCGCTGTTACCGCCTGTTTACCAACTGGGTCAGGGAGTTAGACCCCAACTTATATCACCAGTGGGTACAAGCTCTTGTCACTCTGGGCTTGTCCTTCAACCTTTCCAATTGTGCTAACCTGTCCCGCAAGAAGGTGGCCACTGCCATTGACAGCATGCAAGCCCAGCTTACTATGGGTTGCCCTGCCAAGGGATTCAAGTTGTATGAATACATGATTCAAGATGCCCTAATCCTGGACGCCATCTACACCAGCCATCATCCTCCCAAGAAGTGCTGCATGTACAATTGGATGCTGCAGGCTCCAATCAGCAACCATGTAGCTGCCTACAATGATGATTGTATGTTCCCTTTCTTTGTAGACGCCAAAGTCATAAATCACTACATGGGGTTCATGACCCCTCACCTGTTTCAAGAATAAAATTCTTTTGCTTCTACCATATTTATATATATTCTCTGGGATTAATCCCTTTTTATTTATGCAGACTATACCAACAATTGGTCTCTTCAGCCTGATCCTATGAAGGGGTAGTAGGATACCTTGCTTCATCAATTTTCTATATTCCTACGTAATTTTTCCTCTGCTGCCCTATATAGAAGAGATAATAGCAAGGCTGGCAGAGGTTGTGTAAAGCTGCATGGCCTTACTGAGGGTTGCCCATGTAGGCAGAGGTTGGCAAGGGATGAGGAGGTTCCTTGTCAACTGCAGGCGCTGCTTTCATGAACTTGGCATGTACTCTCTGATAAGTTTGACCAGAGACAATATATCAAACCATATATGCATCAAAGCTACTTTTCTTGATTACCACAAATGGACCTGAGAATATTGGGATGAGTTGTGGGGACTTCTGGAAGTCTGAGCCCTAGAGACAAGTACATGTTGGCTAATCTCAAAATAAGCCATCTTGGGACAATTCTTTATGTTGCGGGCAAACACAGAACGCCAATTTGTCCCCATAGTGTTATATGCTTCATAATGAAGAGTTATTAGCCCTTTGATGAGGGCTCTCAGGTGGTCATCAGGGGATCTACCTGGATCCAATTGATAAGTTGCTAGGAGCCCAGGTAGGGAGGATTGTTGTCCATAAACCATCTAGAAGGGGGAGCAACCAGTAGCAGTATGATTAGTTACTTGGTACGCCATAAATGCCAAGGGGACTAAAAAATCCCATGACAAGCCTGAATCTAGCATGACCTTTTTGAGGATAGTCTTGAGGGTACCATTGACTCATTCAACAGAGCCATTTGTTTCTGGGTGATACAGAGTAGATTTTGTGTCCTTAATTCCCACAACCTTGTTTAATTCAGCCAGAAGCTTGCTGGTGAAGTTGGTTCCATTATCCGTCAAGATGGTGTGTGGACAGCCATGATTGGCAATGATATGTGATAGAACAAGTTGGGCAGTGTGCTTGGCCGTAGGGGCAGGAATAGACTTGGCTTTGACCCATTTGCTGAAATGGTCAATGGCTATAATAAGATATCTATTCCCACAACTAGTCTTATTTGGGCCTACTGGTCCTACCACATCAATGCTAACCATGTGAAACACGTGGGTAGGGGGATGCAGTCTATAGCTAGTGGCCTTGGGTAGGGGGCAATACTTGGAGCAAGTCATGCAACTTTGACAATATTCTAATATGTCAGTGTACATACCTTCCCAATGACAATGTGATGCAAGTGTTGCCATCATGCGTTTTTGCCTGCATGCCTGGTGGCTAGGTTATGAAATTGTTTTAATATGGCTAGCCACCAAGAGGGGCAAATGTATGGCAGTTGATGTCCCTTGAATTACTTATATAGACAGCTGTCTCTAATTGTGGTGTTATAAGAAAGTTTGGCTAGGGTTTTCTGAGCCTTAGGAGGAGTACTATCCCATTTGGAGGTAAAAGGAATGAGATCAAACAGGGCGTCTCCTTCAGGAGCAAGGGCTGCTACTAGTGGAAGTCTAGATAATCCATCAGTGTTGATGTGCTTGGCTCCAAGGCAGTGTACAAGTTTGGAGTTGTATGCCTTCAATCTCACTGCCCAGCAAGCCAGTCTCCCTTTGGGGTCCTTTAGGTTAGCTAGCCACTTCAGGGAGGAATGATCAGTCACAACCTTGAGGTGGGACCCATACAGGTAGGGGCGGCACTCTTCAATACCATATAAGACTGCTAGGCACTCTTGTTCAGTTGCTGAGTAGTTTTGTTCATGGACATTCAGGGTCCTAGAGAAATATCCAACAGGGTGATTGTGGCCTTCATCATCCAGTTGCACAAGGACCACACCTACTGCTACTAAGCTGACATCTATGTACAGAATGAACTCTTTAGAGAAGTTGGGATATGCCAGAACCAGGGATTCTACTAAATCTTGCTTGAGCGCCTCAAACCCAATTTGGCAATTGTGGTACCATAAAAATTCTACATCCTTTTTTAGGAGGCAAAAAGGGGTTGGGTCAGATTGGCAAATGCTTCTATAAAGCAGCAATAGTAACCAACCATGATGAGGAAGCATTGTAGGTCCTTGACGGTGGTGGGGGCAGCAAGTTTAGAGATATCTGTTACCTTGGCTGGGATAGGAGCAATGCCTTTCTTATTGATGACATGACCTAGGAACTCAAGGTTTTCCTTAAAGAATTGACACTTCTTTGGCTTGAGCTTCATCCCTATCTTGTCTAGCCTGATGAAGACCTGCTCTAAGTCTCTAAGATGATCCTCAAAGCTTTTCAAGTACACATTAATGTTGTCTAAATATACAAGGACACAGATGGACTTTAGGTTGCAGAAGGTGGTGTCCATTAGCCTTTGGAAGGTGGCTGGGGCATTGGCTAGTCCTTGCGGCATCCAGGTTGGTAAAGACCATCTGCAGTCACAATGGCACATTTCTCCTGGTCTTCAACTTCCATAGGTATCTGCCAGTAGCCTGACACAAGATCCATGGCTGAGAAGAACTGTGCGCCTCCCAGCTTGTACAGGGTGTCATTGATCCGAGGTAAGGGATACCTATCTTTCTTGGAGATGGCGTTCAACTTCCTGTAGTTGATTACCACTCAATTGGTTCCATCTTTCTTTTTTACCAGGAGAAAAGGGCTGGCCCATGGACTATTAGATGATACTAAGAGACCTCGTTCCAATAGTTTGTCAACTTCCTGTTGTATTATCCAATTAGCCACGGGGGATCAACGGTAAGCAGTCTGGAATAGGGGCTGTGCTTCCCCTGTGTTGACTTTATGGAATCAGTTATTGGCGCAACCCAGTTTGGCGTCAGAGTTGGCAAATTGGTGCTTTTACTTCTTAATGAGCTCCAGGAACTGCTCCTTCTGTTGCCGGCCTATGTCTCCAATTTTTTCATCTTGTAGGATGGGTGCTATTAGGTTGTGATCAGGGTTTGGTAATCCTAGTTCATACAGCAATTCAATGGAATAGGCAGAGGAAATAGATTTATTTGAGGAAATTTTTAGGAAGGCTACCCCAGAGTTGCAACCAATTTCTAGAGTAGAGGAGTGAGGGTTAGCCACCAGGATAGTGAGCTTATTGGTAGTCTCCCCTGGGATGAGATAGGTTGCAACCGTGGGCAGCCTGGGACGCGGAAAACCTAGAGCCAATATTTCCCTATGCAATCCCTTAGGTATGCGTAGCTTGATACCTGTTCCTATGATGGCTTGGGATTTAGGAGGAATACTTACACTGTCCTTTGACCAAATCAGTATAGGGTTATTGTAGCAAACTATGGTTGGTAGCTTGCTTATTTGAGTCAAGGTGGTTTCATAGGGGATCCCTATCATCCCAGAAGAGCAGGCCAGCAGGATGCATCCTCTAGGGTTCATGCCTTTGGGAGGGACTCTAGGCCAGCCATCTGGTGTCAGGAGGGGGAATTCCTGGCCTAGGAGGTGAAACGTACCAGTCTTGTGATCTATGGTGGTCCCAAACTGGTCCATAAAGGAAGAACCAATCAATACATTGTAGTTCTTGGCTTCCAGGACTATGGCTGGGCAGGTGACCACAGTATCCCTGAACTTCAAAGGGACCAATGAGTACGCGCCTTTGGGTCTAGCAGGATTGTTGCCTGATGTACCAAAGATTCTACTGCACTCAACTTCTGGTGGGAAACAAAGCCTATGGGTGAATTGGGAGGATAGGATTAAGGTCGGTGCGCCGCTATCTAGGACAGCACAAATTGGGATGCTAAATACCTCAGTTTGTACCCATCTGCTTGAACCAACCAAGAGGCCATTTCTGCCTTCTACCCAGCAGACAAGGGGGGTCCTTTTTCCAGCTCTTTGATGGCTTTCTGTAGGGTGGGAAGGATTTGGACAATATCACTCAATGGAGTAGTGATCACAGTTTTTGAAAGGGCTTTGGTTATGTTGCTGATAGCAGGGTGGGTTTTCTGGAGGTTCTGAGCCTGGAGGATGTATGACAAGGCGGGATCAACCTTCAAGGGGCTTATTTTGTGGGGGGCACTTTCTTGTGGGTAGAGGCTTTTGTGCGTATATGATTGGCCATGGCCATTATTAAGGAGTCAGGGCTAGGGAGATCAGGGGGGGACCTTTTTACTAGGCGGAGACACACTGGTCCTGTGTGCTCTGCTTAGAAGTTTTTTGGCCCTTCCAAGGCACTATCCTCTTGCAATGTGTTGGGCAAGGCATGTACACTGGGTTTTGAGCCAGCAGGCTCTTCTTTCACGTCTAGTCAGCGGTGTGGGCAGTTTCTTGTGAAGTGTCCTTTCTGTCCACACTTAAAGCATTCTTGTTCTTCCATGGGCCGTCTTTCCGCATAGAGAAATCTGTCATTGTCCTCTTCATATTCTTCCACAATATTCATTACCTGTCAGAATGAATACACAGGGCCTGGCATAAGGTTTATTGTTGGAGGGAGGCAACTATGCAAAGCACTGCTTGGGTTGAAGTAGGTGTCAACAGCTGTAGGTGGAAGACAGACAAGTGTGGGAAGGGGCAGATTGCATGGAGAAGAGCTGTTGATGCATCTTGGGGAGTCAGGAAGTTGATAGATATTAGGGTTTGTGCCTCAACCCTAAATCTTCTACCAAATTCTGGAAGCAACTCATCTTTCTTCAGAGAGATAGTCAAGAAATTGGCCTTCTTGTCCTCTAGCTGTTTGGGGGAACCATAGGTATCTTCAAGGATATTTTTAATTTCCTTGTAAGACCCCTCCCCTCCACTAAGAGAGCCAACCACGGTGGAGAAGGCAGGTTTGTCCAGGCTATTCAACAGTTTAGCGCGGGCAACTGGCTCTGGGCTATCCCTGGTCATAAGCTCAAACCCTTTGAGGAAGACATGAATTTTGATGGGTCCTCCTGGTTTGAACTTGGTATTTAGCCTGAGACTGGGGCCAGAGCTTGCACAAGAGTCCCATGAAGGCAGGCCAGGGTCAGAAGAGGCTGGTCCTGGAGGTCTGTAGGGAGGTCCTGGAGGGCCAGGCGGCAGCCCTGGTGCTCCTGAGGGTTGGCCTGGTGGGGGTCCCAGTGGCCCAGGGGGTCCTCCAGAGAAGGCTCTAGGATAGCCTTGAGGTGGAAGCAAAGGCCCAGCAGGGGTGTAAGCCCCATAGGAGTAACTTGGCTGAAAGAAAGACCCCTCTTGCAGATATGGTTCAGGGTTAGGGCCTGAGTACCTGGAAGGGGGGGGCCACCAAGGGTATTGTTGAGGATGTGAGTGTCCAGGATTTTGAGGGGTCTCCCAGAGTACGGTTGCAGGGTCTTCCCTAGGACTATAAGCAGGGGCTGGTGATGAAGTGTTGGGGGGTGATCTCCAGGAGTTTGATTGGTGGCAGTTGGCACTGAGGTGGGGCCAGGGGTCAAGATGTCCAGGATAGGCAGGAAGGAGGTTGACATTGGGGCAGGGACCCCTTGGGTGGCCCGGGGGAAACTTCAATATGTCTCTCCAGCCGGGTGAGTACTGAACAAGGCTGTTGTGGTTTCTACTAACTCAAGAACAGAACACACTACTTCTTCTGAGGCCAAGGCAGAGGCAGATGTTGGGCTTGGTTGATTACTACCTGATCCCCTTAGGTTCATTGAGTCAAATATTTTAGTCAGGTTGGAGATCAGCAACTGTAGGCTAGCGTCCTTCTCCTTAAGAGTGGAGAGTTCCTTGTTGTAAGTGGAGGCATGGGTTTCCTGCTTCTGAGTCAGGATGGTCAGCTCCTGTTGGAAGTGCTCAAGTTGGGCCATCAATTGTTGGATGAGGCCAAGGTGTTTGGTCTGGTTGGCCTCAGTTTCCGCTTTGAAGGCAACCTGGTCCAACTGAAGCGCTTCTACCTTAGCATAGGTTGTGTTGCCATCAGTTCCCACAATGCCCAGGTCTTCTTGTGTTTGCACAAGATCATGGTGAAGTAGGTCAAGGCCGTTCTTCAGGACCTCTAGGTCATCCTGAGTCTGGTTGACTCTAGACGCGGCATTCCCAGCCCATCAGTTGAAAGCCTCTTGGATATTTGTTAGCTGGGCCTGAATGTCACTGATGTCTACGTCATTCTGATTGGAGTGGCCTTTAAGGTTGGCCACTTCTTCTACCAAGGATTGAATCACTTGCTGTTGAAGGGAGGAGTGGTCTTCAGTTATCTGTTTAGCAATAGTTATGGTGTCTGAGTGCATGGCTCCCAGAACCTCATGCTTGTGTCTGATCTGGTGGAGTTGGTCTTGAAGGGGGTTTACCACTGCCTCAGTATAGTCCCTTAGTCAGTTCAGGGCTGTGATGGTCTGTTCACTGCTGATACGTTGTTGCTCCAGCCAATTTACCAGTGCAGTTACCATAGGGTGGTTAAATTGGATAAGATAGGCCTTGATCCTCCTGGTGTTGTCTATGGCAGTGGAGGTGAGAACATCCCCATTCTCACTCAGAAAATGGCAGACATGTTCCATATCTGATATGTTGGGGTCATTAGAGGGGCCAGGGTGAGCAACTTGGTGCATTAGTAGAGGGGGAGCACTGGGGACAGATTGGTAAGATGGGGGAGCAGTGGGGACAGGTAGAGGCTCTATACGTGAGACAAAGGGGGGAGCAAGAGCTAGGTTGCTCAAGGATCCAACGTCTTTGGGGAGGGGGTGCGGGGTTCCCAGACAGAGCCCTAGGGTGGTGATGGTCTCCACTTGATGTAGATGACTGGGATAGAGTCCAAGGAAGGTTGGAGGGAGGTTCTTCATCTACCTCAAAGAAGTCTTCTATGGGGTCCTCATCTGAGGTGGGGGAGGGGCTTTGCGGGCAGACTGAGGCTGAGCGCTGTCTTAAGGGCTCAACAGCTTGGGGACAGAAGGGGCAGAGGCTAGCTGGCAAGTTCTGGTCTGGGCTTGTGGGGGAAGGTCAGAGGTTGGAGCAACAGGTTCCTCAACCTCTATAGGTAGTTGGGGAGCCTCTGTGTTAGGGGCAACTTGACTCTCAGGGTGGGAGACTTTGGTGGGAGTTGAACTCTATCAGTGTTATGGGGTCAACCCCAGCCTCTGCGTGCCAGAGTTGGGCAGGCAGGGCGCAGGGGGCTGGCGTTGTGTCAAGCGTAGTTGGCAGTGGAGCAGTGTGGGCGGTCCATGGTTTTGGAGTCACAGGTTTGGTCCCTGGACTAGAGGTCTCCGGCAGCAGTGCAAAGGGCAGTGGCAGATAACCCTGTAGTGAGCACCAGAAAATGTGGTGCTCAAGGGTTGTAGGGATGGGTTGAGTGTAGCTGAGCAACTGGAAACACAACAAGACTAAACTCTTCTTACTCAAAAGAACCTCTATTTTTGGACTCTGCAAGTAGTCTAAGATTTGTAAGTCAATTGTTATGTTGTTATGGTGAATGATTCTGTTTATTGGGGACCTCTTGGGGACTTTTTATACTTGGAGGAAGAGAAGGGAAAAGAAAGGGTGAGTCATGCTGACTAGGGTCTAGAATGTCAGGCAATGAGCTTATTCTTAGAGGGCTGAAACATTTTGGAGAATATTCAGAGGGAAAGGGGTTAGATTGGGCAAGAAGGGAACATTTAGGCATGTGATCTGGGGTCAGGTGGTTGCAGCAATAGTAGGGCTGTCTTTAGGGAATTGAGTGTAGAATAGGGTTTCAGACTACTCTCTTTGAAGTTCACATTTTGGCAGAAATAAGGGTGGATGATTGAATAACCAATTTAAATAGTGGGATGAATGATGGGTTGTTAATTGCCATATATAAAACATCTTTTAATTGGTCACTAATTGCCATATGAAAACTCACTCCAATAGGTCACTCTCTGATGCATCTGCGGCTAGCTGCAGGTGCATCAATTGGTCTATAATTGGAAAGGACTATATGTAATCTGGAGGGCTACTCTCTGGGATAAATTACAAAAAAGGGCAGCAGTTCCCCTTATACTTTTCCAAATAAGAAACCAGTCCAGATAAGGAAATACTAGGGAGTGGCACCCTGCACTACAGGTGGTAATGACCTTGGTGGCCTTTCTGAACAGCTTGGGAACTCTGGTATTAATACTACCTGTTCTGCCAGTATGGGTGCCCTGGGTTTGTTGCTGCGTTTGTATAGATTGGGTTTCACTCCCTTACTCAGAGCTACTCCCTCTTTCCGCCTTCTGGACAATAGGAGCTCTATGTTTAATTCCCAAGGGCATCCCCATCTACAGTGTACTTGATTGGCTCTGTTACTCTGTCTCTGGGATGCTTCACAGTTGATATCAAGTAAAATTCAAACCCAGGTTAAATTAGATTGCTTTAATGATATAATTTGTTCAATGTAACTCTTGCTTGTCCATATATAGCAATCTCAAAGCCTTTCATGCACATCATCTATTTTAAATTGTAGTTTAATATTTTATATGACTATTATTTTTAATTGTGGATGTGCACTTTTAGCTATTCATGTTGATATATCTGTTTTATTTGATAACTTTATCTCAAAAACAGCCACCCCAAATAATATATTTTTGTTTTCTGCTCTAGGTTGTATATATTGATTGGTATGTGTTAGTACCAGTGGGACAAGTTCATTAATTTGTTTTGATATTATATATTTTTATTGTTTGTCTCAGTTGCTATATGGACCCATTGTTGGATCAAGATTTTCACGTCAGTGACTGAGTTCATTTTGTTCTCAAAAGCCATAATAAACCTAGCAGCTTTGTAATTTGACTGAAATAATTTTGGTTTTGTGATTATTGTCTTGATGGTATTTCAAAATTTGTCTGTTTTCAGTATGCATATTTTGTTGTATGTTGTGACATTTTCACCCATCAGTACTCCTTTTCCAAGAAATGATCTCTTATTTCTACCAAAAAGGTTGTGTTTTGTTTTGGACTGGATTGATTTTTTCAGGTTGGTATATTTCTGTTTATTGCAACAGGGGTTAAAACCACTTTATATGTTTTCAAAAAATTATCAATTTTATGTCCTCTAAAGACAAGCTAAAAGATGGCTGAGATATAAAAGAATGAAGATATATTAAATAGTAGTTTATTAAAAGAGCAATTAGCAGGAATAGTAGTTTGCTAGAAGTGTAAAACTGTGAGGATTTATAAATAATTACAACTGCAAGGTTGGGGTTTGGATGTGTAAGTTTAAGTAAAGTTTTAAGGTCTGAAAAGTAATCTAAATATGTATGTTAGGAGAAAAATCAGAAAGCTGAAATAAAGGCTGTTAAGCGTTATTAGACTGGGTTGTCTTGCAAAATCTTTGATTACTCCCTCTCAGGGAATTGACACCCTGAGTAGTTCACTTAATGGCTCACTGACTGATCATTAAGTCAGTGGCACCACTATCTATTATGGGGATCAAAAATCCAGATCCTAAAAGGAACACAACTTGGATAAGCCTTGTGACTTAAGAGGAACATTACTCAGATAAGCCCCATGACCTACATGACGTACATGGACAGTATGTGGCTTCCTGTGATACTATATATTATCATATATTCATATCTAATAAAGTATCACTCTCTTCTTAATTTTCCCCTTTATCTTGTTTATTATACTTCCCAGAAGTATATACTTGACAGTGGTAGCACAGGTAGGTTATCCACACCTATGCAACTATAAGAAAAAATTCCTCCCAAGAAAAATTACCAGAAAATGATACTCCCTAACAGCTGGAGAGACTACAAAGAGGGACAAGACATCCCTACAGGCTTTGTTATCTACAACAAGGTCCTTGTACCTGTTGAACAATACAACACTCTCAAAGCCCGCAGATTGTTACCCACAACACCAATTACAACAGCTCCACAATAGCCTGAAATGCCCAATCTTGTATTCCAGTGCCTACATACTGCAGAAATTGGGGCATTTTCAGGGTTACACCAAGAAAATGCCTCCCTTTGGATCAATAGTACAGAAAGCAAATTTGAACAAGTAGGATATCCCCACAAACTCTGGGTCAGTGAGATCTCCCTTTGTGTCACAGGAACCACATCATGTTTTATAAGTGGGTGGCTAGCACAGCACCCCAACAAGAAGGAAAACAGGGGATGCTCAAAACTGCCTTTCTCAAAAAGTTCTCCATGAAGGATTCTGACGTTGTGATCAAGCCCAAACTCAGAACATTCAAAATGATAGGAACAATGTAGGAATACATTGCTGTTTATGAAGACCTATATGACCGCGCTCCCAACAACATTAACTTTGGCAAACCCAGACCATGTTTGGACTTCTACATTGGTCTCCCCACACACATTAGACGCCAGTTTGATATGAACTGCTGCCAGAACCTCAAAGACGTACTCTTGAAGGAAAACATGCAGCTCAAAAGTCTGACAACCTACACGCAATCAACAAGAGAAAGGAGAGCCCCACAGCAAAGAAGAACCTTCAACCTAACAAGCATAATAACCAAGCCAACAACACCCATCCTCAAAATGGTAAATGTACTGCCCAAGCCAACCAGGAAAGCACTGAAGATACCAACAAAGAGGTAAAAGCTCAAGGGAGTGCTTAGGCAAGCAGCCCTCCCCCAATTTACAAGACTTGTACAGGGACCAGGATGTGGATTCAATCACCATGATCCAAGTACCCTCCAGCCATCCTCTACTGTTTGCTGCCCAAACAGGAAATAAACTCCTCACTTATCCTTTATGTTTTTGCAGATATCAGGGCACTGCACTATTTGACACTGGAGCAGATCAGTCTCTTGTCAACAAGAAATTTCCAACTTCATGAAATTACCTACAGGCTACAGCAATATCAAGAGGGTCATCATGGCAGACAACAGAAGCACACCAGTCACCCAAGAGGCAAAACCTTTCTGCGCACAAATTGGAGATGTACAAACAACAATTAGCAGCCCTATCATACCAATCCCCAAATATGATATTATACTTGGCCTGGACTGGATGAGAAAGACCAAACCTCACATTGACTGGGATAGCGCTACCCTCATCATACAACAAGGCAAGGTGCACCACCATGTTTACCCAACCCATCTTGATACTCTTATGAGATACCACACATTTGTGAAAATCATAGAAACAGAAGAGGGAACTAACCCTAGCAAGATCAATTGGAACACCTGTACATACAAAGTTATCCATTTCAAAAATACAGAAACCAGACATAAAAACAACTACATCTGAGACCAGCTACTTAGTGAATTCCCTTCTATTTTCCAGGAAATTCTACTGGGGTTACCACTTGACTGTGGCATACAAAATGAGATTGACCTTAAAGGAAGTTTACCCAAGGCACACCCTATCTATTACCTAACACCCTAAGAAGACAACACACTAAAAGCTTAACTTGATGAGGCCCTGGAGAAAGGGCTCATACAACCATCAAATCCACCTTTTGGGGCTTCTGTATTCTTTGTTGCAAAAAAGGACAGAGGACTCTGCCTTGTCACAGATTACAGAGCGCTCAACAAGGTCACAGTTAAGAACAGGTATCCCCTGCCCCTGATTGACAGCCTTTTTGACGCCCTGGGGGGGTCCCCAGATCTTTACAAAGATTGATTTGACAGCAGGTTACCACCAAATTTGCGTGAAACCTGAGGACATTCCAAAGACTGCATTTAGAACTAAATACAGATCCTTTAAATGTGTTGTTCTCAACTTTGGCATGACAAATGCTCCCAGCACCTTTGTGACCTTCATGAACAAAGTTTTCAAGGAACACATCAGAAAACAAGCAATCATCTACCTGGACAACATCATCATTTACAGTCACAACCTGAAATAACACAGGAAAGACGTCCTCCTGGTCCTCTGCACCCTTGAAGAGAACCAATTGGTTGCAAAACCATCAAAGTGCAAGCTCTTTTTGACGGAACTTCCATTCCTTGGCCACATTATCAGCAAGGACAGAATCAAACCAGACCCAGACAAGATACACGCCATAACCAAGATGCCAGCTCCAAGAAATAAGAGTGAACTCTGCACCTTCCTTGGAATGATGGCTTATGTGAGAAGATTCATCCCTGACTGGGGTTCACTAACATCCCCTCTGTCTGCCATTAAGGGTAAAACAACCAAGTTTGTCTGAACACCACTACAAGACCAGCACTTCTGTTAACTAAAAGAACATATGATTACTGCTCCTATCCTCCAATACCCAAATTGAGAAGAAGTCTATGAACTAGAAACTGACGCATCTGACTATGCCATAGAAGGGGCACTCCGTATCCAAACAGCAGAAAAAGACTTTCTACCTGTAGCGTACAACTCAAGGAAACTATCTGGCGGCAAACAAAGATATCCCATACCAAATAAAGAGTTGGTGACCATCATACATTGCCTCATGAAATGGCAATGCTATCTAGAAGGGGCCCAAACATTCAAAGTGCTTACTGACCACAAATTGTTAATATTCTTCAAAACACAGCAACACTTGTCAAGAAGGCAATCCAAGTGTAAAGTCACTTCCCCCTTTAGCCCTGGACAGGACAATCTTCCCGCGCCACACAAAAAAATCCGCTCAGAAGCTGGCCAAGCCCCTCAATTCCCTTGAAGCTTTGACCCACACAATTGATGAGAGACTTGTGTTGGCTTACCCTTCTCAAGTGGTAAATAATGTTTCTTTGAATTCTGTCCCCACTTGGGAGGAATCCCTGATTAATTTGGACCATCTTCTGGCTTGGGCTCAACCACATTTGAAATTAATTAGGCTTAAGCAATCAGGTCGCGCTACTGCCAAATCATTAAATCCCAACTCAACTGGAATTGATGACATTCTGAAGTGTTCTCTAGGCACTGGCCAATCAGAGGTTGGGTCAGAAATTGATGAGAAACCATCCAAACTCCCTGAAATTACTGGCAAAAATTCTATCTCACCCAATCAAATAACTGGCTGAGGTCACCTGACCTTTAATTTCAATAGCCTTTCCTATAAGCAAGACAGGGGACTTTTGGTCCCCTGCTTGCTCATTCTTACAATTAAAGTTTGAGTCTTTTCTCACTTAGGAATTTTGGTTATCTTTTGGGTCCCTTACTTGGCCCCTTTTGATCATCTAAAGTGTTAGTATTAGTTTCCTTTATCCTTATCTGCTTCCCTTTCATTTGGGCTTTCTTGCCGCTTTCTGAAGCTCTTAAAGACGTTGTTTACGTCAAAGTTAAAGCTTATTGCTTTTGCTTTGAAGGAAACAATTTGATTTTTAAAATTAGTAGTAAAATTAGTATAATTAATTACTTTAGGTTCAATTTTACACATGTTTTGCTTTTGCTTACGCTTAGACTTCAAACACATCTTTTAAAGCTTTCATATACACTTTTAAAACTATTTGGTCCGCGGTTGTTGTTCTTTGTCCTTCCGTTACGCTTAAGAGATCTTCTGCTTGCCCTTGATCTCTCTGCTCTGAGTTTAAGAACCAAACCAACAAAAAATTATCTGCATTTGTGAGACTACACTCTCAGACCCAAAAATGTTGGTTCCTCCAGACAAGTTTGCAATCTTTACCTTGGCGCAAGCGCTGATAATGATTTGGTCTACCTCTCCAGATCTTTGGGGTTGTATTTCCAATTCTTTCCTCCACATTGGCACCAACCCCAATCAGTTCTTGAAAATGTTTAAAGATATCCCCGTACACACTCAGAAATATACACCACTAGTGAGAATGTGGTGAGGAGCCTCACCTGCAATGACCTAGAGTTTCCTGCCGTTGAGACAGCTCCTGCTACTCCCTCTGGTCTGGCTTGTTCAATGCCCCTTTTCTCTAAGGACCCAATTGTCCAGGTCCCAGAAGAAGGTTTGGGCATCCAAGAGTCCGCCCCCAAGCGTGTTCCCTGGTTGCTTAGTGAAATAATTTTGATGGTTTTGGACTCCTATTTCCCCCATCTATCTGCCGCGTCCTCCCTATGGACACCCCTTCAAGCGGCCATACCAGTCCTGTACTGGATGGCGTCCTGGTGGATCCTCCCTCCAGGATGGGAGCCAAACTCAGTTTGTTTAGCCCCCCTCTCTCACACCAAGTGGATGAGCCTCATCCAGAGGTACCCAATGCAAATTGAGTACAAGCCAAGCAAGGAAATGCTTACTGCAGATGCCCTGTCAAGGCTCTACAGCAAACATGTCCTATGCACTGATGGCAACCCCAATTGGCCCATGTTAATCATGGGGAAGCTCCAAGAAAGGTTCCCACCTGGCACCCCAATGGACATCCAAGAGAAAGTTCTTAAGAACAAGCATCTGTTCAAAAACGTATATGGTACACTTCACCTAGTCCTGCCAAATGGTGACACCGTACCTTACGTCCTGTCAACACAAAAGATTGACACAATCCTCCGATATCACAGAGACTTGGGCCACACCCTCAGCAGGAACTTGCATGAATATCTCAAGACACACTACTGGTGGCCCAACATGCTAGATGACATCCGCGAGGTATTAGAACAATTCAAAGTCTGTGAAAAGTATGCCCAAGCCAAGGCACCACCCAATTCAGTAGTACCTGTATCCATCACACAACCCTTCAAGGTATGGTCACAGGATATTGTGGTACCAATGCCTGGCAAGAACAAAGGCAAAAAGTACATCATGACAGCTATCAACTATGCCACCAGATGGCCTGTAGCTCAAGCTATAAAAGAAGATAAAGACAATGACATAAGACAATTTATTGGAAAAGAAACCATAGCCAAGTCCGGAAAACCCAACCTTCTGATCACAGATGGAGGCACCAAACTCAAAGCTGTTGACACCAATATCTATCTTGCCAAAAACAGAGTAAAGCATATCATCACCAGTCCATACCACCCACAAGCAAATGTATGAGAGAACAGCTAAACGGCTCACTAGTGGAAGCCCTCAGCAAGTTATCTGCTAACAATCCAAGAGCCTGGGTTGACATGTTACCAACAGCACTCATGGTAAGCAAAACTTGAGTCAATTACAATACAGGCAAAAGCCTGTACAAACTTGTCTATGGGCAAAAGCCCGCCCTTGTTAGTACCGCCGCAGGACCACAGTTACCTATACCAAAAAGGGTATCAGACGACAATGATCCTGAAGTACAGCATGCCAGAAAAGACCAAGAAGATATGGAGCAGAAAAGGATTGAAAGAGAGACAGTCCCCTTGCAACAGGAAAGATTCCAAGTTGGGGATGAGGTCTGGATTGTCAATCATGACCAGCATAAATTGGATCCAGGGTTGCGCGGACCAGGCATTGTCATGGAGGTCAAACCCAACAACACCTACCTCATCAAAGGGATTGGCGCCAGAACCAAACTCAAACATATGCACCATGACAGGCTCTGCCTGTGCAAAGCAAGAACTGCCTAACACAACTCCAGACTCCCCGTCCTCAATGCCAAACTGGATCAGTACCAAGCACACATCCCTGACTCTCTCAAGAAAATTCCCAAGGCTCTACCTTCCAGCACCCCAGGGGGAGATGTCACAAAATCTTCAATTACTCCCTCTCAGGGAATTAACACCCTGAGTAGTTCACTGAATGGCTCACTGACTGATCATTAAGTCAGTGGCACCACTATCTATTATGGGGATCAAACATCCAGATCCTAAAAGAAACACAACTTGAATAAGCCTCATGACTTAAGAGGAACATTACTCAGATAAGCCCCATGACCTACATGACGTACATGACAGTATGTGGCTTCTCATAGTACTATATAATATCCTATATTCATATCCAATAAAGTATCACTCTCTTCTTAATTTTCCCCTTTATCTCGTTTATTATACTTCCCAGAAGTATATACTCAACAGTTGAATTAAGTTTATATTTGCTAATAGATAGCAATCGAAGTTAGGCAGGTGTAAATAGTAAATGGTGTAATTAATTAACTATTATTAATTTGTAATTGCCAACAAAAATAAACGTATCAGTCAAGAGCATAGTAAATGATATAAATATGAACCCATGCTTCGATAAGTGCCTACACGCTTGGGTCTACTTGTTAAAATTATCTGCTTCCACAGCCTTGTTTGCTCAGATAGATGACTTAACTCGATTGCTAGCACCTCATTGGTTAATCTAATCTAAGATGCTATCAAATGGAACTTTAATAAATATTTTTGGCTCACGTCACACTTAAGCTTCCCAAGAACTTTGTTATGTTTAAAGTATTTTCAATCAGATTACTGGGCCCGTGTTTAGTTCCCAGAACCTTAGCTGCCAGGCTTGCCCATACCAAAAGAAATATAAGCTTAGGTACAGCTTCAAACGCTTTATTTGTATTGACACTAAACGATATTTGGCTTTTGTTTTAAGCGCATTAAGATTTTCAAGCTTGATTAAAAAACTAGGTTATTTAAAGTTCACAGCGTTAATTTTTGTACTCTTAGTTCTATATGTTCCTCAAAATATCGACTATATTATTCCTATTTGTTTAAGTGATATATTCAAATAAAAACATTACTTTTAAAAAAGACGAAACATAAAAATAGAGCAAACCCTTAAAGTTTTAAAAGTATTGTCCAGTAACTAATCTCTAGAAGTTTCCCATCCAAATATGGAAGTTACCATTGTCCCTGTCCTTGAGGATAACTATTCATATATTCTTGCCGACACTAAGACGCAAATGGGTAAGTGCAATTTAAACATAGATTTGTTTAGACGCATTTCACTTCATTGACTGAAACGCGCCTTTAGCTGCTCTTGTTGACCCCGTCGAGCCTGAAAAGGTTATAAACTACTTCAACCAAAAATATCCTGGGTTTTCATTGACATCTGTTTTAACCACTCATCATCACTGGTAGTTGATTGTTTGTTTCCATTTAACTCGATTTTAGGGATCATTCAAGCGGCAACGAGGAGATGCATCGACTTTACCCATCCATTCAGATCTACGGAGGTGATGAGCGTATCCCTAAAATGAGCAACAAAGTTAAAGATTCTGAAAGCTTCAAAGTAATTATTTGTTATTGTCTTATTGACATGGTAGCTTGGCTCGTTAAATATAAGGTGTATATCTACACCTGGCCATACTACAGGTCATGTCTGTTATTTTGTTGAAGGTTGTGAAAATGCAACCCCCGTTGTCTTTACTGGAGATACTCTGTTTGCTGGTAATTTCTTATGGCAATAAATTGACAAAAACAGGGGGCTGTGGTCGTTTTTTTGAAGGCACTCCTCAAGAAATGTACGATAGTCTATGCTTAAAATTATCAAAACTGCCCCCTTCAACTCAGGTCTATTGTGGTCATGAATATACAAAGTCAAATCTGAAGGTAATGTTTTATTTGACTCACCTTACACCTAAAGTTTGCTGTCAAAGTTGACCCAACCAACCTCAAATTACAAGTAAGCTTTTTGCATCCCAAATATCAATAAGACAGAAACGCTTGGAATGGGCTATGGATATCCCTTGCACTATCCCGTCAACGATTCAACAGGAACTGGAAACCAACCCCTTCCTTCGGGTTGAGTAAAATTACATCCTTTTTAATATCTAACTTTATTTCAGTGATCCTGGGTTCCAGGCAGCTCATTCTTACTCAAGTGATCCTGTTGGGTTCATGGGGTTTTTACGTGAAAGCAAGAATCGCAGCTAAGGACTTCAATCAAATTCAGTCTAGCTGCTTGACTAAGAGACTTGATAGTTTTGCCTCATTTATTTGTAATCCTCTCTGAAGGTAAGAAAATGACTCATGCCTTTTATTTAAAATTATAATTTATAAGCCTGAATCCTCTCTTTATAAAATTACTAAGTTGTTGCCCCATCCAAGGACAGATGTAAAGCTAAATTTAATATATCAATTCAATTTAATGTATTACCTGTTTAGTCTAGAATCACTTATCGTCTGTCCAATTTAAAAATATTAAACATATTTTATGTTCAATTTTTTCAACTATTATTATATAAAACTCATCTTCCAAGCATAAACATGTAGTTAGATATTTATAGAATATTGCTTTTTAAGTTTAGCCAATTTTAGAAATAAAATAAAATCTAGATATTAACCCTTTTATTTAAACTCAAAAAGTAAAGCTGATCTATAGCCTCAAAGTTATCCAGTAAGCAATAAGATCGGCTCAGCATCCATGAGATCTAGTAGTTTTTGCTATGTACTAAAAATGAACTTTGGTACTCATCCCTACCAAAAAATTCTGACGATGATATTTCCAACAGATTGCTGTACTGCATTGTTCTTTGAGGGGCAAATAACTTTCTATGAAAATACAGCAGTCTTCCAAGCTGTGGGGATAAAGAATCGTCATCTGCAAACAGAATGAGCTCAAACGTATAATAATTCAAAATACCGGTGCAAAATATTTACTCCGCTAGCAGGAATTCGGGGCGTAAATAGGCGAAATGGTTAAACAAAAAGCTCAGACCAGAAGCGAGAATGTATGAGATATAGTACAAACCCCACGAAATCACAAACGACATGGTTTCAGCCGTTCTTTGGAGTACATATGTCTATGTAGATTGGTGACAAAATACACTCAAGCGCGGTGAGTCAAAACCCAAACCAAAAATGAAATACCATAGCAACTCAACATGTAAATAAACCACTCAATTGTTGTGTGAAGTGAGTTGTTCACACCCATGATGCCTAGGTATCTAAATAAGACACAATATGAGACAAACAATAAAAAACTATTCAGAGTCTAATTCCAGCATAAAATCAGGAGAAATTTGATGAAAATTTTGTTTGAGTCCTATAATTGGCTGTATGTAACCAAAAATGACTAATTGAGATGTCAAGTTTATACTTCTGGGAAGTATAATAAACAAAATAAAGGGGAAGATTAAGAAGAGAATGATACTTTATTAAATATGAATATAGGATATTATATAGTACTATGAGAAGCCACATACTGTCCATGTACGTCATGGTAGTCATGGGGCTTATCCAAGTGATTGTTCATAAGTCATGAGGTTTGTCCAAGTAGTGTTCCTCTTAGGACTCAAATGTTTGATCCCCATAATAGATGGCCAGATAATAGGAGCGCCACCGCCTTAATGATTAGTTGGGGAATCATTCGGTGAGTCACTTGGGGAATCAATTCCCTGAGAGGGAGTAATCACAGATGTTGCGACAAAGATTTAAAAATCCTGAAAACAGGCAGTTGGATGGTATATATTCTAACTAAATAACCATATTTTGATCAAAAGCAAACAATAAGACCAAGATTGTCCAGGAACCAGCCCTGGGTGGCCAGCTCATTGTTGTAACTGTGCTGTTTTAGCAAAGTTACACGGGGAAAATATTTAGAAACTAGATCATATTCTTTATTGAGAGATAATGATTATATAGTTAGTGTGAGTTGTGGATAAAGGAACATGATTGTGTTGATCACACAGTGGGATGGTGAAGGGAGTGGCTTGATCCTGGTAATGAGTCAAGCGCCAAAACAAGGTATCCATTGTAAGGGATCATCATTTGTTCATGTTGTTGGATTTGGAAATTTGAGTTGACTTCCTAGTCTGGCTCTGGGTGACTGGATAATTGGATTGTGGGTCACAAACCCGCTTACTTGGAACCTTGCTGGTGGGTTGAGCCTGCTGTTTTGGCACCATTAGAATTGGGGATTGGAAAGGCCGCAGGCTGGGCAGGCAGAGCTCATCATAAGGTTAGCACTAACTTGAAAAGGTAAGTCATAGATCTTCTAAACCAGGACCAGGGGCCAGCAGCTGGAACTATAGTGTCCATCACCCCAGGGAGGATTAGCATCCTATTCTAAATAGCATATTGGTGTTATTCATGAGGAGCTCAGAGGCAGTTACAGGCATCAGTTTAGGTGTGAGGGGGGTTGCATGTCCAGTTAGTAGGCAGGGAGAAAGTTGCATTTATCTTCAACTAGGAAGGGCTCAGTAATAATCCAAGAGCCCTTTCTGTTAAATCTAGTAAATTCTTTAGTCTGGACCACAGGGCTGCTTGCTATCATGCTCTCAGTGGTATATTCTTTGTATTCAAACTTTGATAGGTATTCAGTGAATTGAACAGGCCCATATGAAGCATCACATAGGACATAAGCTTGTAGGTGGTGGAACAGGCAGGCCAGAATAATGTGTGTTGAACTGGCATATCATTAAGATAAAATACCACCATAATTGAAAAACCCAATATCCCATAGCCTTTATTCAAAAATGGCAATAAAGTCTGGCACAGGGTCTAGCAGTTCATGTAGTATCCCACTACCATCATTCAATTCTAAGGGTCAGGATTCAAATAGTCAGGAAATATAAACTTGACAAGTGGGAAGCCCAGGTTTGAGAGCGTCAAAGTAACACTGGTACAGGACAGGAGTTAATTGGATGGATCTTTCAGAAGGGTTGCACAAATATTCTATTCTAGAGCGGTATTCTTGGGATTGGCTTGCTGGTCAGCCCCTTTTTTGGGGTCAGGGTTCTGATTGGCTACTAAGGTAGACATCAGGCTCATTAAATCAATGATGGGAGTCTCTTTGCCTCTATTAGAAGACTGGTTGTGTCCTTTGCTAGGCAACCTCATTGGTAGGTTAGTGTTGAGTTCTTCATCCATGGTAGCATATGTTGTTTGAACCAGAGGAGGTTCAATCCCAAAAAAACGTGAGCAGACGACCCCCTGGTCTCTAGGGCTGACAGCTCATAGTTGAGCTTGGCCAGGGTTTAAATCCTGTCCCAGGCCTTGGGTTTTGAGAGGGGGTAAATGGCATTCCTGACAGGGGTATATTAAAAGTTTAATATATATGCAACCACAAAAAGGAGCTCTTACTATCTGATGTCCTGTCATCTTCTTCCCAATAATACTCTTCAAGGGCAAAACTGGGGTTTACAATATTGGGTTTATGTTTATGTGCAATGATGAGAAAAAGCACCTGCTGCTTCATCACTACAAGTTTGGGAGGACTGCCTTACTACCACTGGATTCACTCAGTTAAAGAAACTGAACAATCATCATACCTGCCTGGAGCCAACTGGGGTTTACTGGCACCTGATAAAGTGGTACCTGTGTCAAAACAGCAGGGTTGATCCACCAACAAGGCTCCAGCTAAGCAGGGTCATGACCCACAATCTGACTTTCCAGTGACACGTAGCAAAACAAGGAAGTCAACTCAAATTTCCAAATCCAGCAACATGAGCAAATGATGATCCCTTACAATGGATACCTCAATTTGGCGCTTGACTCATTACCAGGATCAAGCCACCCCCTTCATCATCCAACTTTGTGATCAACACAATCATGTTTCTGTTATCCTTGATTCACAATGACTATATAATCACTATCTCTCAATAAAGATTATTATCTAGTCTCCAAATATTTCCCTTTTAACTCTGCTAAAACAGCATAGTTAAAACATTGGTAGCACAGGTAGGGTTTTCATCCTACCTTTCCCTTCAAAATCCCGCCTGTTGCCTGTACTTGCTGCGGTCACAAATATACAAAAAAATCATGTCTGGCCTCCCTGTAGAATGGACACCCTACACACTGGGTACCAAAATACCATATGAGTCTGTACAATACTAGAACATGGTGATTCCACTCCCTGCGTTCAATGCCCTATCAGCGCAAGGGTTCTTCCAAGCGCCTACCACCATACCTCAAGAGACAGATGAAAGTATCATGTCCGCCCATGTAGTTTTTAACTGTGTAGTGCCACCTTGGAACAATTTTCTGGAGCCAATGACAACAATGCTACAGTATAGATACAATCTTCTCAGAACAAGCTGATGTAAATGGAATTCCCACAACATTTCTGGATTGCAGAGATATCCATCTGTCTTACGCACAACACAGGTACCTGGTGCAATAAGTGGCATTAAGATCACACTAAGACAGACTAGGACACCTTTAGGCAGGACTTCTTGGCAAGATTTTTAATGAAGGATACCACCCTCATGATCATATATCAAGTAAAGAACCTGACCCAGACAGGCACAGTAAAAGAACTTATCTGTGCATATGAGGTGCTCCCCCTACAAGCACCCTCAGACATGGCATTTAACAACCCAGCTACACATCTCATGTAGTATGATGCACTCAATTCACACGTGATGAGACATGCCAACCTGGACCAAGTAACCAATCTGAAGAGTCTTTACTGTGAGGCAGAGAAAGCAGATCAAACATCCAACACTCTCTACAAGGCCCAGACTGGAAAGAGAGAGACCCAAAGACTCTCATCCACCAGGATGCTCCAGTTGCCCTCTGTCTGGCAACAGCAGCAACAACAATAGTGCAGGCCATAAACCTTCAAGTTTAAATGGATACATTAATGAAAACAATGGGCAATCAAACCACACTCACTTTATAGTCACTACTACCCAAGACAACCAGGATAAGGGAAAAGCCTGGGAAGAGCAATGAGCAATCCAAGCTCTCCCTGCCAAGCTCCTGCCTTGCCCAACAATGAGTACCAACCCAAAGACATGGACCAGTGACCAATGATACAGGTCCCCTTAGGAGACCCAGTGCTATACACCATTTCCAGACATCCCAATAAACTGATATCCTACCCTTTCCACTTTCATAGTTACACCAGCTCAGCGCTCCTGGACTCAGGCGCAGATTGCACACTTGTCAATAATAACTTTTTGAACAGGTTTAAGCTAGCCACTAATCCTTTGCAGATTAAAAACGTGGTTTTAGCTGATGTCCATCACATTGCTGTGACACGTGAGACTGCCCCCTTATCCATTGCTCTGGAGAATATACACTCCACCATCCAAGGACCTGTCATTGACTTTCCAAGATTTGATGTTGTACTTGGCCTGGAATGGCTAAAAAAGAACAACCCCCATGTGGATTGGGACATCTCTGTATTAACAATCAAGCGTGAAGGGGTTAACCACAAAATCTACCCTGACTCTGTGGACCAACTCCTACAAGACCACATCTTTGTACGTATCACAGAGACTCTTGAAGAAAAAGACAACCTCAAGACAATCAATTGGGACTCCTGCCAGTACAAGGTCATACACTTCAAAGATCACCAGGTCACTAACACTCCCCAGGACCAGGAAATTGTAGCCTGTCATCCTGAAATCTTCAAGGAAGCGCTACCAGGGTTACCCCCAGAGAAACACATACAGCACGTCATCCAGCTCAAGGGAGAAGTACCCAAGGCTTGACCCATATATTGCCTCACTCCAAACAAAGACAACTCACCATGTGCATACCTTAAGGAAGCATTTGGAAAAGGACTTATATGCCCCTCACAATCTCCTTTTGGTGCTGCCGTTTTTTATAGCAAAGAAAGATGGTACCCTATGCCTAGTCACAGACTACTAAGCACTAAAAAAAGTTACCATCAAGAACTGTCACCCACTCCCACTCATTGACAATCTCTTTGACGCCTTGAGCGGGGCAACCATCTTCTCCAAGATTGACCTGACAGCAGACTACAACCAAATTTACATCAAAGAGGAAGACATACCCAAAACAACCTTCTGTACCAAGTATGGTTCATACAAGTGTGTTGTACTTAACTTTAGGATGACAAATGCACCATCAACTTTAGTTACTTTCATGAACAAGCTCTTTGCACCCTGCATTGGCAAGCATGCACTGGTATACCTAGACAATATAATTGTGTATAGCCCTTGGTGAAACAACATTACAGGGACTTAGAGGCAGTATTTGAGACCTTGGCACAACACAAACTGCTTGCCAAGCCATATAAGTGACATTTATACTACAAAAAGCTGCCATTCCTTGATCATGTGGTGTCAAAAGACAGCATTAAACCTGACAAACAGAAGATCCCAGAAATCTGCAAGATGCTGCCACCCAAGGACAAGGCTGAGCTCTGCACCTTTCTAGGAATGAGCGACTAAGTTCAAAGGTTCATACCCAACTGTGGCATCCTGATGGCCCCTTGTCATTAATATCAGACATCAAGTCTAAATTTGTGTGGACTCTGCAGTGTGACCTTTGTTTCTGCCGCCTGAAGGGAAAGCTGAAGTCTTCTCCCATCCTTTAATACCCAAAGTGAGAAGGAGATTATCAAATTGAAATCAATGCTTCAGATGCCTCGATTTGAGGGGCATTACAAATCAAAACAGATAACAGCAACTTCTCATCAGTAGCCTATGAATCACACAAGCTGACAGATGGTCAATTTCACTATCCTATCCATTATAAGGAACTGCTGGCCATTGTCCATTTCCTAGTGAAATGGCACTGTTACCTAGGATTTTCAGGAAGAATTTAATGCTCTGAACAAACATAAGTCTCTTATCTATTTCAAGACTCAGGCCAATCTATCCAGACACCAAGCACTCTGAATGTAATTATTGGAGAGATTCAACATGAATATCCCATATAAGCCTGGACCTGAGTTAGTCATGACTGACACCCTTTTCCACCTATATATCAGGACCACAAGAGGTGAGAATGGGCTGGACCCAGACTGGCCCCTCCTAGTACTCCAAACCAAGGACAAGGGCTTTCTCCCAGGCACCACCAACAACACAAGAGAGACTGTCATTAAGAACAAACATCTCTTTACAGGTGTGTATGGAACATTACATTGAAAGATGACCAACAGAAGCACTATCCTGTACATTCTCACAAATCAAAGAGTCAATACCATCTTTTGTTACCACCAAGATATAGGTCACACAAAAAGCTGCAATATCTACAAATTCCTAAACACAAAGCATGGTATCCAACCCTGTACCAGGACGTGCAAGAGGTCCCCAAACAATGTAAAGTATGCAAAAAATTTCAAAAAGCAATATTCTCTCAAAGTCTGTGCTGCCAATTTTCTCCCAACTACCCTTCAAGGTGTGGGCCCTCAACACTGTTGGGTCAATGCAGGGAAAAATAACAACAAAAGTTATATCATCACCTCCATTGACTTTGCCACGTGCTGTCCAGTAGCATAAGCGGTGAAGACACATACTGGCAACAATGTTTGATGTTTTATTGGCAAGGAGATTATTAGCAAGTTTTTTAAACCATAACTACTGATCACAGATGCAGCAAAAAGAATTGGCCTCAGAAAGCACCAACTTTTACTACACAAAGAATGGGTTCAAACACACAGTAACCACACCATATCATCCTCAGGCCAATGGCCAAGTTGAGCGGCTAAACAGCAGCTTAGTGCAGGCCCTTGCCAAGCTCAAAGCCAGGGAAATTGAGGACTGGCACAAGCAGCTACTGGCTTCACTCCTTGTATTCTGCACCCAGGTGAAAAGATCCAATTGAAAGAGCCCCTTTGAGCTTGTATATGGTACACAACTAAACATCATCCAAGCCCTCACAGAATCAAAGTTGGAAATACCCAAAAAAGTTCCTCTTGTTCAGCACCCCAAGTACTAAAAGCCAATATTTATCAGCTAGAGAAGGAAGAAAGACATCTAAAAAACACCTTTGCCACCATTCAAGCAAGACACAAAGTTGGAGATAAGGTCTGGGTAATGAACACAGACAAAAGCAAGCTACATCCCAAAAAGGTAGGCCCCATCATATTAAAGGTAAACAAAAACAATACTTACCTGGTACAAAGCATCAGCTAGCGCAAACAGGATAAAGTCCTCCATCATGATTGCCTGAGACCCTGCAAGGCAAAACAGAAACAATGTGAGGCTGCCCTACCCACAACCTAACAGCAAATAGTCCAGTATAGTACCTGGGCTCCTGAAAGTCTCCCAGATGATCTCCCTCCAGACAAGGCTGACCTTCAGCTGAGGGGTGTTGAAACAGCAGGGTTGACCTGCCAACAAGGTTCCAGCTAAGCAGATTTGTGACCTGCAGTTTGACCTCCCAGTGACCTGTAGCCAAACAAGGAAGTTGAATTGAATTCCCAGAATCAGCACCATGAACAAATGATGATCCCATATAATGAATGACTTGATTTAGTGCTTGACTCATTACTAGGATCAAGCCACCCCCTTCATCATCCAACCAAGTGATCAACACAATCATATTCCTCATATAATAATTCAGAGCAGCTATATAATACCTATCTCTAAATAAAGATAATTATCTAGTCTACAAATAATTTTACCCCTTGTAACTCTGCTAAAACAGCACATTTACAACACCTGCGCCAGAGATAGCCTTTAACAGGGACCTTACCTCCCAGGAAATAGTCATCAGGTGTCACAGTAGTTTCCATACTGCCTGGTAATACCTGTCCTAATTGCAAAGCTCAGAAGACGGGCTAACAAAAAACTAAGTTGACCAAGTTGACAGATTTAAATTATATCATTGAACAGAATTGGGTTACTGCTTCCCTGATTTGTCAGCTTGATTTGATCACCACATGCAACTTTATACTGATAAATAGATTAATCTGAGAGTCACTTGATACAACCTCATTTATTGAAATGGCTAACAGAAATTAATCATTCAAGGGTTTTTGCGTACTGGACAAGGTACTCTTTAGATGATGCAGACAGAATAGGAGCCGTGGATTCAGGTGGTATTGCTTAGCCAATTTTTGATATATATTGAATAATTTTCACTGTTTCAACTCTAAGAGTTGAGTCCTCCCTAAATTACTCAATAAATCAAATATTCTCCTGGTCTAACTTTATTTTAAAAACACATCTGTTAGTCAGTCTACTCTGCTACATCCTGTATAATTTGATCTTAAGTCAAATTATTACTGGAAGATTGGGCCCTGTCTTGGGTAATTTGTTGTTGGAGCTCCCTAATGTTACTTCAATGCCTCATAATCTTGGTTTCTTTCCTGCTGAATCTGAAACTGAGACAGTTATACCTTCTCAATGTCCAGAGTTCTATGCTAAAGACACTTTAATTCTTTCTCAAGCCATATATCTAGGACTCCTTTGGCTGGGTTAAATCATTTTTTAAACCCCAGTATTTATTTTGGAAAATTTACCAAACAGTATTTGAAGCTTCTGTGGTGGTTAAACATCAACTCTATGTGGATTTGGGTGGTGCTTCCCTACCACATGGGTACCTCTTCTTACTATCCATCAATTTCTGTCACATCAGGACCCTACACAAATTGCTTAAATTTCCTATAAGATAGCTGCTATAACTTTTGGATCCCTTCAAAAGTATGTGAGTGATAACTGCTGTAAGTCTGGTAATGTGAGCAAAAGTGTCAGCTCCCTATTGAATCTATATTACCCAATGAGCTTAGAGTCACCTCTAAGGACAAACAGTTTCTCCTCCATAATGATGGTCCTGATGAGTATAAGAGAACAATATGCTATATCAAAAAAGAGAACCTAAAGAGATAGTCAGCAGTCAATATCTGGTTAACTGATGAGACCTTCTCATCAATACCCCAAAATATTTCCCCAGCTCTGATAAAATTATGCTAACAATGTACTTTCTGATTTCAGGGAAAAATAAAGATGACTATACTTATGCCTTAAATATTCTAAAGGGAAATTAGATCTCATTCTGCTCACAAATGCCCCCACCTCTACCTCCAAGCAAAAGAAGTAAAAAACCTAGCCAAAATGATGTTGAGAAAACATCAGAGCCTTATCATACTCACCTCTTTGCTGAATTTGAGCCTTCTCATGTTAACACATTCAAAAAATCATTTAAGAGCAAGGCTCATGGATGCTTCTGTTAGAGTGAAATGGTATGCAGTGTAATTAAAGGAAATACAATGAGAATATAATAAACAGATTGTGAGTTTCTTGATAAGCAGGAGACCAAATTGGGAGGATGGTTTTAACATCTTGGATCCAATGGTAGTATAGCAGAAGATGGAGGTCAAAATTATTAATAAGCAAATGACTTGCAAGGGTAAATTAGAGAAAGAATCTGAAGGCATTGGTATGTAAAGGGCAGGCCAGGTTGCGGCCATGGAGTCAACGGCAACCTTGACTGCCACAAAGGCATATCTTTTGAGGACAGGGGCAAACAGCGCCAGATACGCCATCATTTTAGTATAAACTTTCTTTTATTTTGAGGGAAATTAAGCTATCTAGAAACAAGTTTCTAGAGGGGGAAGAGGAAAGTCTTAAGGGAGTTTAGGATGGGGCAGGGGGGATTCTGCGTTATCTGATTGGCTGGAAAGAATGTTTTTAGCAGTTGGAGGTCCTGCATTAGAGTTTGAGTTGATGACATCATAATCCAAAAAATTCTGGAAACCAGTGGGCCAAGCGCTGCCATCCCCAAATAGTGTATAACACATAACTTTCTTGTCAGCTTCTCTCACTTTAGACAATGTCTTATAAGAAAGCTCCAGAGCTTCACTGAGCTCAACATACATGTCACTAGATCCACTTCCCAGGAGCTCAAGGTGGTCTTGAACTCCTTTTATGCCATTGCCTTGGTGAGAAAAGAGGACTCCAGAAATATTTATGAGCCATTCAAGAAGAGCAAGTATATAGAGGACAATGCTGCTCTATTTTCTCCATTTTTTGACTACTTCAAACGACAATGAATTGGAAAACTTGATACCAGATACCATGGTAGAAAAGAAAACAAAATTAAATGAAATCAATTCAATTCAAGTTTGTTAAGAATAAGGCCATGAAGACTACTTCCTCCCTAGAAGGCTGACACAAAAAGTTTACCAACTGTGTTGGGGTGAAGAAACCCAAGTTCAATATCCTGATCAACAAACTCAAAGTTGAGCAGGCAACCAATGAAATCTTCAACCAGAAGTTTCTAGATGAGCATAAAATTGTTTCCCAGAGCAGCAAAGATTTTAAAAGCTTTGAAATAGTCAAAAAAACTCCCTTCTTCCCTATAATTCCTCCAACTAGCTTACTCATCTTTAAAAATACCACAAAAGTTCTCTAATAATCCAAATAAATCCTTAAATTGATTTTAACTTTCTTTTAACTTTATGTTGTGATAATAAAAAATTTGCTTTCTAATCAAACTTTAAAGCAGTTTTTTGTTTAGTTTCATATTTTTTATGCAATCAAATACAGTTGCATATTATTTTTTGTCTGTGTTGTTTTTGAAACTAAAATAAACTATTTTTAAAAAAAGCAAATTTAATATTTTTTTATTATCTAGCATGTAATTTTTATTGCATAAATGAGCTCCTTGGGGTCTTTTTAGTTTTAATAAATTTTGAAATTTATATTTTCATATTAAAAAGTGTATGTTTTTTGTTTCAAAGTTAGCTTCTGTAAAATCAATTTTTGCTTTTTGACATTTGATATTTTTTATTTTTTGCACCCTACATAGTGTTTTGACTTTTGCAATTTTTGGGGGTTCCATTTTCAGTTTCTGCCCTTTTAAACTATGGAAATTTGACCTAAGGAGCTTGCCCTGATATTGTATACTTGGGCAAGATACAAAACCTGACTTCTTCTTGTCCTTTATTCATTTATGGTATGTTTTGATATGGGATAGACCTAATGAAGTCCCAGAAAAGAAGGATGAATAACTTTCATAAATTAAGGGGCATAAAAAAGTAGTTAATATGGATCTTTGGGGCCACAGTCAGAGCTGAAAACTGCCATTTGGAGTCTTCTTGTGTTGGTTGGAGTTTTTCAAGTTTATTTTCATTTATTGGGTAAGTATTATTCAATTTTTCTAACATTTCTAGGTGGACTGCTGGTGTCAGAGCCAGCTGAAGCCTAATGTGGGAATGCATTTTCTGTAGAAGGTCTTAGTTAAATGTGGTTTTAAAATTCTTGTGGTACACCTTCATGTTCACCTTAATAAAAATGTTATTACAGTAGTTTTCAAAGCTATGGCAGTAAGCAAAAAAACTCATATGTAATAAAAATCAACTCACCTGCAAAAAAATCAACTCAAATGCAACTGAAACTTAAAAATAGAATTAATACTGTAAATTCAGAACCTGAACGTGAAAATGCGGGATTGTCAAATCCTTGGTCCAAATTTCAAATCACTTTTGTGAGATAGCCTTTTTTTAATTAAATTGAATTCTTTGTATTTTTATTTGGATTTTTAAAAATGCGGGAACTTGAAGACACTTTGCAAATTTCAAGTTGAACTGCACATTTCCAATGGACAGAATGAATTAACTCAAATAAGATTTGAAGCGTTCAAATCCATTAACCATTTTCATTAAGTTTACTATGTTTTTTGAGATTGCGGGATTCTCAAATCCAAGAACCAAATTTCAAATAACTTTTGAATGCCACTAGTAAACTCAAATAATAATCTGGGAACTGGAATCCAAATTGAATGTACAGTAAGAAACTAGGACAAATCAACCCAAATCAAGAAGCTCCACTCTGGATAAAATCAAATCAAAATCCAATCTCAACAACCATGTTAAGACATGAAATTAAGTAAAATATAAAATTGTCTAAACTGGAAATGATGCAATATTCTGCACTCTAAATCACTAATATAGCAACCTTAAACCCATATAATGATATATGAGCTACCCTCCTGATGACACAGAAATTTTTTAAAAGTTTTTTGGCCCCTGGCTACGCCAGGGGCCATAAAACTTATTTTCAAGGAAGGAAGGAAGGAGGGTGAAAGATAAACCATCAGTTTGCTACAAAAGTGTTAATGTATTGCTATTAAGGATACTTGATTACAGTAGATCTTAAAAAATGCTAATAGTAAAATAGAATTATATATTACAATCTATCTTATTACGTTGTCTTTTCCTTGATATGCTGATAGTTCATTTGCTGTTGATAATGTGCTTGTATTTAATTGGATAGTCTCACCTCCAGTTGCCTTGACAATAGGAAATCAAGTTGCTTCTGCAACCACAGCTGGTCTTGGGGAGGCAACTTGATTTCCTATCACCAAGGCAACTGGAGACAAAACTATCTAATTAATTGCAAGCACATTATCAACAGCAAATGAACTATCAACACATCAAGGAAAAGACAACATGATAATATAGATTGTAATATATAATTCTATTTTATTATTAGCATTTTTTAAAATCTACTGTAATCAAGCATCTAAATTTTAGCCGTCCTAAAATGGAATAGGGCAATTTTTGGGAATGCCTATGATTCCTAAAAGAATTAGTACACATCCACTCTAGATCCTTTGACATTCTTTTTGAGATGCCCATAGATTATATTTATTTCAAATTCACCTCATTTTTGATTTGAAATTTGGTTCTTAGATTTGAAAATCTGCAAATTCAGATTTGTTAAGTTTTACATGATGTCTATGATTTGTTTGAAATAACAGAAATCTCAAATTGTACATTAGAATCATGCATTTCTGATTCATGTATCACACATTTTCTTGCTGAGTTTTTTCTTTTGTTAGTTGAATTATCTTCTCAAGGGATTTGAAATTTGCCAATTTAAATAAATCAAAAAAAGTCAAATTAAATGGTTGATTTTATTAAATATTTTAATTTTCACTCAGCTGAGTTGCCCACAAAAGTGATTTGAAATTTGGACCAAGGATTTGACAATCCCACATTTTTATTTTCAGGCTCTGAATTTACAGTATCAATTGGAAATAGATTTTTTATCACTTCAGTTTGTTCTTAGATGCATCAATTTTGCTTACAAATGAGTTTTTTGCTTTGTGCCATAGCTTTTAAAACTAATGTATTTGTTTCTATTTATTTATTTATTTTTACCTTCTTCTGTTTTCTCTCTGTTTCCCTCTTTAACAAGGGCAGCTTTTATTGACTTCTTGGGTATGTGTCATGAATTATATTTCTCTCAGAAGAAATAACAAACTCCAATACGGGAATCAAACCTGGGACCTTTTCCTGATAATTATGTGGATCCTGCAGAAGCTCAGACTAGCTGCCCATGTTTTTTGTAGCTAGATAATGAGCAATAAGAAACAAATAGCACTTCAAAACTGATTAATCAAGGAAATTTCCATGCTGACTTTGCTGATGACTAGCAGATTTCAGAGGAGCGTTATAGTCCAGTGATTAATCCAGATTAACCTAGATTGTTGGAGGCATTAAACCAATATACTGTAATTCCTGTCATAACTGATGGACTTTCTTAAAATAAAATTGATGCTCAGAATGAAGGTTAAAATTTTGAAGTGAATGGAGATGATTGGCTTGAAGTTGAGGCTGTCTGGTCATGTAATCTACAGCCAGCCAATGATAAGGAAGTCACTCCAGAATAGAACCCAATTCATTAGGCTAGATGCAACCCAGCTGATAGCTGCTAAGGAATCATTAATCAATAATGACATAAACACAAGTAAAAATGATGAAGCCATTAGTGGGTTGCCAACAGACTATCAGATTGGGGTCACATCACTAGAGGAAATAGTGGGCCATGAGTTGCATTACAACCCCAGAACTCTTGGCCCAGAAGAAACTGAGAAATCTCAGTTATTATGAGAACATCTCAAGAAGAACTTAGCAAATGAAATTTTATTTAAAACCAAGCAACACTGTAAAAATTGTATTGCCATTCTGAATTAAATAAGATATTGGGACTTTGGTTCTAACATTTTATTCCATATTTAGTTTTAGTTGTTTTTCATTTCACTACTGTTCCAAAAGAAAATCTTGGGCTGATGGCCTGCATTCCTGAGGAAGCCACCAAAACCCAGCCTGCGTTTTATTGTCCTCCTGGTGCTCCCTTTGGCTCACAGCATTTCTCTGCATATCCTCTCAAGCCAGAATACAAGAAGATTACCTTTGATAATATCCTATGCTTTGATTTTCTGGTCAGAAATAGAGCCCCAAGAATAGTTTACCATATAAAAGCCTGGTACAAACACCCATCCATAATGTTCCATGAGAAAAACAACTATCTTCCTGATTACTAGATTGATATGGAAGCCCCTCCCACTCTTAACCATAACTGCTTGCTCCCAGCCCAGATCTTTCCCCTCCTGCTACCAACCAATATGCAGGCATAGCCTACATTACCTTGGACAAGTCAATACCATGGTCCCCTCTACTGGATCATGGGCCTTAATAGGCTAATCAGAATCTTAACTCATCAAGTTAACACTCCTCCTTTGGTGGACCCTTCCCTCTTCCCAACAAAGTAAGTTGACAGCTGAGACTAACAGGACCCCAAATGGGATGTGGTATTCTGATAGTGCAGGTTGTTGACCATATTATGTTGATTTTAGGTTTTATTTATTTTTTAATTGCTCAAACATCTCCAGATCCTTTTACCACGCTTTTGCTGCTGCAAACCCCTGTGGCTTTAACAGTAGGTTTATGAAAACATCTTTATGAATGTTAAGAAGCCTGGCTACAAGCTTTTCTGTTGCATTAGTTATCTCACTTTTTATCACCTTAACTGTAAGTTTGTTTAATTTTTCTCTTTCAATCACCGCCTTTTTGAGCTTATCCTCCACCTTTTGATTATCTCATTAATCTATGCCACCACTATGTCCAGCTCTTTGATAAATGTTTTCAATTATGGCATGTTTTTTATTCACCCAGCTTCTTTTATATCAATGAAAAACAATCATAAGATACATATATGTCATTTGAATTCAATAAAGCTAAAAAAGTATAAAATTAAATGTAATTATGTAATTTTTATCAGCTTTAAGTAAATAATATGAATTGATATTAATGCTCAACATAGTATCAGGGATCCAATATTGAGCAGCTGGCCCATTGTTTTCTGGGAACCCACAGGCCACGGGTTTTGCAGGAAGAGTCCTTCACAAGATTGGTGGTAACTTAATAAGGTAGAAAATTGTATTTCACACCCAGGACCACAGGCCAGTGGTTTGGATTTTAGTGTAGATCACCCCAGTGAGATGATATATAAAATTCCAAACAGCTTATTTGTGTGGCCTAAAGGGAGGTCAGGTGCAGAGGCAGGCATTGGTTTGGGGGGTTACTGGTGGTTCCATGTCCAACTGGTATGTGGGCAGGAAGTTATACTTGTCTCTGAACAGTTTGAGTTCAGTTATGTGCCAAGGGCCTTGTCTATTATATCTGACTGCTGATTTACAAGGGCCATGGGGTCTTGTTCAAAGACCTTTCCAAAGGTATAATAATTTTATTCTGGGTTCAAAGGGTATTCTGTAAAGTGAATGGGCTCAAACAAGGCACCTGGGGGACAATAAACTGTGGGAAGAAGGGCAGTAGGGCCAGGAGATCTTGTGCTGAGCTAGTAAATTGCAAAGACAAAAAAGACAATGATTGGGAAACCCAATATCTCATGATATTTATTTAAAAATGGCAATAAAGTCTTAGCATGGGGTCTATATAGTAGCCCACCACCAAACTTTGCATTTTATATGAGGGGTTCATCATAGGATTGGAAAAAATGAGGTCAGGTGGCCAGGATGCCCAGGTTTAGGAGCAGCAAAATGTCACTCCTCCTGGGTGATTGCTTATTGGTTGAAATCTCTGGAAGGTTTCTCAATTATTCTGTTGTCAAGCCATGGTCATGGGAGTGGGCTTCAAGCCTGTGTTTGCCTTGGGTAATGAATCTTGATTGGCCATTAGTGTAGACTTTAAACTCATTAAGCTAATGGTAGGAATTTATTTGTCTACATTAGGCAGCTTGTATAATATTTTATTTGACGCTGTGGTTTCTGAGGTTTGTCTGGTATTATCATCTTGGGAATTAGGCCCAGCTTCATCTTGAGGGGGCTCAAAACCAGAAAAACGCGGGCAGCCAGCCCTTTAGTCCTTAGGGCTAGCATCCTGTGGGAGATCAGGGCCAGAGTTTGAATCACTCCCTTGGGCCTGGGTTTTGAGGGGAGGAAAATTGTTAATCCTGACACATAGTGTCTGTACAGTGGTTTTAAAATCTATGGCAACAACCAAAAATACTTCAGATTTAAACAAAATGATTTCAGATTTAAGAAAATTCCAACTATCAGGTTAAAATATACACTCTGTTAACAGGGATTTTTGGCGTTAATGGACAAAATAGATCAACACAGCAAAGAAGTGCTCACGCGCAAAGCAAAACTATTCAAAATGCAAATCAAAAAACATGAATTCACAAACAAAATGGTGTGAGATGACTTTTGGGGTACATATGTTTACTATGTGAATTGGTGACAAAATACACCCAAGCATGGTGTGTCAAAACTCAATCCAAAACAAAACACAATAGCAACTCAATATGTAAACAAAATCACTCAAATGTTGTGTGCAATGGATTGTAATAAATAATGATACCAAAGTATCTAAAATAAGACACATAATCCAAGACATAAATTTAAAAATATTGTGTTGGGTGCTTAATTTGGCATAAGATATGGGGAAATGGGTGGAAATTATTTTGGGTGTTCTAAAAATGGGCGTGGTAAAACCAAAAACAACTAATTGAGAAATAAAAAAATCTATATTTGGGATATTGGGCAAGAAAAAATCTAATTAAATATCCATATTCAGATAAAAAGCAAAAATTAAAAACCAGTGTATAACTTAATTAAGTTTTATTTAGTATTTTATTAAATTTTAAATGGAAGAAGCACAACAACAGAGTAACAATGCACCTGTTGTGCGCTGCAGTTGCAGTTGCCCCCACAGGTCAAAAAACAGAGTTAGTGCAACCCAAGTGCCTACCCATAAAGGAGATGGGAGAGGAGAGTTTGATAGTGACACTGCACTGACACAGCTAGTTCAAGTAGCACAAGCTGCTAGGGTGCAGAGCATCAACCCTTGGGTCCCCAAGCTGGCCCGGAAGCCCACCAAGCTTACCACCACAAAAACAGTTAGAAGCAAGGAGATAGAACTTACTTTTTATGTGTTTGACATTGTGTACCAGCAAGAGTTGATCCCGTCAGCCATGCTGGAGAAGATGAAGCCTGTACTTGACACTAGCTATGAGCCCTACGTCAGTGATGGCAACCAGGAAGAGGACAAGGACTCTGATTTCTACAGAACCACAGAGGGGCAGTTAGTGTTAATGAAAGTTGCTGTGTTCTATAAAGCAACTTTGGTGAAGTCAGCTCCCTGGTACTTGACACTCTGTTGAGTACCAGAGAGTTGAGTGCCACATATGTGAATCTATTAGTATTTTTGGCTTAACTGATTTAAGCTAATTTTTACTAGTAATATATGGGTTCAAAACCAAAAACCTAGTTTAAATTTACTCAAATTTGACTCTGTTTAATAATCCGGTTAACCAAAAGACCAATTTAAGGGGCAACTTATAAGTAAATTTACTAATAGAAATGAAAAAACCTGTGTTTGACACTATAAAACAAAAAGTGACCAGTTTGACACTTTTTAAGCCAAATTTTAATTTTATTAATAAAATACATATGCACTTATATAAAATTTGTTATTTACTATTTTATTTTTATTATTAATGTCCATAGTTGTTGATTAAGCTCCCAAGCACCAATATACTGGATTTAGAGGTAAGGACACAAATCAAATACCCCTCTTGTTTTACATTATGTCATTTCTGGGTTTGTGGATTAAGTGGTGCCACATAAATTAAGCCTAATTTATTAAGAGATTTCATATGTACTTTATAAAAAACAGCAGTCAACTCCCCCTCTGTTTGACTCTATCCACTTGTCAAACAATCAGTTTTGGATTTAACTAATCAAAGGCTCAGAATTAAGGCTAAATTAATAAGTGACACACTATGAGCACCACTTGACACCCATCCACTTGACACTTTAACTTGGGGATTAGTACAGAGAGCTTCTTAACGTTTTAACCAAAACTATGGTAAATAAGTCACTCCCAACTCCTAACAGCATAATATTATCACTAATAAACACCTTTTCAATAATTTAATTTTTTAACTTATTTTTTATTTTTTTATTTTTGAGCATATGCAACTGCCTTGCTTTTGGGTTAACTTCCAAACACTTTTTAAATTAAGCAAGTTTTATATGTAAAAAACATAGTAATTTGATTTTTCTGCTTGACTCTGGCATACTTGACGGTGAGAATTCAGCTTTTTTAATATGATTGACAGTGCTGAACTCAACACTTTACTATATTTTTATTTTTTAACTCTCAATAAAAAATCCACATAATAATTTTTTGTAATTATAATCTACTACTCTTCCTGATACTCTCCATATAATTTTTATATACTTTTTGAATTTTAGTTATACTTTTATATTGATTTAGCACTAAGATGTTATGCTGAACCTAACATCTTTGATGCTTCATCATAAATTCACTTATTTTTTATGTTTTAATCTTTATATCTATACTTTGAGTTTCTATTTTGCTTCTATTTACTTTGTTATGTTTTTTCTTGATAAATAAATTTTATTTGCATACTTTTCATTTAACTTTTGCCTTGCTTTACCTCTTTGTGTTTCATATCTTTCATAATGTTTTATTTTCAAAACTAAACTTTTCTTTAGACAAGATCATCAAAATCCAACAAGCCTGCCAAGCGCCAAGCCTTAAAGGGCTTAAAAAAACTGCCTCCACCCTCAAGCATGCCAAGAAGCCTGCAAAGTCTCCAACTCCATCTCCCCCACACCATCTCCTCTCCCCCTACACCCTCATCTTCAATTTTCCCCAAGTCCTCAAATAATAGTGATGACTCTCTTACTGATCACTCATTTTACAAATCAGAGGCCAACTCTGAGCCCACAAGGAGCGCCATACCAAGAAGTCAAAGGCTGCCAAGGAGCCCAACTCTTCTTCTGGTAAGAAAAAGGAGGCTTTCAAGCAGGCCTTGAAGAACCCTTCCCCCTCCCCCTCCTGGTGGCTCTTCCCCCTCCCTCATCTGACCCCCCAAGATGAGCCTGAGGAGTACTACAAGAAGTTTAAAGCTTCTGATCACATGGCTTGGGATCCACTGGCCATCCACAACATTTGTAATGTGGACAGAGAGTTCAAAGTTCCTAAGCGCTTCCCCCAGTACTTCCTAATTATTTCTGTAAAGGGCAGCCCTGGTTACGTTACTGATAATTACATCTTCAACTACAACAATCAAAAGCGCCAAACAAAAAGCAAGCACTTTTTCTGTGAGGATAAGACTTGTGGGGCACACCTAAACACAAGGGCTGGGAGAGGGTCACAATCAAGAAGGGGGACCATACATGTGCCCCCCAATCATTCAATTACCTAGATGCTCAAATGGTATCTTGTTCAGATGATCCCTTCCTCTTCCCACCTCCAAGCTTCCAATCTGGCCATTAAGGCCTTACAACACCTAAAGCCCAACAATTTTAAGTTGGTGCTAACTCAAGAACAGTTGGCCAAGTTGTTGCATTTGAACCAATGAGAATTCAGTATTGAAATTGGGGAAGACAACTGTCATGGCAGGTTTCATCATGCCAGGTATTATCCGCCCAACCAAGAAGGCTCAAAAAGCCGGAAACTATTATTAAAATTGACCAAGTTAACGGATTTAAATCAAACAGTCAATTGGAAATGGGTTATGGCTGCTCCAGTCTTTCAGCTGAAACTGGTTCCCCCTTGCAAATCGACATTGATAAATTGGCATAATTTGAGGGTCACCCAATATGAGCTTGTCAATCAGCATGGTCATCAGAAACTAGTCACACAAGGGTTCTTTGCAACCTGGACCAGATACTTACTTGAAAATGTGGAAGGAATAGGAGGTCAAGACTCAGGTGGTATTGCTTAGTTGATTTTTCTGATAAATATTGAATAATTTTCACTGTTTTAACTCTAAGAGTTGAGTCCTCACAAAATTTTACTCAATAAAAATCATTTATCCCAAGTTCTAATTTACTTTTCACAATGCATCCTGTGGTTGGGTTGTTACAATATATTCTGTACAATCTGATTCTCAACAGAATAATTTCTGGAAGATGGGGTCCTGCAGTTAGAACTTTGTTGTTGGTGCCGCCCAATATTAATTTTGCGCTAACTGATTTTGCAGCTCCTCCCCCATTCTTGAAACTGAAAATTGTGTTGCCTCCCAATGTCCAAAATTTTATTCTGAAGATTTGTTGATGTTGTCTCAGGCCATTTATCTTTGGCTACTTTGGTTAAGATTAATTGTTCTACTTAAACCTGGTATTACAATTGGAAATTTTACAAAAAGATATTTAAAGCCACATTGGTGGTTAATCATTAATTCTATGTGGATTTGGGTGGTAATTCCCCATCACTTAGAAACGGCTTCATACTATCCTACAATTTCCGTCACATTACTCAACTCTTCTATATCTGAGTTTTTTGGAAGCAGAGTGTCATGAATTTGTGTTTCTTTTCTCCTGCTCTGTTGAGATATCTGTGTTTACCATGTTTATTTGTATCAGTTCCTTTCTGAGCTTTCAGTTTGGGCTTTTTTTTTAATTTGTAGTTTCCATCTCCAGTTGCAATTGTTGATACTAGATCTTCTGTTTCCTATTTCCGTTGTGTTATGTCATTTTGGCATCTTGATTATTTTCCTGCTCTACCTACTGACAAGATTTCATGTGAAGTTTTGTCAGCATTATCATTCTATTCTGGTTCAAGCCTTAGTCATAAATCCCAAGTTTACGATGTGATGACAAAGATTTCTGAGGATGCTCGTGAATGGTTATTGTCCGTGGTGGAGCGCAATCCACGTGTTTTAACTGAAAGTGCATCTCTATACCCTTTGTTAAAAAATTTGTGTGTATCTATTGAGGAGCTCAAAGTATATCGTAAGCTGTACGCCTTCCATCAGGGTACTACTCCGCTTTCAATATCCCTTCCTCAGTTTCTTACCTACTGCCGTACAATTTATGTTCCCAAGGTGAATTAACTCTCAGTGTTGTGGTTAGCAGTTGATCAGACTGCCTAGGATTTGGCGGTTTGGGATTCTCTGTTAACCACAACTGAGGCCCTGGTAAGCCAAATTCTTTCTCTGGTCTCAAATCTGTTCACTTCCAAGCAAGGTACGTTGGTAATTGAGGATAAACCCGCTGTGCGCTCCTGGTTTTCTGGTTTTGCTCTGCGGTAGTTCCTTCCAACCAAAGCCAAGATCATTCTCCCCCTAGCCTGTCTCAGTTGCAATTGGTGGTGGTGAACAAATACGCCAATGTAAAGGAGGCCCCAGTAGTGTCCAGCCCTGATAGTTCCTTGGCAATGCTTCAGCACGTTGTACCTGCAAAGTCTTCTGTTGTTACGTCCAAAGAGTTGCCCCTTGTTCCCATTGATTGTGATAACCCTGTTCTTCCAGCTGCTATCCAAGATATGATCAAGCTTACTTCCAGGAGCATCCTGCCTCCTTAGCTACTGTCTGTACCTCCAATAAAAAACAAGACCCTGCCAAGATTGCCACCTTTGCTGCAAATAAATCTACTTCTGGTTACTTCTTGTTTTACAGTAGCATTGATAACAGTCAGACTATCTATCAGCCAGCCATTTTGTTGGATACAGGTGCTTCCAAAAACTTCATGAGTGTGGAGACTGCCAACTTGCTACAACTCAAGTACCACCTGGGAATGCTTGTTAGGGGTGGGAACTGTCAGATGTTTCCCTCTTTCCAGCTGAAGAAGCCAGTAACCTTTGTGGTTAGGGGTCAGTCTTATACCGCAAGGTTCTTCATTTGCTCCTCCCTGATGTATCCTATCATTTTGGGTGTGGGTTGGTGGAGAGATCATAATGTATACACCTTACTGAAAGAAAATGTGTTACAGGTGGAACACTCTTTGGGTATAACTATTTGTATTATGCTGTTAGGTATGTCCAAAATGAAACAATTATCTCAGACTATTCAATTGGTTCCTGTCCCTGTCCCCATAAGTTTGGATTTACCAGAATGTTTACAACCCTGGTCTGCAGCGTTTGACACTACCAGAGGCGAGATCCTTCCCAAACACACTCAGTTTGACTTTGGCTTTAAAGTTACTGTTGATCTGATTTGAATTGTGTCTCCTATTTACCCTTTAACCTTGAAGGAAGACACATGTTTGGAAGAATGGACTCATGAAATTCTGGCAAAGGGCTATATTTTTAAAAAGGCTTTATCAATTTGCTCTCAATTGTTGTTTGTTCAAAAGGCTGATGGGTCTCTTTGTCCTTGCGTTGACTACAGGAACTTAAATAACATCACAATCCCTGATCCCTATCCTTTACCCCTCAAAGCAGAGATCTCTAGGTGTGTTGAGAAGGCAAAGGTATTCTTGAAACTTGATCTGTTAAATGCTTTCAATCAAATCAGGATTGCAGAAGGAATGTAATGGTTAACAGCATTCAGAACCAAGAAGAGTATCTTTCAGTTCCAGGTAATGCCTTTTGGATTGAAGAATGCTCCAGCTTGCTTTCAGCAACTAATTGATTTTGTCTTGGGGGATCTCCTGGGTGTATGTGCCATTGCTTATATGGATGATATCTTGGTGTTCTCTCCAGATGAAGAGTCACATAAAGCCCATCTGTCAGCAGTGGTAGAGCGCATCCTCCAGGCCAACTTGATCATTAAAAGAAGCAAATGTGAATTCTTCAAACGTTAAGTTATCTTTCTGGGTAATATTATCTTTGAGGATGGCCACACTATTTCCACCCAACAAGGAAGCAGTGGTTCAAGAGTATGCCACGCCTGTGACAGTATCCCAACTCCGTAGTTTCTTGGGTAGTTGCACGTTCTTGAAGAAATTCACTCCCCACCTGTCTGAAGTGGCTGCCCCTTTATATTTGGCTAGTGGTAAGACAACTTTGGTCTGGACACCTGAGTGGAAAAATGCGTTCACAGCAGTCAAGGCTCTTTTGTTGTTGTCACCTGTGTTGAGACATGTGGATCCTGAGCTTCCTTTTGTGGTTTCCACAGATGCATCCAAATACACTGTGGCTGGTGTGTTATTGCAGACTGCTGGCAACAGGATTGAGAGACCAGTAGGTTATTTCTCCAGGAAGATGGAGGCTTGTGAACGCAATTACATGATTTACAACAAGGAGTTGTTGGCTGTTGTGGAATCATTAAAGCATTGGCATCACCATCTCATGTTGGCACGTCATCCATTTGTAGTAAGAACTGATCACAAAGCTCTTCTATATTATTGACAACCCAGGGTTTTGTCAGGTTGTCAATCCAGATAGCATGGTGACCTGACAAGATACAAGTTCCACTACAAGTTTATTAAGGGATCTGACAATCACTTGGCCAATGCACTAAGCAGGAATCCTTCCCATCTCCCATATGCTAGTGTGGATGCTGAGTTTAACACACATACTATGATTCCAGATGAAGCTGTGGTGCCTTTCATATTGTCTCCACCTGCTACGCTGGCTACCATGTCCTTAACTGAGGGCGCAGACCTGGGCTTATATTCCAAAGTTAAGTTCCTACAACCTCTGTCCAAAGGTTATGATAGGCTATTGAAGCTAGCATGTGCAAACCCAGTGGGTCATCCTCAGGGTTATCATAAGATAGGTCCTGTCCTATATCATCAAGGTTGCTTGTGGGTTCCTGAGGGAACTATTTGGGATAAAATCATGGAGACTCATCACACCTGTCCAATGGCAGGCCACCCAGGGAAAAACAAAACAGTGGAACTAATCCTCTACCAGTTTTCCTGGAAAGGTTTGACAGTGCAGGTGGCAGCTTTTGTTTGCAATTTTCTGGTATTTGTTTGATCTAAGGCAAGCTGGAACAGGACTAATGGTTTTTTGGTTCCTTTACAACCAGCTGCAGGGCCCTGGATATCAGTGTCAGTGGATTTCATCAGAGAACTTCTGAATTCTGGCGGGTTTAATGCAATCATGGTGGTGGTAGATTTTTTCGCAAAAATGGCACAAATTGTACCTTGCTCAACCACAATTACTTTGGTGGAAACAGCTAGGTTGTTTGTGAATAGAATCTTTTCCCTACATGGCATCCCAATGGAGATTGTGAGTGACTGTGGGCCCCAATTCATTGCTCAGTTCTGGGAAGCTTTCACTGGGATTCTAGGTATCAAATTGTGTTGTTTCATGGCTTTCTACCCCCAATCTAATGGACAAACAGAGAGGGTAAACCAAATTTTGGAGGTCTACCTACGTTGCTACACTAATGCATAACAAGATGACTGGTGTGATAATCTATCCATGGCAGAGTTCACCTATTTTAACGCCCCTCACACGTCAACTCAAGTATTGCCCTTCTATGCCAATGTGGGTTACAACCCTTCTTCCAATATGGGTCCTCATTTGGTTAGCAATGTGGAAGCTGCAACTGATCAGGCTGCTGCATTGAAGTAGGTTCATCAGGAGCTCCAGGTTACTCTTGCTGCCACTGTGACAACTTACAAGGAATACACATATTGCAAGCGCCAGGAAGGTCCAACTTACAGGCCAGGTGATCTAGTCCTGGTTGATGCTTGCAATATGAAACTGAAGGTTCCCTGTTGTAAGTTAGGGCCTAAGCAAGTTGGTCCCTTCAAAGTTGAATATCAAATTGGCCCCTCTGCCTATTGGCTGGATTTACCCCCTGCTTTCAAGATTTTCCACACCTTTCATGAATGTCTTCTTACTCCCTTTAAAGGTACAGAGACTCCTTCTTCCCAACCCATTCTTGTGAAGGGATAACCTGAGTATGAGTTAAATTGTATTTTGGCTTCCTGCAAGAATTGTCAACGCTTGGAATACTTGGTGTTGTGGAAGGGTTATCCTGATTCTGAAAACTCCTGGGTTCCCCACTACAATTGTTCCAATTCCCCATATCTGATTCACAAGTTCTACAAGTTAATCCCACTGCTATTGGCCACTCTGAACTTACCTTGGCCGTGATGAAGCTCCCACCTGCCCACAAAACCTTCTCCTTATCCCATCTCCCAGATGGTGGTATTGTGCCCAGGGCTAAAGCAGAGGGTAATGTCACAGTAGGTTCCATCATACTGGGTATTATCTGCCCAACCAAGAAGGCTCAAAAAGCTGGAAACCATTATTAAAATTGGCCAAGTTAACAGATTTAAATCAAACAGTCAATCAGAAATGGGTTATGGCTGCTCCAGTCTGTCAGCTGAAACCGGTTCCCCCTTGCAAATTGACATTGATAAATTGGCATAATTTGAGGGTCACCCAATATGAGCTTGTCAATCAGCATGGTCATCAGAAACTAGTCACACAAGGGTTCTTTGCAACCTGGACCAGATACTTACTTGAAAATGTGGAAGGAATAGGAGGTCAAGACTCAGGTGGTATTGCTTAGTTGATTTTTATGATAAATATTGAATAATTTTCACTGTTTCAACTCTAAGAGTTGAGTCCTCCCAAAATTTTACTCAATAAAAATCATTTATTCCAAGTTTCAATTTAATTTTCACAATGCATCCTGTGGTTAGGTTGTTACAATATATTCTGTACAATCTGATTCTCAACAGAATCATTTCTGGAAGATAGGGTCCTGCAATTAGAACTTTGTTGTTGGTGCCACCCAATGTTAATTTTGCGCCAACTGATTTTGCAGCTCCTCCCCCATTCTTGAAACTGAAAATTGTGTTGCCTCCCAATGTCCAGAATTTTATTCTGAAGATTTGTTGATGTTGTCTCAGGCCATTTATCTTTGGCTACTTTGGTTAAGATTAATTGTTCTACTTAAACCTGGTATTATAATTGGAAATTTTACAAAAAGATATTTAAAGCCACATTGGTGGTTAATCATTAATTCTATGTGGATTTGGGTGGTAATTCCCCATCACTTAGAAACGGCTTCATACTATCCTGCAATTTCTGTCACAACAACAGTCCAATAGAAAGGACATAAATAATAAGAATAAGGTGTTTTTTATTGCAGAATACTACAATTAATATATGATATAGGAAAGCCACCAGGCCACAAGGGGGTGGCATGATGGTGTGTTCCATGTAAAGATTGAAGCCAAGGAATAACTTGTGCTGGATCAGCAGATTAAATTGACAGTGCTCCTAATTAGGAGAAACTGGCCGTTGTTTGACATTGCCATATGATTGGCTCATGTTGCTAGATACGTTGGCAGACAAGTCTGGAAACTTGGTTGCAACAAAGATCATTAGCAGCAAATGTATCACTGCTAGTCCCCCTCCCCCTAAGGCCTCTGACGTCCTCTTGGAGCTTACGCTCACTCACAAGCTCAAGCAGCTTCCAAGTGGGGAGCACTTCCTCCTTCACAGCAATGGGTCAAGCTCAAAAGAGCATATCATCTGCTACATAACTCAAAAGAACATGCCAGATTTGAAAAAAGCAACAACCTGGTTAGTTGATGGTATCTTTTCCACTTACCCCTGGATGTTCAAACAGCTCTGGATGATCCATGCCCAGATTGACATCCAGGTGATTCCACTTGCTTTCTTCCTTCTCCCTGGGGCCACCAAGGTCATCTACACCTGTGATTTATCCATCCTTTACTAAGTACTTTCACTCCTTCCTGACAACAACAATGCCAAGAAGACCCCACCCTACACCTGCTCCAACCTCCTGCCGCTAACAAGGACCAGGTCACCCTGGACTTGGAGAAAAAGGTAAGGCTGAGAGCTCTGGGGCCTCACATTTGCATCATGGACTTCAAGCCTGCTCAGTAAAATGCATTTGAGCAGCTGTTCAGCAGGGAGATGCAGAGGTGCCACTTCTGCCTAGCAGTTGCTTGGAATGTGCAGGCCCATGCTGAGCTTAGTAGGTTAATCCAGAGGGACACTTTGGACACCTGCAAATTTGTGCTTGCACAATTTAGTGCCTTGGATCTTTAAAAGCCAGAGAACACTGTGTAGGGATTCAAGGTTCTCTCAAAGGATACTTACATTCTAAAGCACTTGGAGTTCAAGCCTTTCCTCAAGTACTTTGAGCCCCAGTGGATTGGGAAGGTTGTCATGCAGAGGCAAGGCAAGGCCTGCACCAAGGCCAGTTGGAATGTTTACCGGGTGGCCATCAACAGGGAGCTCAAGACCACCTTGGCACTAGAGGATTATCACAAGCATATTAAGGCCAACTTTGGGTTTCATCCAAATTTCAATAAGTTCTTCTCCCTCCTGCAGCATGAGCAAGAGAAAACCATCTCCAAGCTCAAAGATCTTGCCAACTGTGTTTCCCCACCAAGCCTACAACCTGCTCTACCCTCTTCACCAAGGACATCCAGGGTGCGGCCAAGCATAAGTATAAGGCCTCTGAGCTTAAGAAGCAGCTTGATCTTATTGACACTGCCCTCCTGGAAGAGGGTAAAATTAAAAGGGCAAATAAGGATGAAGAGTAAAATTGCTTGCTTGCTCGGTTATATAATTGTTACTTTTAACTTTTAAATTTTTAGCTTTAATTTTTACTTTTTAGTTTTGATCATTCAGTTTTTAGTTCTAATTTTTAATTTTTTAATTTAATTAGATAACACTGATTATTTTATGTATACATGGCAAGTTTGAGATGAATAGTTATAGTTGAAAATGATTGAAATATCTTAATTTTTGTTAATTTACTAGTAAAACATAAAATATTCACATTTGTACTTATATAAACTATATCAAATAAAAATTACCATTTCTTCATATTTTGCATAACTTCTATTGTTGTGCTTATGTTTATTCTTTATTCATTGGAATTTTATTTTTTATGGTAATCAAAAATATTTTTATAATAAATAATATAAATTACATAGTAAAATGTGAAACATTTGCTTATTTCTCCTTATTTACATTAGTTAAAATACACTTTTTATTGCAATTTTGAGCTCTCTGGGATCACTTTAGAATCATAGCTGTAGGGTGTTTTTATAGTAAAAGATTTCAGTACATCAGGATCTGTTAATTAAAAAAGTGTTGATTTCCAGTTGTCAATCAGGGAAAAGGCTGAATTCTCACTTTACTATAGTTTCAAGAACCGGGGAGTTGAACTTACCACAGTTGCCTAATAACACAGTGGATTGACCAACATTGTCATGCCAAACTAGAAATACACAGGCCATGATCAGATCCGCTTTTGGAATCAAGGCCGCAATTCTGGTTTACTATTGCTTGGTCAGAGGGTTGAGATTCTCTTGAGAAAGCTCAGAGTATTTCTGTACAGCTGGAATAGCCCAATGAGCATTGAGAACTGGCATAAATACTCTAAGATGTACACCATGCTAAAGAACAAGGGCATAGTGAAATTCTACTACATTGATAAAATATCCTTTACGTCTTCCATGCGCAAGTCCTACAGCTATGTTCCCAAAGGTGCCAAGGATGATATATCCCAGTGTGTGTCTGTTTGTGCTGCAACCTACTCAATGGCAGCCCTTATTGGTCCCCTTAGCATTGAACTGTATCAGATGATCAAGGATTCCCGCAATAGTGGGACCTTCATTGCGCTTCCCTCATTGGTTCAGGTGCACCTCTGAGTCACTAGTTCAGGTGTCACCAATAATATTGTGTTGGACAATGTGGGACTCCACCAGGTGGCAGATATTCTTAAAGAATTTATAATTATTGATAAAGGTGTAGAAATTGGCTCCCAGCAATTGACCACATATAATTTGCGCCTTCTATTCCTTCCCTCCTATTCCCCATTCCTCAACCCAATCAAGGAAGTTTTTGGGTGGCTCAAGCCAGTTGTCAAGAATGGGACATCATCTGGGCCAGATGATTTGTTTAATTTGCTGCAGGTTGCTACCCATACCCTCCCAGCTGAAACTGTGGCCAAATTCTATGGCCACACTGATTTGTTTCTCCCTGTGTGCCTTGCCCAGAAGCCCATCAATTAAAGGCTTTGTTGTTCCTGATGTTTTTTTGTCTTTTAATTTTTAATATTTGTTTTATTTGGTCCAATTTTTATTGATGTACTTTCTGTAATTATGTTTGATATACTTTCAGGTATAAAAAAATTAGCAAAGCAAATAATAATCAATGAGTCAAAAGCTTAATGTTTTAATATATATTTATTTGTTTATATGAATGCTTAAAAAATTAGACTCAAATAAAGATATATATAATAGTTTAAAAATTGAATATGATTTAATGAGCTTTATTGGGGATGTGAGTGGTGGATTTTGAGGACTTGTTTTTGAAATAAACCAAAAATTTCTATTTCAAAAGTGTTTATTGACAAGGATCCTGTACTGTAGATTCAGAGCCTGTTGGGAAAAATACAGGATTGTCAAATTCTTTTGTATGAACTCACCAACTTAATGGGATATTTTTCATCCATTTATAAAAAAATATTCTATTAAGTTGGTGAGTTCATGCAAAAGAATTTGGCAATCCCACATTTTTACCAACAGTTTCTGAATCTATAGTACTATATAGCTTGTGGCGGCTTAAGTACAGGAGCATTGTGATGCAATTGGCCAAGAGGATCTTTTCTGGTGGAGCTGACATTTTATAGGTGGCAGAAAGAATGACAGCATCCTGAATAACATGCTCTATTGATCTGTATCCCTGGGAAAAAATTTCAATCTATAAATGTCAAATTTTTTCCAGCTTAGTTATTATTTCTAGTGTGTTGCAAACCTCTGCTTTAATCCCCATCATTATAAAAAGACCTAGGTAAACAATTAAGTGAAGTCTCTGACCTGCAAACAGGGCTGAGAACCCACAAAATTTATTATATATAGTACTTAATTTATTTTTAGGGAGGTTTTTACAAAGGGGTTTCCATGATTGATGGTATTACAGTCTCATCAGAGCATCAGGAGGCCCTGAAGTCTCCAAGGACGCCCACAACAGCAGATAAACTATAGGTTAGGGAGGTTACTTTTTCTTTTAAAATTTTTAGGGCATGTGATATTGTGTGTTTGGTCAGAAAACAGAAACAGACTTCTTCTTGACCTCTCTCCATTTTAGGTAATTTTTGATATGTCATGATTCTGACAAAGTCCCAGAGAAGGAGGACAAAAAGCTTGCAGAATTTTGGGAGCGGAACATACTGGTCAAGGTGCAGGTTAGGGGCCGCAGTCAAAGCTGAGACTTGCCATTCAGATTTGTCTTGCTTTAGTTGGAGTACTGTAAGCTGTTCTTGTTTCATAGGGCAATTTTTTTTCTAATTTTTTAATCATCTTGGAGGCAGCAGCTGGCATCAGGACTAGCTGACGCCCTATGTGGGGGGCATAGTACCTGTAAAATGTTTGCAATATGTAGGGTTTTAGGTACTGGTGGACTACTTCTGTGTTTTCTTCTAAAAAAGTTAGTAAAATATTTTTATTTATTTGATGTTTTATTTTTCACCTTCTTCTATATCTTTACCTGTTGCTCCCCAGACAGGGGCTGCTTTACAAGATCTGTCACTAGTTGGTTGTTGGTATTCTGTTGGTTCTTGTTTCTTTTTATTTTTTAGTTACTCAAACATCTTGGGATTATTTGACCACTCCTCCGCAGTTGCAAACCCCTGTGTCTTGAACTGTAGATTGGTGAGAACATCTTTTTGTACTTTTAGAAGCCTGGTTGCAAGTTTTAAGTAACTTTGTATCTTCTTCTTCACAGCCTTCACAGTAAATTTGTCTAATTTGTTGCCTACTAAAACCACCTCCTTTAGCATGTCCTTCACCTTTTGATTGACCTCCTTGATTTTAGCCACCACTGCATCTAATTCCTTGATCATCACCTCCATTTATGACATGTTTTAATTGTTCTTACCCCAAACCCTTTTATACCAATAAAATATTCCAATAAACAATACCTATTCTATTGTATCTAATAAAAAATTAACAAATATATATGATTTTAATTTTGAATTTTTATTAGCTTTAAGTAATACCATTCATTTGATATTGATATTATGTATATTTATTGTATATAATGACACATTCTTAGTATCATGGACAACATATTTTATCATGTACATGTTTTTTCAAAGTAAAACATGATTTTTCTTTAATCAGTATGCCAAGCTTGACCCAAAGTACTTATTTTATTAAAAATGATCACAATAAGGGTTTATATGTAGATCATAAAGTTCAGAGATATATGTGGTGTGATGAATTATTTTTATCAAGTCTATTTTTTCTATTATAACTTTAATATTATTGTAGTGCTACAATAAGTGGATTTAAAAACTACAAATGCCACAAACCAGCCAATCAGAATGGGTATTAATTTTTGCTATGTTTGTGCTTGGCTCAGACCAGACACACCTCAGTTATTGCACCCAGTTTAACGTAGTGAAATAATCCTTTGAAAAGTAAGATATGTCTTTGTTTGAAAATTGGCACACCAACTTGTGGTCAATCTAGAACCAGATAGCCCAGTGGTCTGGTGCTAGATTGATCACAAGTTGGTGTGCCAATTTGCAAACAAAGACATGTCCTTTTTTGACAGGCTTATTTCATTAAGTCAAACTGGGTGCAATAACTGAGGTGTGTCTGGTTTGAACCAAGCACAAAGACACCACATTTACACCCATTCTGATTGGCTCTGTTGTTGGGAAACGTTCATTTTGGTATAAGAATAAAATAAAATCAAAATCAGTTTATCTTTATAATTTATTTATTATTGTCAAGGAGCTGGATGTACAGGTATTCTGGCCATTGCCAACACACTTAACATCCTGTCATTTTCTGGTTTGATGCCAATCCAACATACCGTTCTACATGCCAAGAAAGGCAAAAAACTGTCAAGGATCTGGATGTAGAGGTATTCTGGCCACTGCCAACACACTTAACATCCAGCCATTGCCTGGTTTTGGTACCAATTCAATTTACTTTTCTACATAATAAGAAAGGAAACAAGCCAATATCACATGGCTGCCTAAGTATCCAGTGACTCAAACCCATCCTGTACATGACCATCCTTATCTTTGATCCAACTTAAATCCCCACCACAGCACATACTATATAAGTCTAAAGTATTATTCAATAAAATATAAGCTCTCTTCTTCTTAATTCCATGTTTGAAGCTTCCCTAAAAGGATTTTCATCACTGGTAGCAGCTACGGTTCTCAACCACACCCACAAAAGAAAGAATGACTGAACAAAAACCGCCCACCTTTGCTCACGTACTCAACCAGGCCACATCCCATAATACCTGGAAGACCTAATTCTGCGCCCACAATATTGACAAGAATATACCTAGTGGATGCACCATATTTGAAGGACTGGTCATGCCCAAAGCATGCACCCAGATAATTCAATACAGTTGCTCTCTCCAACCATAAAAAACACACAACCGCCTACCACAGGTAAAGTTACCAACACCAAGTACATTGGTATCAACAAGTTCTTTGGTAAAAACAAAGAAAACCTCATCAACTGGCTAGACCACTCAGCTGCTAAACTCTGCGCAAGTTGCATTCCCCATAAAAAATGGGTCCAGGAAGCCAGCAAGCGCCTGTACAAGGCTGCAGTTAACTGGTTTGCCACTTGGGTTGGCTCACAAACTGACAAACAGCTCAATAACTGGGAAGAGTTCTAAGTAGACATCACCCATCAATTTCTGTCATCACTAAATCCCTTCAAGACATTGTAATACAGCTTAGTGACCTTATTCAGAAGACCACTATCATAGCTTACACCAATTAATTTGAAGAAATATATCACAAAATCCAAAACCCAGCTCAAGATGACAATTTGCACACTAAAGCCTCATTTCTCAACATAATGAAACCCTCTGTTGCTGCCCTCATCTGTTCAGAGGTCAACACCTCCATGTCCTGCGCTCATTGCAGAAGCCAAGCACATAGAAAAACGAAACATGGAATATGCTGCATGCAATGGCAGAGACAACTCCAATGGCAACAAACGCCAAAACACCCATCATAGCAACAGCAACTCCAATCAAAACAATGGAAATCACATTCAAAGTACAAACTGCTCCCATCCCAAGAAAGAGTACACTGCCAAAGTAAACAATGCTGAGACAGCAACCTGCTATGAATCTGACCCCACATACTCTGATCTCAAAGATCTCAAAACAGAGGAACAGGGAAAAGAGGAGGGGGAACAGGCTTAAGTTCCTCTGTCTCCCCCCAAACTGACAATAAATTGTACCAGGGCACAAACTTTGCTGCTTGCATTTCACATTTCCCGCAATCCTCCATTTTTATGAACATAAAAATTAAAGATTGCTCACAACTTCTTGTCTAGCCATGCACTTATAAATCTCATACAAATAAAATTTTATTTGACTCTGGTGCACAACACACCATGGTTAGTAAACCATTTATAATCAAATACAAGATATCAGTTATCAAATCTAACTTCAAATATGCCAGAATGGCAGACAAATCAAAGGTTCTACTGGAAAGCAAAATAACTCCCTTCAGAATTGACCTCTAAGGTATCCAAAAGTCCATCAAAGGAATTTTCATAAGCAACATAAACTACATTGTAGCAGGCATAGACCAGTTCACCCAAGTGAGCCCCAGAGTATGTTGTAAAACAAAAACCATGACCATCAAACACAATGGAGTTAATTTCAACATTCTCAAAGAACCTAACAATCTCATCCTAAGAGACATAGTATTTGTGAGAGAGGGGGGCTAAACTAACTAAGTTTGGCTCTCATCCTGGTGAGATTAACCACCAGGATGTCACCCAGTGAATCACTGGGACAGCCACTCTAAGAGGGGACCAGAGGGAAGACACCAGTGACAGTTGAGAGAAGTAGGAGTTCAATCCCATCAACACAAGACCAGTGATCAACCAAGGGGCGCAGGAGGGGCAAGAGTTGGGACCTTTGTCTCCAACAGGGGGGAAACTTGGTCTCATCCTGAAGTGGGGAAGGAGAGGGAGGAGATCCCTCAGCACCAGGAGCAGGTAAGATTAACTCTGTGGAGTGCAGATCCAAGTCATCACATGTCAGACTCTTGACATAGCCTCCCTGAAAGCAAGGGATTCCCTTGTAAAAAGCAAAAGGCTAGAGGGGTTATTGCTAATGATGAAAGCATAAGAGGAGATGTAGGACCATAGGTCTGGGGAGGTAGTCCAAAGGAGCAACAGAACAGGTCCAGAGAAAACACAACAAATTTAAAAATAGGGAGTATCATTTTGGGGGGCCCCAATGGATTTGGAGTCGAAAAAATACTCACAGAATCTTTTAGCTGTAGTCAACTGTCTAATTGGGGGTGCCAACAGAGAGAGGCAAGCAGAAATAGGTTGGGGAACTTTAAAGAGACTTGGGAGCAGTTCACAAGCAGCTTTAAAAAACAATTTAAACAAGAGCAGGCTCAAAAGTGGTACAACACGCCATTTTGAAAACGGCACTTCAATTTAATTGATTTACACTATCTCAATTTACGCTATCTCAAATTCATAGTAAAAACGCCATTTTGATTTACAGCATTTCAACTAAAAAAAACAGGGTTTAAAATTTTAGATTTTTTAATTCCAAAAATAACCCAAAAAATTCTCAAAAAATAAAATTTAAAAATACATTTCTAAGCTTAAAAAAGCCTCAAAAGTTCAAATCTGCAATTAAAAATGGGGTTGATTAGTAGCAATATAGTTGTGTAAAGCCCAAAAGTTATCATAATCCCAAAAACAACTATTTTCATCTATTTTAACTATAAAATATACTTTAAAATAAGCATAGAATTGTACCAAATACTAAATAAAACTAAAATAATGATAAAAGTAAAGGAAAGAAGAGAGAAGATATAGTGGTGTTTATTGGAAAAGGCCTCAAAAATTGGTAGAAAGAGCAACTGAGATAGTTTGGAGATGCTCAAGCTTTCTATCCTTAGGATAGTAGGCAAGGACCACCTTGCTGATTTCAGTATATTTCTTTACAGCCTTAGTCTGCTTAGGGGGATTACCCTTGGTCTTGATACCAGTCTTAAAGAGGCGGGCAGATATGGCTTGTTGAGTCTTGAGATGCACCATTATTTTGTTGAACTTAGGCTTCTGGACCCTGAATCTTGTAGCAAACTGGCTATGCCACCCTTCAAGGGAAGAGGTGGTCTTGATTAACCCGTCTTTGACCTGCTTATAGCAGTTCTAGGTGATTGAGTCACTGCCCTTTCTGATGCAGTGTGCTCTTTGAAACACTCCAACCAATTGAGTTTCATAATACTCTATGAATGGAGAAAAGGCTGCTTGGTTGGCAAAGATATAAGGATGGTAGAGGAGGGCGTTGTAACAGGCAGTTTGTCTCCTTCTTTCTCACAAGGGCAAGGGCAGCAAAGCAATTAAAAACGTCTTTGGCTTCTGTTAGTACCTTCAGATTTAACCAGCCCATGAAGTTCAGAGCACTTTTGGAGGTGGCAGCAGAGTGCCTGCTGGAAGTGGAAGTAGCATCCCTGAGGGGAGCTCTTGAAGACTCAAATGAAGGCATTTGCCTGAGCCTGTTTGAAATCACACTACCAGATATTTGTGATAAGGAAGGCTTTCTGGATGCTTCCTGGTTGGGAAGGCTTCCTCTTCCTGGGACTGGGCCTTCTTCTTGTGCCCTCTGGTTTCCTTGGGCTCCTCTTTAATGGTTGGGAGGGTTTCATCCAACTTGGCCTTTAAAATTGTGAGTGCACAGATATATGTTTCCTGCTTCTTGCTGGGAAGGAAAAAGAAGACCAGGGGAAGAACTAGATTACCAAATTTCCCATGGATATTCCAAAGCTGGCTGAAGAGCTTTGGGAAGGTTGAAAAAGTGCCATCTGAAAGCCGGGTCTTGCATTTCAACAGGTTGTGCAGATCCTGTGAGGTGACAAAGCAAATAATGCGCTCAGGCACATGTTGGCCACTGTCATGAAGAAGGAATCTCTCCTCATGGCAAGATAGTTTTTGTTCCTTGGTAATGATCAATTGGCCAATGGAGCTTGCACTGACGCCTTCAGTGCTCAGAGCATATCTCTGATCAGTGAGATATCTCTGCAATTTTGAGGCGCCACCAACAGTGGCAAGTTGGGTATCATTTAAATTTAGGAGGGAATCATTGACCACCTCAGTGGCAGTTTGATCCTTGGTGGTTGGGATCACCTGGCAAAGAAACCAGCAGATAAGTCAATAAAGTGGGTCAAAAGGCTTGGCGTAGTCATGGTTGACAGTTAGGGATTTAAATCTAGTGAACCCATAAGTGGTAAGCCTTGATGGGCACCCAACGTTATCACATTTGTAGTGATCTTGGTGGATGGTTTTCTTCTCATTATTAAAGCTGAAGCTGTATCCCTTGTAGATAAAGTCAGCACCTCCTTTCTTAGTCATGATGGGGTAGCTGGCTGGATATAGTTGTGGGAATAGCAAAAATGCCATTTCAATTGCATATATTGTGTATGGTATTTAGATTCCAGAGCTCAGATTTGGTCATCTGCAGGAGCACCAGGCTCAGGCTCCTGTCTCCTCTTCCTCTCCAGGCTCTGAGGTGGGATCAGAGTGGCAATTGAAGTTGAATAACTTCTCTTGGGGGTCTGAGGGGGAGTACACAAATGGAGAGTGGGAGGGGTAGGACTGTTTCCCTCTGGTTCAGGTGATGGAGTTGGGGTCTTGGGGGGGAGCTTTGGCCTTAGAAGGCTGCTTCTTTGGGGTATTCTTGGCCTTTTGGCCTTTGGAGGAGTGATCTTGGACTTTGAAGCCTTTGAGGCCTTGGGTGCAGCTTTGGTGGTAGGCTTGGGAGGCATTTAAAAGTAAATTAGTATCAAAATATGAGCAATTTGGGGGTTGTTTTTAAAGAGAAAAATGAGAATTTTTTAATATAAAAGTAGTGATCTTTTTACATGGAATTGTAGAAAAAGTTTTAAAATATATACCATAAAAATTTCAAAGTTTTTTGTTTAGTAAAAATAAAAATTTTATTAGTAATACAAGTAGGCAAAAACTTTGAGTTTTGACTGAAAGCTTGCTTTCAAAATGGCGTTTTTGAAGTGATGTAATTGAGGTGCTGTAGCTCAAAAACATAGTGTTTTTGACCATTTTTTATATTAAATTAATAAATTCCCAGTGGAGCTACCTCAACTGGGCCAAAGGGTAAAACTTAAGTTTCTCAAAAACTAGCTTATACAACTGGGGTTAAAAAGTACCTCAGTTGGTTAGAGGAGGCCAAAAAATATATATTCACAAAGTTTCAGTTAATTTCTTACATTCTTTATTAATATGGCTTTTTATGCATGAAAATGCACTTTTGAAAAGTGGAATGCAAGATTCACGGTGGGGAATTTATATAGTGTAGCCTGGCGTCATATGTAATTTCCCCTTATTTTCCCCTATCCATTGTGCGCATTAAATCAATTGGGTGATATGAAACTTGGTGGAATTTGAAGTGATGTAAATCAAAATGGTGTAATCACCTCCTTCCATATTAAAATCACTATTAATTTATTTTATTAAGAGAACCCTTATCAATGTATCCATTTATAATAAAGTTATAAATTACATATAAAAAAATCTGGTTTTTTTACCCAGCAATGATAATCACTAAAAGGACTATCATTGTGGTGTCTTTTTAGTTTGTTCTTAATATAAGTGTCTTAGATTAATACTATAGGAACATCTTCTGGCGCTATACAACAGGCTTTATTTTAGTTCAGGTATAAGCTTATTTTAGTTAAAGATTAATAGTGTGATTTGAAATGAGGTAAAGTAAAGATGGTGTAAACACTCCCCACACTAAGGGATTTCATATGTAAATAAAATTAGTGAAATAAGATTTAATCAATCTGACTCTGAAGTGACGGAATTGAGATGGCATACTTTCAAGATGCCGCATTATAAGAGTATATGTAAATTTTAACTATTTTATTGTTTATTTTATTTTTTTGTGATTTGAAATCACTAACACAAAAAACGCCATCTCAAATTAAATTTGAGATGGCGTAAATTGAAGTGCTGTTTTCAAAATGGCGTGTCCTACCTCAAAAGCAAGTGGAAGTAACAAAAATCAAATATAAAGTAAGTTTTTATAAGAACTTCTAACATCAGGATAAAGATTTGAACTGTAATATCAAAAGCAAAAGCAAGCCAAGATAACTACTATATGCTGAAAATACCTTTTACTAGTCTCAGGAAGGCCACTGGGTTCAAAGGAGGACAATAAAAGGTAACCAATAATAGAGAAAACACTTTTTAGAAAATAAGGAAAGCCCTAAAACTGGAGTTTGAAATTGAAAATTTATAAGAAAAAAGGAAGTGATAAACCCTAGATTTTAATGGTATCAAAGAATTGACAAGCAGGGGACTGAAAGTCCCTTGGCTATGTTTAAGGGATGGAGTTACCAATTAGTACATCACATGACCCTCTTGGTAGAATCTGATTGGGGGAAGAGAAATTTTGCTGACATAAGTCAGAAGAGCTGGAAGGTATTAAGCTAATTTCCAAAGGGACATATGATTGGCTAGAGCTGGGCTCAGATATTTGTGAAACATTTGCCTTTGAGGAGGCTGATGTGGATTGGTTTGATTGGACAGCTCTATTGCTCTTCAACAATGGTTGATACCAGGCTAGTAAACAGTTTAAATTGATCAGGGTTTCTTCCATGGAAGGGGAAATAAGGGGTGGAGCATCCAAAGTGTATGCAACTACAAAGTCTTTCACCAACATTATGAGCTAAATTCCCTAAAGAATTAAGCATCCTGGATGTTATTTTTAGGCCTTTCTTGGTGCATTGGGGAAAAATGGTTCAATCCAAGGTCAAAGGTGGCATTGAATTTACAGTATTTGTCCAAGTCATAAATCAGGACAGCTCAGAACGTCTAACCAAAGACAGTACCCTCCACATAATGAGGTACATCAAATTTGATAGCAATCCAAACAATCAAAATTCAACCCCCAGAGCTTGCAGCACTCCTAAAAGAACAACCCACATATTTAAGGAAGAGCTCACAGAGCTACCCTCTGAATAGGAGGACAAACATGGCATTGACCTATGCAAATCCATGCCCAAACCTGCACCCCTCTACAGACTCTCCCTCATGGAGACACAAACCCTCAAAGAACATATTGAGGATACCTTAGCTAAAGGCTTCATCTGCCCATCAGAATCCCCTTGGGGGCAGCAGTGTTTTTTGTAAAGAAAAGGAAAGGATCACTCCGTCTAGTAACTGACTATAGAGCTCTAAACTTAAGCACAGTAAAGAATAAATATCCCCTTCCACTCATAGAGGATCTGTTTGAAAGACTCCCCGGAGCCAAATTTCTCTCCAAAATTGACCTCATCTCAGGGTACAACCAAGTTGAAGTAAAGGAAAAGGACATACCAAAGACCGCGTTATGTACTCAATTTGGATCCTTTGAATGTAGGGTAATGCACTTTGGGATGACTAACACTCCCACAACATTTGTCACTATGATGAACCAAGCACTAAATAGTCTCTTAAATACATTATGCTACCTTGAAAACATCATAATATTCTCAAAAACCAAAGAGGAACACCTCATGCATGTCTGCATGACACTCAATTGACTCAAAAAGCACAAGCTCTATTCAAAAACCAGGAAGTGCCAATCTATGGAAAAGGAACTCTTGTTCTTGGGCCACATTGTCTCTGATGGTGGCATTAAAGCAGACCCAGATAAAATGAAAGCCATAAATAACATGCAACACCCCGCCTCTGTTAAAAAAGTTAGATGCTTTCTCAGAATGGTAGCTTACCTAAGGAAATACATCTAAGGCTCTGGGAAACTAATCTGCAACAATCAATGGCCTAACCAAGGTTAATGCTAAAAAGAAATTCATCTGGACACCAGAATGTAACAAGAATTTCCAGCTACTAAAGCAAGCTCTGATTGAAGCATCAATCTTGCAATACTCAAATAACAACAGGTGCTATGAAAATTGAGTTGGATGCCAGCAACACTGCTATTGGAACAGTCCTACACATCCACCAGCCATGGCAGAAAGACTTCCTGCCAGTATGTTATGAAAGTAGAAAGCTAACTAACACTGAAAAGAGATACCCTATACAAGACAAAGAATTGCTAGCAATATACTGCACATTCAAGAAATGGAGATGTTATCTAGAAGGACATTTAAACGTCCAAGTACTACCTGACCATAAATCCTTAATATATTTCAAAACTCAGAGCACACTTTCACAGTGACAAGCCAAATGGATGTCCCTGCTGGAGCAGCTCAATTTGGACATCAAATATAAAAAGGGGGCAGAGCTGGTCACAACTGATGCTCTCTCTAGGCTATGTTAGCCAAGAGAGAATCATCTTGACCACCTGGACCCTGACTATCCCAACCTATATAACACTGAATACAAGACAAAAAGGACATACCCCTCCCCACATCAACTAACCCATGATACATTAGTAAGGAATGAAAAGCATTCCTACATATTATATGGCACAGTATACCACATTATTAAAGATAAACATGTTCCCTAAATCCCACTTGCACAAAGAGTTGATACTATACTAAGACATCACCACCTACTAGGATATATAAAGGCTAACAACTTATACCTCACTCTAAAAGAGATAGCATGGTGGCCCAATATCAAACAAGACATATTTGACGTTTTGAAAAAGTGCACAGTGTGTGAGAAATACGCCAGCACCAAGGCTCCACAACCTGCAGTTAATCCAGTACCAGACCCTGATACATTCAAGGTTTGGGGGCTGGACGTGGTGGGTCCCTTTCCAGAAGCAAAAAACAAACAACACAATCTAATTATAGTAATTGACTTTGCTACACTCTGGCCCATCTTCTGGGCAATACAGAACCACAAGGCAGAAACAATAAAACTCTTCATTGACAAGGCAATAATAGCTGACTATGGAACTCCTGACTACATCATAACAGATGGTGCCACAGAGCTATCAGGTCATGCAGTAGACAATAATTTAAAATCCAAAAACATCAAACACTTTACAACCTTGCCCTACAGACCACAGGCCAACAGAAGAGTGGAACACCTAAATAGCAGCCTTGTCAGAACCCTTGAGAAAATAATGGATGGTAAAGCCAAAGACACATGGCCAATATACGTGAAACATGCATTATGAGTATTGCGGGTACACACCAACCAAGAGACAGGCTACTCACTGTTTGAACTAACATACAGATAAAAACCAGAGATAGTCACCTGCAATAACCAACCATATGTGAAAATCCCCCTGGAAAAACCTCCCACAGTAGAGCAAGCACCAGCTCTACAATGCATACGCCTCAAAGCTAAAATAGCAGAAACAAAAAGACTCAAAGCACAAAAGGTAACCTCCATAGAGGAACCACTTCCAATCAACTCCCCTGTCTGGGTCCTAGCTGGGAACAGGAAGAAGTTGGATTCAGTACACAGGGGACCAGGAAGAGTCATCAAATACCGACCAGATAGAAACACTTATCTGGTTAAGTTCCAAGGCGCCAAAGATCCTGTCATCAAGAAATACCACAGATCCTGCCTTTGCCTCAGCAAAGGGGAACACTTGAAGCAGCTAGTACCCACTAGCAAACAACTCCAGGAACATCAGGCAGCGGCTGTCAAGACAAAGCCCCCTCCTGATGTACCAGAGTAACCCTTTAAAGGGGGTGTTGAGGAGCTGGATGTACAGGCATTCTGGCCACTGCCATCACACTTAACATCCAGTCATTGCCTGATTTGGTGCCAATTTCCAATATACCGTTCAACATACCAGAAATGGCAACAAACCAATATCACCTGGCTGTCCAGGTATCCAGCAACTTAAACCCATCCAGCACATGACCAACTCCTGGATCTTTGATCCAACTTAAATCCCCGCCACAGCAAAATCTATATAAGTCTAAAGTATTATCCAATAAAATATACTTCTCTTCTTCATAATTCCATATTTGAAGATTCCCCTAAATTTTCTCCTTACCATTATAATATTTATCTCTCCATATATATTAGAATGAAAGCTAGTAGTCAATACTGCTTATTTCAAATTAGATTTTTAGATTTCTATATTACTTATTTTTGGTTGTGAATGTGCACTGTTTATCATGAGTGTTGTAACCTTGGCTATGGTTTGGTAGTTACTGTATTTGCTTAACTCGATTGAGACCCATGTTTGACTAAAGACTAAGATAGAATTATTATCTACTTATTATGTATAATAAATGTATAGTTAATGTAATATTGATCCTTTATTTAATATTACAAGGGAAGAGTTATATAGGGGATTTGTGATTAATATTAAGCCACAGATCCTCTGATCAGACTTCATCTCAGATTATATTGGCTCTCAGCCCATCAATTGGTATGATTGTTTGATGGGATAATTAACCCTCTGAGGTTGTGACATGTTGGTCAACCATACTAGTTGTTCATCTAAACATCATGGTGATTCTATCCTTTGCACTAGAGTCTAATTGATGAGAGGTATTGATGTCAGTAATTGCTAGTTTAAACTAACCACATTACAACATTTCCACCCACTAAACTAGACATTACTGTGACAGATCTTTCTCTCTTATTATGGTTAATTGTCCCAAGCAAGTTAAAAAATCAGTAGTCTGATATACTGACCAGCCACAATATAGAGTAACAGTCAACTGTTCTAGCTCTAAAAAGTTGAGCCCCAGGGAACAACCATGTCCATTACTCATCTTGGAACCAGAATAAAGAGAGGACATTAACAAATTACTAGGTGACAAAGTTGATGCTGCCTTACAAAGTTCAACCAGTGGCAGCTTATACCAACCAAGTACACCAACAAATACTGTCATGCAATCATCCTCCACAACTCCCAAGAAGACACTGAGGCAAACTGTTACACCTAGTCAGACAAGGCATCTTATTCCCAGTTCTCCATTAACAAGACTCAAAAACCTAACTGCAGAGGAAGTCATGAGTGCTGCGGCTGTGATCCAAGAAGACCAGCACAGGCAGTATGTAAACATGGACCTGGTTGTTTGTTGGGATTCAATCCCAAGGCTGCAGCTGTGTGGTTCTTACGCCACGTGGTCAGTCCTAATGCTTGCTCTTGAGGATCTGTATGTGATCTCTACACGTATACTCAAAGTTGGAAAACGGTTTACTGGAGATTACCAATACCTAAACTAATGGACTAGTCAGGGATCTAAATTGATCAGTTTAGCTTTGCTGGAATTATTGCTATTGTCCAATCAGAAGTCATAGGCATTGGAGCTATTAAAGGTCATTTTTATTGACTTGGATGAGTTCCAAGTCAGATGCAGGATCAGTAACCTTGTGGCATGGTTATGATAGCCACAAGTATTGTCTTAAAAGAGCCATGAGTGCAACACTGGATCTCTTAAGCTATGAAGACTCTGGAATCCAACAATCCATGGCACTTGTTGGTAACATTGTACAGTATGGATCCAAGTCTGTCTAACACCAATTTCTTCATCATATGCCTGAATACCTCAAATGGCTACTCAGTATGATTTATTCTGTAGGTGACAAGACACCAGAAGAGTACACTCAATGGGAAAGTCTGCTATGAGAGTACATCCTACTGGGAATTGTGTTCCTATATTACATAGGAATAAATTGCGTCCAGTTCCTACCTGTTGATTCAACCCCATTCCTTCTGTATGGTTGGATGTGTGGCTAATTTATGCTGCATCTGAACAAATTCTCCTTCAGTTACATCTAGCAATAGATGAACTTGCACCTTAATAAAGTGTTGCAACAGAATTATTTTTCTTTTTCCCTTATATGTGTTATCTTCCTTCTTGTTTCAAATAGGGTAAAAACCCATGGATTATTTTTATTGGTTTTCTTTTCCTGGGTTGTTACCCATAAAGGGGTTTATGATTGACCACTTGGAGCCTTGCACATGTATTGTGCATGGACTCAAGTGATTAATTGGCCTTTTTACAGATCCTTGATAGTGTAGCTATCTACTCCCACTTTCTGGACCACCTTGATGGGCCTTGCAATAACAAGGCAAGTTTGCTTTCACAACTGTACCCTCAGTTGCTGTAGAAGTATAACAGGCTTCCAATCTTGTATATAGGAAGGGCCAGGGGAGTCTTTTCTGAAACCCCTATGTCATTTTCATTAGTTGCCAGATTAGTATATTATGCTTCAGACTGTAGTTTAATAAGCGTCTGTGCTAGTTTCTTCAAATAAGCGTCAGAGGAGAGGTGGTTGATGGAGTTAACTATACTGTAAAGGTGAGGAGGAAGGCTAGGTTGTTGTCTATACAATAGCTGGAAAGGACTTTTCCTGGTGGCTCTATGAAATCCTATGTTTGTAAGAGAGGGGGGCTAAACTAACTAAGTTTGGCTCTCATCCTGGTAAAACAAACCACCAGGATGCCTCTCAGTGGAGGACTGGAACAGCCGCTCAAAGAGGGGACCACAGAGAGGATACAGGGGACAGCTGAGGGAAGTACACATTCAATCCCATCATCACTAAACCGGTGAGCAACCCAGGGTGTACAGGAGGGGGGCAGGAGGAGGCATCACAGGAGCATGAAGGGGCACCAAGTTGCTCTTCCCCAGGACCAGGAAGGTGGGAACACTGAAGTTTCCTCACCCACAAGAGCAGGCGAAGGAGTAGTCAACAGTATCTAAATCCAAGTTGTTCAAAGGTCAGGCTCTTGACCTATGGCCTCTCCAGAAAAGAGGAGACCACTGGGGAGATTCAAGAGGCTGGAAGGATCTTCACCCACAAGCCCCACAGAAGAGGAGATTTTTGACCACAAATCTGGCAATGTCAGCTACAGGAGCAGAAAAAAGGGAGCCAAGGAAAATACCAAAAATTTTATGACTGGGAGTATCATGGTTGTGATCTCCACAAAATTTCAAATACATTGGAAAACTTTCCTGGGACACAAACAATAAAATTGGAGCAAACAGAGGCACCCACAAGCAAGAAACAAAGTAAGAAGCAGCAGAGGGGGTGTGGGGAGCTTAATGATGGACTTGGGTGGCTTGGGAGGATGGATAGCAAAAAGCAGGTTTAAAAACAAGGAAATTAAAGAAAATTCAAGATAAAAATAGGTTTTATATTGAAAATTGATTACAATTTTAGGTTCATGAGCTGCTTTTGAAGGCAAAAACGTGAAAAAGCAAAGACTATACACTAAAGCTTCTTCTGAAGGTCCCAGAAGAGGTGCCAGGTTTGAAGCGGGTCAACACAAGGCAAGGCTTAACAAAACAACTAACACTTTAATCTTTAGATGATAGGAACTCAAAACAGAGGTTCCAACCAAACTATAATTTTAAAATTAAGTGAAAACAAGTTCCCAAACTTTAATGATATTGGGAATAGACAAGCAGGGGACTGAAGGTCCCCTTGCTGTGTTAAAAGGAGTATGTTGCAGGAGAGTTGAATCACATGACCTCATGACTTGGATCCAATTGGCTGGTGGAGAAATTTTTCTGGTCAGGACCAGGAGGGCTGGAAAGCTTCACCTTAATTTCTGCGGTCCCATCTGATTGGCTGGAGGGAATCCCAGGCATTTGAAATTCACTTGGATTTTTGAGTGTTGATGTGGCGTCACTTGATTGGTTAGATCTAATGGTTTTCAAAAGTGGGTGACACCATGCCAACAAATAATCCAAATTAACCAATGTTTCTTCCCAGGAGGGGGTAACTAGGGGCAAAAAATCCATGGGATAGGCCATCACAAATCTCTCATCAACTGTATGTGCCAAATCCCCTAAAGAATTAAAGGGGTTGGCTAATATTTTTGAACCTTTCTTAGTGCAGCAGGGGAAGATAGTGCAATCCAATGCCGGGGGTGGCAGTGAGTTTAAAATGTTTACACAAAGTTAGCTGCTGGAAGATATTTATCCCATTCTGTTTTATGCTGATGAATTAGCTTACTTAGAATCTGTAATAGGCTCTTGTTGGTTCTTTCTACCATTCTGTTTTGTCTGTGGATGGTATGGTGTTGAAAGGGTACCTCAAATACCCATTAGTTTGTTCAGTCTTGGAATCATATAACTGGTGAAATTGGAGCCATTATCAGTTAGCAAAGTTTGTGGACATTCATGCTTATAGAGAATATTCTCAAGTATAGGCTTGGCTGTGGTTAGGGCAGACTGATTTGGAATAGCTCTATTTTTCACCCACTTTGTCAGTTGGTCCATGGCTACTATCAAAAATTTGTTCTTACTTGTTGTGATGAGAAAAACTCCAACTACATCAATTGCCACTGTATGGAATTTAAACCCAGGTCTAATCAGTCAATGCTGGTAGTGCAAGAGCCTTAGGTTGTTCTATATTAAAGTTGTGGCAAGCCACTAGTGTTTCTACTACATCAGAGTGTATCCCTTTCCAATAGCAATGTTGCTGTAGGAGGTTGAGAGTCTTTTGGATACCACTGTGGCCTATAGTGCAATGTGTGGATACCACTGCATTGGTGTGTAAGGATGGTTGGATGTAGGGCAACTATTTTCTTTTATACAGCCTGAAAAGCTGGTTATCTTTAACACAAGTTTCCACCGCTGTCAGGAAGCCAGGCATAGGTGGAGGCATTGGGAGGCTTATGATAGAGTGCGGCCAAGCCAGCAGGTAAGGCCCACCATAGAATGGGTGCTAACTTGATAATGTAAGATACAGATTGCCTGAGTAAGGAGCCAGGGTCCGGAGTTAGGGACCATGGAATCCACCAATCCTGTCAGAGTAATATAGAGTACTCCAAACAGTTGGGTGGAGGTGTTCTCAGCTGCGGTGGTAGGTTCCATTGGGTGGTCTGGTCTAAGGGGTTAAGGGCAGAGCCATGGGAACAAATTACGCTGGCAGGTAATTATATTTGTCTTTGAACAATAAGGGCGGTATTTTGATCATTTTTTACTTTACATCCTATGTATTTGGTTTCTCTAATCCTTGCTAAGGGATTGGCAATGAGGATGGTTTTCAAGTTGTACTCCAAGTAGGCTGGGTTGGGTGGGTATTCAGTGAAATGCAAAGGTCTAAAGGGGGATCCAAGGGGACAGTAAGGTGACTGGGGAGGGTTGGCAGGTTAGTCTCCAGAGGGGGTGATTGCCTGATGGGCTACTTGGTTGGAGTTAAGATGGAAGATCACTAAGACTAGATAAGGTAAGATTTGTTCAAACCAAAGGTTCATAAAACTTTATTATTGAAAATGACAATAGGGTCATCACCATACCACGAGGGTTTTTATACCATGGGGTTTTGCCTCTTCAATTTTTGCAGGGTCCAGGTTTGCAGACAAGGCACTGGTGGGGCATGGATCTTGGCTTAGAGTCTTGAGGGTGGCAGATCCAGGTTGTGCCTGCTCTGGTGAACAGAAGTGGTAATTCTTCATTCTGCTGCTACTGTTCACCACATCACCTGAGAAGTTCAATTATTCTACCTGTTGTGGAAGGAAGACTGGAAGATGCTGGTGGCCATTGGCAGAGTTAGCAGTGGGTTTTGTTTTAACCTCCTTAAGACAAGCTACAACCTCTGCATAGGTCTGGATTTTTGGTGGCGCAAGGTTGGCAGAAATTTGGTGACCTTTTGTAGAATTGTCCTCAGAAGACTGGTGGGTCTCAGAGTGGCTTGTCAACTTGGGCTTATAATTTAAAAAGTTGGCAGATTTCTGTCCATCTTCGTGTGACTTGAGTAGTCTTTGAAGGGTTGGGGTTCAGTTCCAGGGTCTCTAATGTTGATTTCAACCCTTCAATATTGACACTCGGAAGGTTGGTAGGTTTCTTTTCCTCTTGGTTGGGGTTGGCTATCTCTGGTGGTCCAGGGTTTGACCCAACTGGCAGTTGGGAAGACTCCTGTTTACTCTGGTCAACATAAGGCTTTTCCTGAGACCCAGGTTTCAATTCCCAGGTTTTCAATACAAGTATTGAAATGTCATTTCTGAAAACCACAAGAGTTTTCATAATTTTCTGAATCTTGAGTGGCTCCTCCCCCCCCCACAAAGAAGGCTTCAAAATCAAATTATTGTACAGCTCATCTGCTGCTGAGGAAACCAAGGCTATGGTAGGGAGTTGTGAAAGGCAGTCTGTGTTCTGATGCATAGTGCTAGTGCAATGGATTATTTTGTTATCATAAGCCTGCAGCTTAACAGCCCATTGTGCCAGACGTTCTTCAGGGTCTTTTGGGGTCTTCAACCATTTAAGTGAGGTGTGATCAGTTACCACTGTAAAGTGTACTCCATGGAGGTACACTCTAAAATTTTGACAATCCTAGATAACTGCCAGACATTCCCTTTCAGTGACCATGTAATTCTGTTTTTGACTATTAATTGTACGTGAGCAGTACACCACAGGGTGATCCTGGATGTCATTGTCCAGCTGAGAAATAACAGCACCAATTGCTGTCAGACTAGCGTCCATATGTAAAATAAAAGGGCAATCAAAATTAGGGTATGTGAGTAACAGCTCTGTTATTAATGTAGCCTTTAGGTCCTTGAAGGCTTTCTGGCATCCTGCTGTCCATAAAAATTCAACTTCATTCTTCAACAGGTGAAGAAATAGACCTCCTAGACCTGCAAAGTTTGGTATGAACCTTCTGTAGTAGCCAATCATTCCCAGGAACACTTGCACATCTCTCTTGTTGGTAGGTGTTTGCATGTGTGTGATGGCTATGACTTTAGCAGGGACAGTTTTTAGGCCATCTTTTCTGATGATGTAGCCAATAAATTCCAGATGTTCCTTAAATAATTTACACTTCCTTGACTTCAACTTGAGGTTGGCTGCAATGAGGCGTTAGAAAACTGCCTCCAAGTGTTTCGAATGTTGAAAAAAAGCCCAGGAAAAGACATTAATGTAGTTAAGGTAGACCAGAATACAAGTCAGCTTAAGGTCTCCCATTATAGTATTCAATGGCTTGTTGGAAGGTTGTAGGAGCATTTGAAAGTCCTTGCAGCATTCTAGTTGGCTGGAAAAGGCCTTGCTCTATAATAATGGCGCTTTTTTCCTGGTCTGCCACTAGAAGGTCAATCTGCCAGTATCCACTGATCAGATATATTGCACTGAAGTACTGGGTGCCTCTCAGCTTATCCAATGTATTGTCAATGTGTGGCAAAAGATAGGAATCCTTCTTTGTGACTGAGTTCAGCTTGCAGTAATCCATTACCATACAATTTTCCCCATCCTTCTTCTTTAAAATCAACAAGGGTGAAGACAGGGGCTCTTGCTAGGAACCAGCAATCCAGCAGAGAGAAGTTTTTGTAGCTCCTTGCTGACAATGGCTTGGTTGTCCAGGCTGTGTCTTATTGGTCTAGAGCGTATAGGTGCAGTACCTTGTGTATCTAATACATGTTCAACTCCTAGGGCCTTCCCTAGTATGTGATTGTGCTCTTCAAAGATGTCCATGTTCTTTTCAAAGAGGCGTAAGGCTTGGTCCTTCAGATCTTCTGTTAGTCCATTGAGAGATTTGCACAGAATTAGCAACAGAGCGCTAGGCTGGTTGCAAGGTAGCACAAACTCACTAAATTCACCAAAAGGGTTAACGTTTATTAGACTGGAATTTTCTTCTAATTTCATGTAGCCCAGAAGCTGATGTTTTTTCACCTTAAGTACTTTATCAGAAAGATTACCCAGGAGTACAAGGATTTCTTCTGACAAAGGCATTACAATACCAGGTAGAATCCAAGGTTCTAGCTGTGAATCATTATGAAGTCCAGCTACCTTGCTGTGCAATCCTTTTGGAAAACTAAGACACAGACCTGTGTTATAGATCACTTGAGATCCACCTAGAATGGAGAATTCACTGGAGGAATATAAGTGGATCCCCTTGTACTCCTTGATAGCCAGTGGCAGGGTTTTATTTTGTGCTGTCACAAAGTGTACGCTAATGACATGTCCCCATTGGCATACTCTATATGAATATTGTGTATTTTCTTGGTAGGAAGGTCTTTTGGTCCACACTGTGATCAAACATAGGCACAGACTGGCCCAAAATGCTGAAAGTTCTGTCCTGGTGGTTGATGATAGTTCTGTAGGTATCCATGAAACGTGTACCAATAAAATGTCATAGCTTTTATTTTGCAACACTATTGCTGGTGCAGTCACCACCAACTTATCAAAGCGCAGCAGTAATAATGAGTAAGCTCCTAATGCCTTTGTTCTGTCTGGGGCCTGCTGTACAAAATTCTTTGTTGTAGTCCAAGTCAGGAGCAAGTTTCAGCTTCTTCACTAGCCTGGTTGGCACAATGTTGCCAGGGGCTCCAGAATCCAAAATTGCTCTTACTCTAAGCTTATGGACCATAAGCTCAATATAGGTGCAGTTGTGTCTTTCTCCATAGTGAGGGGATGTGATCTTGGTAACCTTGTGAATGTCTAAACCTTTGAACTGAGAGGGAAATGACTCTAGAGTAGTTGTTAGCTTGGGCTTCAGAGATTTTAAGGTATCCAAGTTTGTGGAGACTTGAACCAATCTCAATAGGTGAGACAGCTTTTTAACACTGTCAATTTTATGGGTAGCTTCAGTGTATGGTAAAGAAAGTTGCCCAGTATAAGGTATAGAGACAGTTTTCAGCAGCCTCTTGGGAAGGCAGACTTTCTGTAAAAATTACCTGCTTCCTTGTGACTGCTGTTGACAGCTAATACCCAATGTAGCAAGTCTTAATTTATTTCTTCCTTATTGGGCAAGTATGTTTTGGGACAGGCTTCTTGATCCAGCAAGCAGCTGTCACAGTCAGGAATGTTGGGGTCTGGGTTGATAGTTGGAGAGGGTTGGTTACTGTTGGCAGTCAGGGTTTCCTCCTCAACCTGACTGCTTAGCAGTTTTTTGCCTCTTCACCATCTTCTTATCTGTCCTCATCTTTGTCTTTGTCTCCTAGCTTGTCTTCTTTGCTGTCTTTCTGGCCCAAGTGACAGACATTAGCCTTGGGTTGCTTGCAACCCCAAGAGAGATGTCCCAATTGCCCACACTTGTAACAAGTGCAATTATTTGTAGTGTTGTTGGTTGAGGGCAGTAGCTACAGTTGTTAGTTTCTTCAATGAGATCCCTCTCCCAAGCTCTTGCCCTTGGATTTGCTTGATGGAAAGGATGTGAACTTCTTATAGTCTGGGAAAGGGACCTCAAACTGCTCTTTAAATTATTCAAGGGGGAACTGTTCAGGCACCATAAATACCAGACTTGAGTGTGATAATAACTTGTAATTAGGGCGTACATAATTTAGAAGATCTCCTTTCACAACCACAAAAGTGGCTTCTCCCATAGAGACCAATGGTTGGGCATCAAGGTAGAACTGTTCCAAGAACTACATAAGGGTTTCCCCTTTCTTGATCTTCCCTTCTGTGGATCCCATCTTGCAACAGAAAAGGGCTTCCTCACTGAAAATTTCCACAATTAGGGCTCTGGACACATCCCTATAGGTCCATCCCTGCTCTGGAAGTCTTGGCATAATTACCAATTGTGTTTCTGAATATAGACAGTTAAAGATAGCTTTGTTCTTCATGGCATTGTCCGCACCAACATTAAATTGTTATATAAGCAAAGGAACATCTGAATGTTGAACTTCTTATCAAAATTTGGGAGATTCATTGGTTTGAAGTTCTGAATCACAGAAGAAGTTCTAAAGTTGTAGCTTTGTCTGGGAAGAGGTGAGGTATTCCTCAGGTTTGAGGCGCGGAATTGTACCTCAGACAATGCATTTCTTGTATTGTTGCTGGTCTGGGATGTTGAGGCTGCAGCCCCAGGTAAAGACATCTTGCTACTGCTCAGTACTGGTTCAGCCATGTAGACCTTCTGCATGGTCTGGCCTATATTGTCTTAATCATTCTCATAGCTATGAAAAGAGCAACGGTCTTCCAACAGTGCCTGGCTGTTGGTAGAGAGGACGCTTTGGCTTCTTCTGGAAGTGACCTGTGGCTCTGGCTCTAACCCTGTCTGGCGTGGGTAATTCTGGAGTAGTTGCTCCACTTGACCTTGTAGTAGCTGAATGATGCTGCTTTGCAATTGTACCTCTCAAGACAGATCCTTAATCATCTGATTGGCTATGTTTACTTTGTCTTCAGGCTTCTCAATACAAGATTCCTGCCTTTTAAACAACACACTGTTATTTTCCTTGCAGCCTGTTGGCTATTATCTAGCCTTTCCAGGTTGAAATGGTTCTCTTATGTGCAATTGTGGTTGTGGTTGATCCGCTTTAAAAGCTTTGTAAGCTCCATGTAGAAGTGATTACAATCAGAAAGAGATTGTTGAAGGCCTTTGTCAATCTTGCTAACATGCTTGGATAGCTCCTCCATGTCCTGCTGGACAATGGCAGAGGCTTTCTTTTTAGGTTCCATAGAAGGCACATCCTTGATCATTCTCACCAAACAACAGAGCAACTCAAATTCACTTCATAGATAGCAAAAAGTAGCTTCTGCTCCCTTGACATGGTGGGTTACTGTGAAGAGCCAATTGTTATCCACCCCTTTGTGCTCTAGCATAGTTCCAAGCATTGTGGCCACATAATTGGTCAGGCGTTCTTTGAGCTGTGTGGCCCAAGTAGCAGTGTATTTCTAATGACCAGCCAAACTATTAATCTGATGGCTGATGTTGGACATAAAACCTATGAGCTCATTATAAAGGTGTTGAAGGAAAGCCTGTTGGTTATTGATGAAGTTTCTCTGATGTGATATGAGAGAGAGTTGATAACCCAAAGGAATACAGTTGTGGCCAATTGCAGGATAAGCAAATATATGTATGTACTCCTTTTCTTGTCTTGATTGTCTTCATTTTCAACCAAAGCTGGTTGGGAGTAATCCCAGTGAAGTTCATGAATTTCTCTTTGGTGGTTGTGCCATATGATGGCAATACTGCCTGCTTCTTGTGAGCTTCCCCATTCTGGTAAGCACTGCAGTCTATGCTGCCTATAGCATGCTCCAGCTGATGCTGGGTAAGCTCTGCATTACATCCACTTTGAGTGGAACTGAAACGTCCAGGTGCAAGGTGAAGTGGTCCTCAATTTGGCAGGGATGTTGCACGTCAGTCATGAATTGACCAAAAGCAACAAATTTGCTGGGAAGACCATCCCTTGTGCCAGCAAGGCGGTTGATCTCCTTAAAGAGCCCATCAGGGCAGTCTTGCAAATGGCAGAGGAAAGCATGGAGAAGGTCATCTTCATTTCCTCTCCGAGCAAAAGACAAGTCCCCAGCAGGGTAACAAGTGCCATTAGGCTGTTGCATGCTGAGTGGGCACAAAATGTTGCAACCTCAACTATGGTGTGGTAGTTGCTGTATTTGCTTAACTCAATTAAGACCCATGTTTTACTAAAGACTAAGATAGAATGATTATCTACTTATTATGTATAATAAATGTATAGTTAATGTAATATTGATCCTTTATTTAATATTACAAGGGAAGAGTTATATAGGGGATTTGTGATTAATATTAAGCCACAGTTCCTCTGATCAGACTTCACCTCAGATTATATTGGCTCTCAGCCCATCAATCGGTATGATGGTTTGATGGGATAATTAACCCTCTAAGGTTGTGACATGTTGGTCAACCATACTAGTTATTCATCTAAACTATCATGGTGATTCTATCCTTTGCATTAGAGTCTAATTGATGAGAGGTATTGACATCAGTAATGACTAGTTTACACTAACCATGTTGTGAAGTGATTGGTTGTAAACTAGCCTTCACTGTAATCACACATTGATCCATTAAGCTTGGTGAACTAGAGTACAATGGTACTCTTGTTCTGGATGATAATTAGTCCAAATGATCAACTAAGCTGCATTCTGAGTCCATATTGACTAACAATCATCTTATCATTAGGTTAATAGTGGGCTAAGTAATAGAGGAAACTGGGCTGTAGACAGAGGATCCTGGCGCTCTGCTGGCTCTCATTAATCCCTTCCTTACTATATAACTCTCTCCTTGACTTATTAAATAAAGATTGATTTACATAACTTATAATTTATTATACCCATTAGTCTAAAGAACTTATCTTAGCTTAGTCTTTAATAACAACTAAGGTTGTATTAAAGTTAAGTGAAAACAGCTATCAACCACCTTACAGCTTAAGTTACAACATTTGGTGCTCACTCTAGCATGCATCTGTCTGATGGTACTTGCCACCCTGATGGGGACTTGTCTTTT